>ML675604.1:30479577-30965708 GCA_007922155.1 Mesoclemmys tuberculata | reverse complement strand
AAATTCTTTTTTGGCCATCCTAATTATATTTTTACACTTCACTTGACAGAGTTTATGCTCCTTTCTATTTTCCTTAATAGGATTTAACTTCCACTTTTTAAAGTGCCTCTAACTGCTTCTTTTACTTTGTTGTTTAGCCATTGTGGCACTTTTTTGGTCCTTTTACTATGTTTTTTTAATTTGGAGTATACATTTAAATTGAGCCTCTATTATGGTGTCTTTAAAAAGTTTCCATGCAGCTTGTAGGGATTTCACTTTTGGCCCTGTTCCTTTTTAATTTCTGTTTAACTAACTTCCTCATTTTTGTGCTATTTCTCTTTCTGAAATTAAATGCCGTCATGGTGGGATGCATTGATGTTTTCTCCCCCACAGGAGAAATTAAATTTTATTACTTTATGGTCACTATTACCAAGAAGTTCAGTTATATACACCTCTTGGACCAGATCCTGTGCTCCACTTAGGACGAACTCAAGAATTGCCTTTCCCTTTGTGGGTTCCAGGAGTAACTGTTCCAAGAAACAGTCATTTAAGGTGTCAAGAAACTTTATCTCTGCGTGACATGTACCCAGTCAATATGGGGATAGTTGAAATCTCCCATTATTATTGGGTTTTTTATTTTTATATCCTCTCTAATCTCCCTGAGCATTTCATAGTCACCATCATCATGCTGGTCAGTAGTATATCCCTACTGCTATATTCTTATTATTCAAGCATGAAATTACTATCCATAGAGATTCTATGGTACAGTTTGGTTCATTTAAGGTTTTTACTTCATTTAACTCTCTGCTTTCTTTCATTAAGCTTTTTTTTGGTGTAGTGGGGTGAGGTGGGCTGTGGTTTCCATTGATTGATTTATTGTGTTGATGGAAGACTAACTTAATGGTTCATGCCTGTCAGGATTCTGGTTTTCTTTGTTAAATTCCTTGAATTAAGAAAGGACACAAGCTTAACTAGAATTTCAAAAGTGATATATTTTTTTTGTATCCCAAAGTGAAGGGAGGGAATTTTACAAGTCGTTGCAAAAGTAACTGGGCAGATAAATAAATAATCTCTGTGAGACTAGAGAGAGAATAATGGAAATGGTTCTACACAAGTCAGGGCCATTGGATTATTTAAGAAACTGCAGATTTATGAATGCCAGCAGCTGCAAAATACAGTGAAGTCGGAGCTGTATTGTTTCCAGGATATTAAAGAGACAAGATAGGTGAGGTAATATCTTTTATTGGACCACCTTCTGCTGGTACGAGAGACACTTGCTGGTACAAAGAGCTCTTCTTTGGGCCTGGGAAATGTACTGAGTGTCACAGCTAAATACAAGGTGGAACAGCTGTGGAGGCAGTGGAAACTGAATGGAGACAGAATAACAGAACGCTTAAACCATGGCTTGACAAACCCTGGATGCTAGATCGCCATGGCACCTAGAAATTTAAGCCTGGCGCCTAGTTTTATTCTGGGGGGAGTGGTCACCGTGCTTCAGCCAGGATGCCCTGCTGCTGGGCCCACGTTATCTGGCTCCTTAATTTTTGGGCTGGCTCCTAGCTCTGAAGCAAATTTGTCGAGCCCTAACTTAACCACTTTGCAAGGAAAGGTGTAACACCTTCCAATGGCTGAAAGTTGAACCTAGACAAATTGAGACTCAAGGTGTAAATTTTTGACAGAGTAATTAAGAAGGGTCATGGTGGATTCTTCATCACTAACAATTTTTAAATTGTTATTGAATGCTTTTTCTAAAAGATATATTCTATGAATTATTTAGGGGAAGTTCTATATCCTGTGTTATACAGGAGGTCAGACTAGATCACAGTGGTCCCTTCTGGCCTTTGAATCTATGAATATGAAAACTGAGAGATTTGTTTAGGACATGTCTTAGTTGAGTTGTTTTTTTTTAAAGAATGGTCAAGAAGTCTGATACAGGGCTTGGATGAAGTAACAAGAAAATTGAACTGAGGATTTCATATGCATATCTGACTTGGACTTGACAAAAGCTTACACAGAAGCTTAGCTAATGTTGAGAGGAAAAACAAACCAAGCCAAAATGAGCCAAACAAATGAGGAAAAACAAACCAAGCCAAAGAGATTACACAAAGCAATAAGGTGTGTGTGTGTGTGGGAGGGAAGAAACACATCTCTCGCTTCCTCAGCAACACTTACTGGGTCAGTTATCTTTGATGTCCGGCATCCACTGGGCTAGGCAGATTGAGGGGGTTGTTGGGGAGCTGGCTATCATCCCCAGTCGAACTCTGGTCTCTCCGACAACTTCTTTTTTTCCAATCTCTGAGGAGGCATCTGCAAAGTAGAAGGTGTCAGAGTCAGATCTGTATCTGTGGGACCCCCCCCATACTGGGGTTGGAGGGGTATGTATATCCTCAGCTGACTAAGGGCAGTCTCTGTTCCCTTTTATCTGCCTGTGCAATACAAAGTGAACACAGTGGGGTTGAGAATTGAGCTCACTGTGTCTAGAAAAGGATATTCCAAAATTGGAGAATATCTACGGAAAGTATCCTGTAGTTGAAATTTCCTCTAGTGTCCAGAAATCCTATTAGTGTGAGGTTCAGAGTGTTCTTGCACAACATACTGCTTCTTTCTGATTGGCTGAGCAGTTCTGAGTGTGGGCCCCTGTAGTACACGAGGGGCTGTTGAGTAACAGGGCATGGCATGAATGACTGTAATGATGGCATTAGAAAGTATTCACTGTGCAGTCTCAATCCCTTTCACACAGCAAGCCTCTGAGTGTGACCCCCCCCTTGGAAATTAAAAATACATTTTTAATATTTAATACTATTTGAAATGCTAAATTTATAACCCTAGTGAGAAAAGGTAAATTCATCTTAAACACCACTTTTAAAAATTAAGACTAAAACACATTATTGAATTTATTGTTAAAAGTTACTTTTTTCAATAGTTACTGTTTACTACCGGGGGGAGGGGGGTACAAGGAAACAATGTCATTTTTCGATTCAGACTTAGCACCCCATTGCCACCTTTACTACTGTGCTGCTGCTGATGGTGGTGCTGCCTTTAGAGCTGGGTGACTCACAACCCCATCGGGGTCATGACCCCCATTTTGAGAAGAGCTTTACATCCCCACCCATTTATTATTGTAAGGATTTTAAAACATAAATAATTCTTTACAATTCCTTTTCAGTTACGGGTACAAAAATCTTGATAAAGGCTAGGCTGCTGATGTTCTGAGGCCACTGTTTATGTGACCAATATTGTCTCATTGTTTTGTTGTGCTCCCCCCCACTGTCAGTCTTACGGCTAAGATCAAGTGGCCTTTTGGCTCAGATCCAGGCTATTGAAGGCTGAGATGGTCATTTAAAGGCTATGATCGCGGTCAGTAAAAGACCACTATCAGGGGAGAAACATTACCTAAGAGATACATTATCTAAGATCTGTACCCTTGGGTTAGATCTATAAAGAAACGTTCTCTAAAAGTTATATCTGTCCCTCTGTCTCTTATCTTATGCTTAGTCTCTGCTCCAAAGACCTTACAGTCTATGCTTTAATTCTGTGATGTACAGCGCTTGGTACAATGGGCTCCTGGTTCATGACTATGGCTCCTAGCCACTACAGTAATACTATTGCTAAGTAATACCTTCATTGTATTTAGCACAATATTGGCCTGATTTCAGAGTTTCTGCCAGCTCATATATATCTATAACTTCATTTGGAGCAGGTGCTGAGCACCTCTGAAAATCAAGCAATACAGCTGTTGTGCTCTAGGTATTCTTTCAGGTTTTAGGGTGTTAAAATTTGTCTTGTTACCTGAGGAAGAGTGTTTTTTTTTTAAAAAAAAAGCTGATTGAGATGCGTATTGTGTTGATAGAGTGTGAGGCACTTATGTGGACAACGTAGTAGCCTGTGTATTTAAAAATGTTGTGTGCTTGTGAGTGAAAGAAGTTGTGACTGAGTGACACACAGGGTTTGGTATTTAGGATGTATATAGTTTAAAAAATACTTTCAGATGGCTACTGAGAAGGAACATGTGACACTTTTCTCTAGTAACCCAGACGTTATGGCCTGTGTTGTGCAGTAAGTTAGACTAGTTAGTCAGGGCGGTCCCTTATGGCCTTAAAAATCTATGAAAATTTGCTAGTGATAGCTTATTCTACTTCCACCTGGCTTTGTATTTCAGTTAAGAGTGATGTGGAATTGGACAGGCTTTCAGCTAAGGAGAAACACTGGCTAATGCACTTAGCTTGGAAGAGATGTGAGGGTTTGAGTCTTGTTGGAACAAAATATATTGAAAAATTTTACAAACCCCACTTCATTAATAGTTTTTGTTAATCTTTCCATACTGGCTTTTCTTTTATTTTAAATGAGGTGTGGTGTGTAGTTCTACACACCCTCTCCCCCAAACTTGAAATGCTAAGGGAGGGAATTTAAGAAGGAATGTGCCTCTAAAATATTATGTCACAAATTACTGAGCAGGAAAAAGTGTTGTCATGGTTAAAATTCTTAAACATTTTATGTGGTATTTAATAGCAAAAAATGAAAAAACAAACAATTTTGGGTACACAAACGAAAGTACTGCATATATATCAGATGACATTTATTTGGGAACTTAGTTGCACATTGGGAGTAGTATGCACATCTCTGGCCAAAACACATGTAAAATGAGTTGGGGTGAAGTGGTATTAAAATGCCAACAGGTCTACCATTTTATCTTAAATTCTTCTGAGACATCTATCTGGTGTAACCTTGCATTGAGCAACAACTAGGCAGCATAAATCACTCACAAAGGGAAACACAAATTGTTTTCAGAAATATGTGCTTTTTTTCTTTCAGCACTCCATAGGAACAGATTTCAGTAGTGGAGGAAAGCCCTTTGCTGGGGAAAGGTTGTCCTGAAGAGAAGGAAATTGCAGTTACATTCTGGAAACTGTCTAGTTTGGTCTGATGGCTTCTGGGAACGCATTCTGTGTTCACATTTTTTCCTGCTTTGACTGTTTTGTGCCTGTGCTCAGGACTTTTTAATAAGGCGCTTCGCTATCGTGTCCCTTTAGAGGGTCCCCAATGTGTGTGCTTGGGGATTAATAAGGGGTCTCTTCGGGCTTGGCTAGATGAACACTTTAGCTATGTCTACACTACAGTGTATGTCGGCATAACTTATGGTGCTCAAGGGGGTGATTTATTTACCCCCCTGAGTGACAGGTTACACTGATAGAAGCACTGGTGTGGACAATGCTATATCGGTGGGAGAGTTTCTCCCTCCGACATAGCTACTGCTGCTCGCGTGGCTGGAGTAGTTAGTTAAGCTTCCATTGGCTTAGAATGGCTACTTTAGAAAGTTTACAACAGCACAGCTGCAGCCAATGTTCTAGTGTAGCTGTTCCTATTGTCCAAGGCAAACTGGGATGTGCCTGCTGTGAGAAAACTGTCTGCTCTAGTTCTATTTCAAAGAGGACTAGATCAAAGCACATTAACAAACTGTTAATGCATGTTAGCAGAGTCAACATGAACAGTTAGTCCACTGCAGGTTAGTTGGGATAAATTTTCACCCCAGCTTTCCATGAACTAAACCTTTTTTGCTCATGTAGACAACTCCTTTATTTAGCCTGGTTGCAGCTCATTCAAAGTATTGTAGATTAGGAGTAGAACTTTAAATTCAATCAATGAATGACTATTGAGTCATCAGCAGTCCCAGAACATAAGGGTGATGTGTTCTCTGGCCTTTGATGCTCAGTAAACCAGCTACTGTGTGATGGGTGAGTCTATCTTCAGCTCTGGATAGAAGGAGTTGCAGCCATCTAGCCTGGAAGGCTAGATTGTCACAGTGCCCAGGACCTCATTGGAGAAGAAGGGATGTGCTCTCTAGGTTCATAAAAGTAGTAGAAAATGTTCCATGCTGCTTCTCTTTGGGTTCAGGAGTAGAGAGGGGTCCTGCATGGTCCCAAGACTGCTTACCCAACTCCTAATCAGAAGGAAGAGGTGTATCTCAGTTGAGATCAGCATGCCAGTGAGTCTCTCAAAGTATTTTCTCCTTCTTGTTTTTAACTTCTGTTTTCTTCCTTTTCTCAAGTTTGAAGAGTTTGCATTATTTTATTAAGATCATTTGGGACAAAAGAAAGGGCAGACGCAAGGTGCTATGTTTCTTAAAGGAGCCATTTCTGGTTCATTTTAACTCCTAACTAATTAATGGATTCACTTATAAATTCTCAGAAAATTCATTCTGTACTGTGCTGTAATTTTGAGGAGGATGCACTATAATTTTGATATGTAACAAAATCTTGCAATGAATCCTTGCCTGAAATACAAAATTCAATTCCACCTTAATTGTAGAACCATAACCGGTGCATCCACAGTTGAGCAAAGGGAAGGGGAATAAGAGTTCATAATGACACTTATGTGACAGCAGCTACTAGTGAGACATTAGCTGATTCTTTTTCTCCTCCTTTGAAGCCAGTGGATCTTACACAAGTTCAAATGCTTCATTAACTTTCAATATGAAAACAAAGCTCTTTCCTCATTAGCCATGTACAAACAATTGGGGTACTGGAAAATAAATTTAATTTTAAAGAAAACTGTGACCAGTGGCAGCTCTAGATCATGGTGGGTGCTTGTTAGCCCTTCTTTGCTACACTTGAGCCTAGTAAGGTTCCTTTTCAGAGTTCTTCAGTCTTCTGCTGCAGCTGCTAGGCTCCTTGATGAAAGGCATGCCCACTACCTGAAGTCGCCTTCTGCTGCTTGATGTGCTGGAGTAGGTTCCCCTGTAAAAATTAGCTGTGCTGTTACTAGTTGTGAAAGCCGAATAGAATTAGGATCATGGAACATATGCTGACGACTTGGTCTACACTTAAAAGTTAGATCAACATAGCTATGGTGCTCAGTGATGTAAAAAATTCACACTGCTGAGCATCACAGCTATGAAGACCTAACCTTCAGACCTACCTACTACCACTTGGGAGAGGTCGATTACCTACTGTTTTGAAAATTCCTTCGTCTGTTGCTGTAGGAAACATCTATACCACAGGCGTCGCAGCAGCACAGCTGTGGCGCCATTGCTGTGCTGCTGTAGTGCCAATAGTGTAGACTTGGCCTCTGCCAATTTTTCCCCCTTCCTGAGAGGATTTGTGCCTAGGGTGACCACCTGTCCCTGATTGGGCAGGACAGTCCTGAAATGAGCATTTCCAGTCTCAATCCTGGGCTGAGTTACTCCGGGACAGCCTTTGTCCTGGATTCTCTGTGGCACTGCTATGCACCTGCCTGAAGCTCAGGGGCAGGGCTAGCCTCTTCCCAATGGTGGGGAGAGGGGGTTGAAGTGAGCCTTAGCCCTCGCTTGTCATGAGGCCTCGCCCTTTGCTCCTCCTCCTTCCCCCTGAAGCTCCACTCTGGGCCAGACCAGAAGCTGGAGCTGGGCAGTAGTAAGAGGTGCCCAGGGAACCGGAGCTGCTGTGCGGCGCTCTGGACTCTCCACCTGCCCTGCACAGAGTGCTCTCGTGGGCAGAAACACAGGCCAGAGGCTGCTCTTGGGCAGCCCAGTTCCCTGCCACAGTGGCCTGGCCTCCCTGAGTGGCTCCAGCTACAAGCCTGGCCAAGGGGTGGGGCCTCAGGGGGCAGACAAGGAACTGGAGGCAGGGCCACAGGAGGGGATGGGACTCTTGCATGTGGTCCCGTTTTTTGCACTTTGACAAGGTGGTAACCCTAGCTGTGCCTCAGCTGCCCAAATGTCGTTGCTGCTGAGATTTACTCTTGTTCACATACATAGAAGATTAAAAGTGGAAAACTAGTTACATTTATAATGTTTCTATTATACATGATTTTCTTTTCTATCCTCTCTGCTCCTAATAAGAAGGTTGGGAGCCTTCGAGATCCTATGCAGTATTCTTTTTTATTTCACTCCATCCTCTCCAAAGCCTCTTACAGGAAAAAAAAGTTGTGGTAATTTGTCCTGGAGCTGAAGTGGGCTAGATACGTCTCTCTTTGGAGACCAGCCATGAATTAGCTAGAGGAGGCCACTTCACAGTTGAGTGAAATGCTCCTTTATTCTTCTAGGTTCAATATATATTGCCTGCCACTTCTGTTTGCTTGACCTGAGGAGGAGAATTGAACTCTGATGTCCCTCCCAACATCCTTTGCATATGGCAGTGCCTTCCCCTGCCACAAGAATGCTGGATAGGCACCTCAAACATCTTTATATAGTCTTTCTATTTCCAGAGGGAGAGTAAGGGTGTGGACACAATTAAAGCTTAGAACAGCTAAGCTTCAGACTTCATTTGCCTGGATCAGCAATTCAGAAATATGCTTATTTGGTCATGAAACACTGAAGGAAATAGTTTTATAAGTTTGGAATCATAATGTTAATGAATTCCATGTGAACTGTAGGTTTTTTTTTCTTCTAAGAAAAAATTTCCATGATAAACAGCCCCTATGACCTATCTTTCCAGATCTTGCTGAGCAGTGATTTCACAGCAGTTCTTTGACCTCTCCCAATAATTTTAGGGAAAGGGTTTTATGCTGATGGATTCTTATCACTCCTTTTATTAGGAGGTAGTGTTGTATATTTATCACTTTATATAGGGCAATCATACTAAACAAGGATACTAATGTGGGTTGTCATCTCCATAAAGAAGACACAAGGACAAGATCTGTTCTTTGCTTTCTTTGACTTGAAAAATGTCCAGCTAATAAAATTTCCAGATAATAAAAAATCCAAAATGTCTGCTACTTAAACCATCCAGGAAAAACCATATTCAGAAACTGCGTGTGTGTGCGTGCGCGTGAGACACACAATTGCACGTGACCGGACCCAGTAGCAGCTTCATGACAATGAGTTCCAGAATCGTAAGGAATGAATATGTTGATTAAAATAAACATTGGTACCCTTATCAAAGGAGGTAATGTAAAGAGTATAATTTGCCATGGGTCTTGTTTGGATCATCATCACTGACAACTTCCTGCGGTTGCAAATTTGAATCAGCACCATGCTCTTAAGAGAAGTCATTTGGTGCCAAACACAAGCTGCGGGAAAATAAAAAAGAGACTTAGTTCTGTGGTCTAACTGATGTGATTCATCAAGTGAAATGTAATATTAGCAGTAATACGTACTGAGTGGAACATAAAAAAATCAAGGATTGAATTAAAGCAGAAGAATTCTGAAAAAAGTAGACTCATTGCTAGTCATATGTCCCCTCCAGCTTTTATTGCAGTGAGGCCAGCTGACTGCTAAGTTGTGGAGTGGAATGAAGCTGGGGTATAATATATAAAGTATGTTTCAGTTCTAGTCACTGGGTTATAAAAATACATTGTAAGCACTCAAGGTACAGAGCAGAATAGTAATGCTAATCCTAGCACTGGGCCTATTCAGTGTGTTATGACAGACTGACAAAATCTATATTGTAACTAAGTCTGCAGAAAAGCATTTGTAGGAACTTCAGTTGAAATATGTCATCTTGAATGTGACGTGATGTAGTGGGGAGATGCTGTCAGCCTGTGTTGCTAATTTCAGTTTTGCAGAGATAGAAAATGAAGGAAAAATGAAAATTGTGAAGTGCTCTTTTATTCAGAAATTGATTAAAGGTGGAATGGTCAACCAAGCTAACTTACAGCCAGGACACAGTTATTTAAAACTTGTTCAAGAAACAGTTAAATGCTCTTTAAAGACAAAATCATCATTAAACTGCTTGAATGACGTGTATTGCAAGAATAGAGCTCCTATTTGATTTGAATAATGGAGGATGGTTGTTTTTTAACATCCTTTACCTTATGTGAGAAACAGAAGTGACTAACATTTTATAACCAGAGTAAAATCACATTTAAAAAGAAAATCTCATTTGATTTGTTGCTAAAAAGACCACTAGTTAAATTTCAGTGAAATAATATATTATATGAGACTTCCTGTCCTTTCCCGCTACAGGGGAGGGAAAAAGATTAGTCACTGTTCTTCCCATCCCACCTCCAAAAGTCTGTTTTATTTCTAATCTCTGTACCTTCCCTCTTAAAAGTTCAACTTCATGGCAACCCTTTGGGCTTAGAGGAGGTTTTATTGTGGCTGCCTTGGTAACTGTCATTGTGGCCTGGGTTGGATCATTCAAGCAACAGGAGGTGGGTGCCCTTTTCCCACTTTTTTTTCCTCTCCCTCACCTCAGGATGAGAAAAGTAATTACATAGACGTTCTCAAGTCTCCTGGCCTGGGGAGTGAAGATCCAAATTCTCTGTGTATGACATGGCAATACTTGGGCAATTTGAGACTGGAAATTATATTCTTGATGCAGTGGATTTTCAATGTTGTGGCCAGACCAACAGGTCATTCTGGTAAACTAGTCTTGGAAATCCAATGAAGCCTTGTGTAAAACTTAGCAAAGCTTTTCATTTTAATTAATTTTTTAAAATTCTGAAACAATATCACCAAGCTTATTATAACAGTTTGTATTACTGTAGTGCCCCAAATCCCCACTAACGGACCAGGAACCCATTGTGCTATAAGCATTGTACAAACACAGAACAGAAAGAAAGTAAGTCCCTCCCTGCAGGAGCTTACGTCACTTTCCATTTCAGGTAGGCTTGGCAGAATTAAATTTTTATTTTCTTCATGATTTTGAGAGATAATATGAATGTTAATTTTTAAGCAATTTTTATTTTTATCTTTTTTAAATCTTCATATTAGTGGGAAATTATGGAGCACGGGTCAGTAGATGATTAATGATAGTAAACGTTGAGATTAAAAAAGTTAGTTTTATAACTATTAAAACACACATTGTCAACATCAGATGTCAAAATATACAAAGTAAATATCCTTAAACTCCAAGTTCTCTATCAGCATTTTTGTAGTGTCTTTCTGTACATTTTGATGATTGACAGAAATATTTTTTCATTGGTTTGTGTGTGTACAGTGAAATTGGCATTTACTGACACTTACCAATTTTTAAATCGGTAATCAGGAAGCATCACTGTTTGAAGACTGAGAGAATTACCTTCTTCAGCCACTGATGGTTTATGGGCTGTTATTTGAGAAGTTATTGAGAAGTATTAGAGCAAACTGAGGAATAAAATGTACAAAAGCTAGCATGTGCCACTAGACTCTGCTCTAACAGCTTTGGGAAGAGTATGATATTAGTTGGCTGTCCTACTGGCCCCACCTCCCTGCCTGGAAACAGTTGAATCAGAGGGTGTGAAGCTAGCAAACGCCAGATATCTAAACTTGTGTAAAGTTCCAGCCCTTAATTTGGTCTTTAACTTTTCCTCAGATTTTTTTCCCCCTGCTTGCTGAAAGTTAGTCACATGATGATTGTCCTGCAGGATTGGCTTTTTTAAAGCTATTGCATGAGTGAGAGGCAAGATCATATCTGATCTTCTCATTAGTTTGTTTGTGTAATGCACATGCTGTTCACAGGCCCAGTGAAAAGGAATTCCTCATATTTGTTCCTACCTTCTGGTCTTCCATACAGCAACAACTGCTGAAGTGCTTTTAAAAACTTTTGTATTCAATGGACAGTTATGTTTTTGAAGGACAGGATATATTGGTCTTAGTGCCATGCCGCTTTAAATTAATCTGACCATGCCTTCCACTTCTATATCTCACACCCAGGCTCTTTATGTTAGTGTTATGGCTTTGGGCGGCAGTGCGGGGTTTTTGTTTGTTTTTAAATGCATTGGCCACCAAATACACTGCAACTTAGAATGAGTCCACGACAGATTTGGTATTTCATACACAAATTTACAGTAGCAGCGAATGTATATGCTTGTTTACTTTTTCGCACCTTTCCTGTGTAGATTTATCAAATGATGCCTGACTTGGTTAAGAGTGTGGTGACTTTTTAAAAATGTTTAGTTACGTAAGGCTAAGAGGTTTGAAAAGTTGAATCAGTTCAAAAATCCAGTTGTGGTTGGCAAATGTTCCTACCTATCTCCTAATTTATAAAATCCAAGCCCTAAAAAACAAGGAAATAAATCAGTGAAAGGACATCCTTATTCTTACACTGTCGACATCAATGGGAGCATATTTGGGTCCATAATTCCCACTGAACACAACAGGTGCAAAGCTGAGCCTCAAAAACCATCCAAAATAACAAAAATTGGGTAGTGCTGTAATACAAATAAATATAGCTAGCATATGAGTTTTCAGGGGGATTTCCTTATTTTGAAAGCTTGAAGGAGTAATGGAGAACACTTTGGAGCTAAAGGGAGACGAAGAAACAGACAAAAGTCAGCATTCATACTGGAGCAATTATTTAACTACTTGCAGCTCAAAAATGGTTTGATATTTTTCTAACCTCATAAGAATATTCTCTTTTGCCTTCATAATAAATGTGGCAATTTTCAGACTCACTTTCCAGGTGAAAGCCAGAAGATCAAAATAGGATTTTATAATGGATGCTTGTGTTGTGTGAGAAGCTACTGCCTCTAGAGGGTAGGCCAGGAGATAATGGTTGACTGAATGGATTGAAAACAATATTTTATTTTACATTTGTAACTACATTTTTACCTTGTAACTTGAAGAATTCCAAAAAGGCTTATACATACAAGAATCATACCATTGAGGTAGAGGCACTTCTTGGGTAGATGAGACAGACAAGGTTGGAAGGAAAATGCTTTTGCTGCCTGTGTATAGCTAACAGGACCTTGTCATTTAGGTCTAGTCTGAAAAGCATTATTCCCAGTGCCCAACCAAAGTAAACTCTGTGGGACTCCATTTACAGGTGTCTGTTAGAAAGTTGAAGGTCTTAGTCGAGCAGGCTCTGAATCAAACCTGTAGGTAAACGATATCTGATGCTAGGATCACTTGTTTCTCAGTTTAAGTGGTGACTAGAAAAATCCCTTGGGGGGGTGCATTAGTAGGTGTTTGGGACAGGGCTAACATATCAGACGTTGCAGAGTTTAACCTTTTATTTTAAAAAGTGTGTTTTTTCAAACTTGTGTGTCTTCAGACTTCTCCACATTGAATTGTGAGGGAACTGAGGGAGGGTTGTGCACATTCTGCTTTTTATGCCCTGAATGTAAGGAGACTCAGGTACCTTTTGTAGCCCTGGTAGACATGGGTCTTCAAGGGATATTATCTATCATGTGTGAGACACATGTTCATCTGGGTGTGAGGTGCCTGTAGAGCCATCTTCCTTGGTTGACATGTGGAATCTGTGCCTTAGCTGCTGCTTGCAGTCTTGCCAACAAACAGAATGAAATTAACAAGATCTAGTTCATTTTTGCGGCTGCTATTCAGAACCCTATGGGCAGTAGTGAAACGGACAGTAATTTTGTGATCTTCATTTGGGAGTTACTGGAGGTATGTATTTGGAAGAAGGACTGAAAGGAGTTCAAACACCAGCCTCTACAGAACAACCAGGAGGCTGGAAGGAAGTGGTAGAGTAGCAAAGACCTGAAACCTTAGAATCACATAATTACTATTGGCATATTCAGAGCAGACAGGAACCTTTTGGAGAGGGGAAGAGGAAAGAAAGTGTTTTACCTTCCTAGTAGCCAGATATGGGCCAAGGGTGAAGTTTCAAATTTTTCTCAGACACTTACTAGCCAAAAATGGAAGTGGAAGATTAAAATGAAAGCAGTGTGTAGATGTGGGGAGGATGGGGTCTGCTCTTCTTTACAGGCTTTGATCTGGGCCCCTGCTTGACTCCTTTTCATCTCTTGTTTTCATCTCTGACTTGTAGGAGTCAAGAAAATTTTGCAAGTCCAGATTGATAATTATGATCTCTTAATCAGGGTATCAGATAAGGTACATTTTTCAAAAAGCTTTTTTCCCCACATTTCTGGTAAAATTTCCAACGTAATGTCCATGGAAAGAAAAAAAGGCAGAAAGACTTATTTGGCTATCAGAACAATGAGATAAAATATGATCCTGAAATGCATATTGCTGTAGCGGTCCTAAAACACTTCAGACATCAATGAAGAAGGGGACTGTAATCTGGATTTTGAGTACAATGGAATTATGTGACTGAATAAATAGTAATTTACCTTTTTTGCCAAGAAGCTGTATAAATCTCCGTTCTGCATAAATTGGAGGGGGTGAGGAGCCATTTTACTGCCATTTTCAAACTTCTCTGCTTGCCTGCCTGCCATTTTGAGCTCTTGACAAGGGTATATGTCTGTTTTGGAGGGTGAAGTGAATGCAGTGTCATATGAGGCAGAAGGGGCCGAGTGGTCAGGGAGGCAAGAGGACTAGGCTTGTTGGAGAAAGCGGCTGTCATATGGGGGTCTCATAAGAGTGGAGCCCACTTCTGTGCAGCTTAATAAAGTGCAGCCCATGCTATGCTTTATATGGGTGGAGCTCTGCTCTGGTGAGGTTCTGGAGTACTAAATGACAGGTGCTTCCTCCTGCAAGTACCCTTATGTTCCCTCATGAGGTGGGCTCTTCAGTGGTTCAGTTGACACTATCTGGTCCCTCTTTGCCTGTCTCAGTAGCTGCACAGGATACTGAATAATTCAGTAATCCATTATTAATATAGGAGAATTCCCAGTTCTGAGGCAAAATTCATTGCCTCTCAACACTGTGAATAGGGAAATAGTAGGTGAGAGGATTGTGGTCTATATCTTGTACACAATGTGGGGTTCTTCAAGGGATTGATTGGGGTTTTTTATGAATTCTGCTGTGTGAGAACTCAAATTTATTTCCTTCATTCTGCAAATACTGTACGGGTGTAGTACTCTATCACTGCGTGACTGGACTGCTGCAAAATACTAGGGCATGAAGCTTTCAGTATTTGGGAAACTTGAAGTAGTACAGAGCGCTGCAGCATATTTCCTCAAGAACACTGGCTACTGCAAACATATCAGATCTGTCCTCTGCTTACTACATTGGCCTCCCATAGAAGTTTGGGTCAGGTTCAAGGTATTGGTCCTTACCTTCTGGATGCAGTGTGGCTGGGCCCAGGGAATCTAAAAAATAACCTAAGCTCCAGGATGAAGACCGTGGTCAACAACTCTACGCCTAAGGCATAGTAGAACTTTGCCATAAAGGTGTGGGAAACAGCTATTTTGAAGACTGGTTGGAGACTGTAGAATGAACTGGAACTAAGGAAAATCACAAACCTCACCACTAGAGCTGGGCAGAGAAAATTCAATTTTGGGGAGGTTTTGATATTTCAGAACTTGGTTTCATTCCAATTTGGAATGAAAACAAAAGATTTTGAAATTCTCTGTGAAAGGCAATGGAGCCCTGGCTCTGGGGTGCCCTGATGTGTTGCCTCAGAGCCATGAACTATGGGAGCCCGTGAGTTCCCTGTGCCAGGGCAGTCTGCATGGCGGGCTGTCCCAGAGCTGTGGACAGCTCCAAGGCAGTCTGCCTCGGAAGCTCCTGAGGAGTTGGGTGGGCAATCAGGTAGATTTAGAGATACTGCCTGAGTACTGTTGAAACTTGATTGAAATTGAACTGTTCCTGCAAAAATGTTCTGATTTTGACAAATCTGCAATTCCCCTGCCAAAAAAAAAGAAAGCAAGCTTCCCTGGAATTTTTCTAGTCAGCTCTGTTCACCACCACCTACTGCAAACATATAACAATGTGTGTATTGTGTTTAAAACAAACAAACAAACCAAAAACCCAAACAAGACATTACACTGTTCTTTTCCCACTGACAAGAGGAGGAGAAAACACATGTGACAAATAGAAGTTTTGTTGCTTAATGCACTATTGGAAGGTGCTCAGATGATGAGCATAGTATATGATCCTGTAAGGAATAGGTGTAGCCTGATTGATCTTTTCAGTGCTGCAACGTGCTGTGATAAACTATAAAGGGAATTATAACCATTCATAGGTGCTAGTCTTTTAATCATTATAAACAAAATTGTCTATTTTCTCTTTTTTCCTCATGGCTTCAGGAAACCCCCACAATAAACTGAAATTTTGCCCTTTTTTTTTTTCCTGCCACTGTGGCTTTTAAAATGATTATAGAAGTATTTTAACTGTGTGACAAATCCTGCTTACCATGGAAAGAAGTGCAGAATTTGCTTAGTCTTCTCCCTACAGGTTGGAGGGGAGAAGGAAGAAAAGAGGTGGGTTTTTTTTGGTGTGTAATTCAGATTATATATTAATCAGCATATATCACCTGTATTCTCAGATACAGTAAAGCCCCTTGACACTGTTCTGGCACTTTAAAGACCTTTAAATTTAGACCCCTTTACATTGCCAGAACAGTGTCAAGGGGCTTTACAACTGAAAATCAAGCCATTAAGAGTGTATGGTGGAAAAGAATGCGTGAAATCCTGGCTCTATTGAAATCAATAGCAAAACTCCAATTGATTTAATCCATTGAGCTCTAGATGAGTTTGTAGTTTTGATGTTGTGTTTATGGAAGTAACTGATGTCTTAATGCTCTCTGGCATGAAGAGTTGAATTAATTCTGTTTGATCTGGTTATAGTCTATGGCTGATGTGTCTGACTTTGGTCTGGATCTGTGCAGGTAGCCTTTAGCTGAGCTCAGATAATCATTTCTGTTTGTTATTAAAACAGTATGTGTAATTTATTTTTTCTCATGGAATGCTTAGAAAAATACTGATTCTGTCACCTTTTCTTTGTGCATGCCGAAATTGCACGTCAGACTGTGGTTGAGCCATATGGGAGTACAGCTGCCATACTTGACTAGAAAAGGACTCTAAGCTTAAAGTCCAGCCAGTGCAGAAGCCTCATTTCTATGCAAATGACATTGAAGGTGGCATTTGTACTTGGTGTGCAAGATGAGCATATTTTAAAATGGGTACAAATCTTTTTGGCTGACCATAGTGACTTGCTTTTTAAAGACAAGTGTTCAGATTGATACACATTGAAAGTAGAATAATAGTACAAGGATGTGGTTATAATAGACATGGAAGTGTATGGAGACCCTCTGTTGTCTTTATAGTGGCTTGAGTTTTGGCTTGCTTAATCCATTGCTATGTTTTTGTGGGGTACATATGCAATGATTAGTATAAATAACAAACTCAAAAGGCTGCCAATTAAAAATAATTACTCTGCTTAAAATCTATGGAACTATATTAAAAGGAACAGCATCTAACTATTCACAACACTATATTTTCTAATGGTCTTTGATCTTTTCTTTTTTTCACTTTTTTTCCCCTTTGGGGTCTGGGTTTGGGTCTCAAATTCTCCAAAGGTCAGCCTCCTCATTTTACAAATAATTAGCTGTTATTTGTCTAAATGTCAGAATGGCAGTTTTTTAACCTAGTGTTGTACAATTGCCATACAAAAAAGCTTTGCAATCTCATTACAAAGTAATTATACTTCATAATAGAGAGTGTTGTGGTGGAACAAGGTGAAATGGGTTTTTCTTTTCTAATAGTATAAAGAGAGCTGATCCTGTAATTACAATTTTACCGTTTTCCATAATAACATACAACTAGTTTGACAAGTCTGCTCAGGTTTAAGTAATTTCTAATAAGTCAGTTTCTGGGTTTTCTTTGTGTGGTAAAAATAACTGAGTGTGATTTGCATAACTACACATTTAATTTTGAAAAAATCAATATTTTCCATGTCTTCAAATAAGAATAGAGATGTAGCAGAGATTTTATTCAAGCTTTTATAATGGGATCATTGAAGGGAACAAATACATTGAATGTAGAATGGGGTGGTGAAAGAAATGTGATGAGCTAAGAAATGAATCTCTTTGCCCTACTTTCCCCATCTGTAAAATGGAAATACTTACCAGCTTCTTTAGGGTTTTGGGTGGCTTAACTAATCTTTGGATGAAAGATGGCGCGGTTCGCAAAAGTGTTCTTGTCTGATCCTTCCACTTTCCTCTCCCCTCCCAGTTCCCAATGATTGTACAGAACTAAAATGCTCCTTAGTACCCAAACTTTTAAGCTTAATGCGCAGTGGAGCATGGAGATGACCCTTTCAACCTTTCATAGCTTCCCTTGTTTAGTTAAGAGCCTTGATGGACACCAGTTCTGTGGAGGTATTATTCTATACTTTTGGTCAATATTTTGGAAAATCCAAAAAAGAATGTATAGCCTCAATACAAAGTTTGGGTGACACCTAAAGCCCTTCCAAAGAATAATGTCTGTTTTCTCTCCTGGCCCATCACAATTATTTTTATAGACTCCAGAAATTCTGCCTTGAGTTTTTCAGGCCTGTTTTCAGCTAAAAAGCATGGCAAACTTACTGGTCCCAGTGCATATACATCTCTGTTGTGTATACCCTGGGAATTTTTGCTCTAGTTCTCCCTTTGCTCTAGTTACCTAGCTAACACTGTGTTGCAAATGCTACGAGCTGGCCTACAGTAGTGTTGCTGTTGCTGCTCTTACTTATAGAACTGTATCATTGCTTTTACTAAAAAGCTAAAAATCTTGGGGCCCAGTCTATCAATTGGATCAGTGTGACTGTACCTGTATGGAGCCCCAGTAAAATCAGTGGGATTTGACATGGCCCAGGGGCCTGCACTATGTTGATCCAAACCTGATCTGTGTTATAAGAATGGCAGAAAATCTTTCACGCTCTCACAAGCTGCTCCAGGTGAAATCAGCAGTTTATTTGTAGATAGTATTTTGTGTTTAAAAGTCCTTAAAAATAGATGAACAGTAAAGAAAATTTTGAATCAAATCTACCAGTTTGCTACTCCACAAATCACAATACATTAACTATCTGATGGATGGTAATTTTTGTTCACTGAGATTTTTTTTTACTTTGTGTGTTGTGGGGGTGGGGTAGAGAGGAGGAGAGGGGGAGGCGGGGATGTCTTGTAACTGTCCCCATGCCCCCCCCAAACAGCTGTCTTAACTTCATTTCAAATTATAATGCTGATACTTTGTCTGATTTCTTTTTAGAGTGATTTTTTTAATCTTTTATAGAAAATGTCAAATTGGCCTTTGGTTTGACAAATCTCTATTGTACTGTATTCTGGGCTGTTGTACAGTTCATTCTTTGAATAGGGTAGGATTCTTTTTTTTCCAATAAAATGAGGAATTTCACTTCAGTGGAAAGATTTGAAGAATATTCACTGTCTTTCCTTTAATCTTTGCAAGCTGACTTTCTTTTCAGAATGGCCCTTGTTCTTCTGTGGCAGCCTGCCCAGACTGAAGGGAGCCAGTGTTAGGAATGAAAAATATATTCACTTTGAAGGTTTAACAAATCAGGAAGGATAGAGACCATAAAAGTCATGAAAATAGAGTTGGTTGTTAAATAGGTTGATTTGTGGTGATTGAAATAGTGGGTAGACATGGCTCTTGAGTAGCTTAGTATCTGTAAGACAATTCCCTTTCAATATGCATGCCCAGCTACACTATACCTGTGTCACACTTGACCCACCTGCTCTACTTAAACTGGATACAGGATGTTCACAATGGGTGAAACAATAGACTGAATGAAACAGGAGTCACTCTTAACCTGCCTTGTGCATGGTGGAGAGAGAAATTATTTATGCAGCTCTGTTCAGGTGGAAAATTAGGACTAAATTTTACTTTCATAGGTAATGAAAATTCATGATGTAAAGATCGACACTATACCTTCTGTCAGTAGTTTCCTCATTAGCCAGCCCTAGCCAAAATTTAATGTGCTCTGTTAAATTTTTACTTCAAGTAATGACTTGTTACAGACAAGCTTTTCAATCACCACAAATCAGCCTTGGTTTATGAAAGTGAGCAGTACATTGGAATACATTAGAAACCTTTTCTAATTTAATATAGCTAAGAAAACTCAATATAGATGCTAACTATGTACTAACTTTCTGTATAGTAAATCTCAAGCATATAGCAAATTGATCATGGATCCAATAGGCATTTGGACAATGAAACTGGGTTAATGAATGTTTTCTTTTGTCAGTTTATCCACTTCTTCTCTAGTTGTGTATGGAAGTTGTTTGAAGTTAGGTTGTATGTGGTTTGTATGTTTCTCTTTTTTTTCTTGAAGATGATGAATTTGAATCAGCTTTGGCAGATCATCTAATATACCTTTTGGAATTGCCTTTAAGATGTCTTGCTTAATTTATCAGTGTATATTCTGCCATCAGGATATTTAAAAATATTCCTTTGTTGTACTCTGTCCTTGTCTACTCTAGCACTTATACCGGCAAAGCATATGTCACTTAGACATGTGAAAAACCCCAAAAACAATTCTGAGCGACATAACTTTTGCTGGCATAAGTGCTTGTGTAGCCGCATTATGTCGACAGGAGAGAGCTCTCCTGCTGACATAATAAAACCACCTAAATGAGCAGTAGTAGCTATATGTTGGTGGGACATGCTCTCCTGCAGATATAGCACTGTCCACATTTGGCACCATTTCTTGCCCACAAGGATGTGGATCATTGTGACAAACTCAAAACCCCATCAACTGGTTTAAATTTTCAATGCTTATTTTTTAACAACAAAAAAAGTCTTTAAACATAATTAACATAAAAGCTGACTACAAAGAGTTACAAAAGGATCTCATAAAACTGGGTAATGGCAAGAAAATGGCAAATGAAATTCAATGTTGATAAGTGCAAAATGGTAGGGTCTAAATTAGCTGTTACCACTCAAGAAAGAGACCTTGCAGTCATCATGGACAATTGTTTGAAAACTGCTCAATGTGCAGCAGCAGTCTAAAAAGCCAACAGAATATTAGGAACCAGTAGGAAAATAAGACAGAAACAGAATATTAGGAACCATTAGACAATAAGACAGAAAATATCCTAATACCACTATATAAATACAAAGTATACACATAAATACTGTGTGCAGTTCTGGTCATTTCATCTCAAATATAGATATCAGAATTGGAAAAAGTACAGGAAAGGGCAACAAAAATGATTAGGGGATATGGAACAGCTTCTTTATGAGGAGAGATTGAAAAGACTGTTCATCTTAGAAAAGAGACGACTGGGGAGAGGGATTTTATAGTGGTCTATAAAATCATGTATGGTGTGAAGGAAGTGTTTACCCTTTCACATAATGCAAAAACCAGGCTCACCCAATGAAATTAAATGGGGAGCAGGTTTAAAACCAACAAAACCAAGTACTTTTTCACACAACACCCAGTCAACCTGTGCTCGTTGCCATGGGATATTGTGATGGCCAAAAGTATAAATGGGCTCAGAAAACAATTAGATAGGTCAATGAATGGCTATCATCCATGAACTTATTAGTCAACATGTTCATGGATGCAGCCCCCATACTTGGGGTGTTCTTAAACCTCTGACTGCCAGAAGCTGGGGCTGGACAACGAGATGGATCACTCGATAATTGCCCTGTTGGGTTCATTCTCTCTGAAGCACCTGGCAGTGTCTACTGTCAGAAGACAGGATAGTGGGCTACTGGACCATTGATCTGACTCAGTATGGCCCTTCTTATGTTCTTTAGTATTTAATATCTGAAAAGTCAGGGGACCTGTGATTTTGTGGGACTTGAAGGCTCTCCTTGCCTGAATAAATTGCATGGATTACCTATGGCCTTGAATAGCAGCTGTCCTGACTGTAAACCAAATTCATTCTCAAGAATGAATGAAATACCAGGCAGAAAATGACACTTTCTTGTCATTGAGCATTTGTTTAAAAAGTCAAAATGTAGTTAGACTAAATCTAAGCTCACAAGGTAAATGGGGATAAGAGTGCATCTTGAACAAATGAGTAAGGGTCATCATTCGACCACCCTTTGATCTCCTTTATGGTATTTCTGTTACACTTTTAATACACACATTTCTCCTCTTGTGTTCTGGATCTGACTGGATTTGAATTTGAAAATCCCTGCTTCTGCTTGCTAGCTGTTCTTTCTGTAGCCCCTGTATATCTCTTTCCTGACTTCTCCCTACCCTCTCCAGGGTTTGTTTACATATCTGTATCTGTTTGAGTGTGTGTGAGAGTCTGTGTATAAATGAAAACTGTGGTTGAGCTGCTAAAATGAGCAAGCAGGGGGAGGTTTGCTGGAAATGAATATGTTGGAAAATCTTCCACTTGAGCTTCAGCATGAAAAGGTCCCCACCCAGCTGGGCAGCCACAAATAAGTATGCAGAGTTCTGTGGGGATAGATGCAGTTGGTGAACTCTCTTGAGCTTGACTTATTTAAAATGAAAACCTAATTTCACTTCCAAATATACTGTATGTGGCTTTCTTTTTGTTGTTTGGCTTTATTTGCTATCTGAACCATATGTGCTCCTTCTCATCCAAGGGAGGAATTGTTTTGTGTTTTTATTTTAGGCTAGTCAATGCTGGAAATTTACATTGGCATAGCTACGTCTCTCTCGTGGATTTTTCATATCCCTGAGTGATGTCACTATGACTTAGCGCTGTCTACACCGGGGGTTATGTCAACAGAAAAATTATTCTGGTGACCTAGCTACTGCATCATGGGGATGTGGATTACCTATGCTGATGGGAGAAACCCTCCTGTCAGCATACATAGTGTCTACACTGAAGCGCTATGGCTTGTGTGATCTGCATTTGTTGTTCATAAGACCTACTGAGGGGTTGGGGCATCACTTGTTAGTATAAAAATAAGGTTTGTTCTGTTTTACATGTGTGCCTAACCTAGGGTGACCATATTCCTGATGTTATTGGGGCTGTCCAGATATTAGGGGCTTTGTATTATATATGCACTCCCCCCCAAAAAATGTGTCCCAGTTTTTCACACTTGCTATCTAGTCACCCTAGCCTAGCCTTGTGTACACAGTGTTCTCTGCTCATTGATTGCATGTATTGCTGCCAGTACCAAGAAAGGGAGAAGAACAGCACTTCATGGAGAGCGCTAGGGACCTCGTTTTACAGATCTTGTGTACATGGGCAGTGCTTAGATCAGAGATACCAAAACTGTGGGGCACACACCCCTGGGGGGGAGGGGCATGCTTTGAGGAAGCATGGCAGCACTTGAGCCAGCCCCTATGGGGCAGGGAGGAAGCCCCTATCTCCATTCCAGTCTCATCCTCCAGCTGTGGTCCCAGGCCTTGCAGCCCAGCCTCAGGCCCCACAGCGCAGCTCCAGCCCCCACCCTGGCCCCAGCTGCAGCTCGGGCCCCAGCTCCAAACCGCGGGCTTGGGCCCCGCTCCAGATCCTGGCTCCTGATTGCTGGTCGGGGGGTGGCTGGACCAAGTAAGGGGAGGATGACCCCAAAAGTTTGAGGACCATGTGCTTAGATGCTATGGTGTCGTGCATGTGCGTGCATGCTCATTTTAAAAAAATAAAATGAGATACTCAGACTGTTACAGAGCCATCCTGGGGATTCTGTTAAGCTGGCAATGCTGACACTCCTAGTATGCTTTAATTACATCTGATGTGGATTACTGTAACTCATTGTTTGTGAGAATGGTACTTTGCACTATAACATCTTTTATTTGATTGAATAATTTACAAACACTAATTCAGTCTAACACTCCCGTGAAAGAAATGCAGATCCCTCTGGGGTGGATTGTCTCATACATTTTTCAGTATATGGCAGTAGGCCAAGAATACTTTGTCCAGCAAAAATTGCCTGGAGCTTTTAGGTTCTAGGAAAAAAAAATTACCTGTGTACCTGAGGACACTGGCATGAGAACACCTCTAACAGTGTTTCTCCTTCGAGTGGTTGCTCAGATGCATTCCACTTAGGTGTGTGCGCGCCCTCGTGCACAGCCTTCCGGAGAACTTTTCCTAGCAGCCCCTGCAGGGGCCGGTCTCAGCGCCCCCTGGAGTCCCGCCCTTATGTGGCGGTACATATAGCGGGACCGGCCCCTCCCCTCCTCAGTTCCTTCTTTCCGCCCGTGACGGCCAGTTGAGAACTACCCCTGCTCTTCAACAGTTTGTGTTTCTCCTTTAAAAGTGAGTAGTTAGTTTATCAGTTCACCCTGAACTAAGTTAGTTTTTGGTTAGTGAGGGTTTTTAGTTAGTTAGGGAGCCTTCGGGCTCAAGGCGTCCCGGCTATGCCGGGTTCGCCGGGCTTCAAGCCATGTGCTAGCTGCGGCAAGGCCTTCCCAGCTAGCGACCCCCATGACCGTTGTTTGCGGTGTTTGGGGGAACTGCACCGGAGAGACCGGTGCAGTATCTGTAAGTCCTTTAAGCCTCGGACTCAGAGGGAGCGTGAAGTGAGGCTTAGGGCTTTTCTGATGGAGTCCGCGTTAAGTCCGGCGTCCGAGCCATCGCGGACTACTCCGGCACCGAGTGTGTCTTCGGTGCGGAGTGCGCCTCCGGCACCGGGGGTCTCGGTGCCGAAGAGGAAGAAGCGCCATCCACGCTTGCAGCGCTCCCCCGCACCGCAGGAGCGGCCGGGGTCGAGTTCGGAGGTGCTCCTCCTCATGGACGTGCCGCCGGCATCTGCTCCGGCACCGGCCCCTGCTCCGGCACCGGCCCCGGCACCGACACTTACTAGGGAGGCTCCCCCGACTCCTGGAAGTGGGGGACCCCCTATACGGGACCCTTCGACGCCGGAGGCTATCGAGGCGGCTCAGGCTTTGTTGGAGCTGCCTACGCCTCCGGCACTCTCTCACCGGAGAGAGCCAGGGCCCGTTTCCCGGGGCAAACCCGCGATGGGGGGCCCCGAAGGGTGGGCGGCCCCGGCACCGGTGGACAGGCCGCCCACCACCCGACGCAGGAGAGTCGAGCTCGGAAGCTCCTCTCCATCTTCGTCCTCGGACGACGCGTCGCGGCACCGTTCCCGGCACCGCTCCAGGTCCCGGCACCGCTCCCGGCACCGTTCCAGGTCCCGGCACCGCTCCGGACATCGCTCCTCGTCGCGGCACCTCTCCTCGTCGTCGAGTTCTGACTCGGCACCGAGACGGCGTTCTCGGCACCGCTCCCCAGCATCAAAGCGGCGAAAGACTTCCCGGTACCGGTCGCCTTCTTCTTCGGCGTCGCCTCGTCGGCACCGAAGTCAGAGTCGCTCCTCGAGGTCGTCGCGTGGCGGATCTCGGAGCGCTCCTTCCCGGCGTCATCACCGCCTGCGTTCTCCTGACTCGGGGTCCCGGACTCGACGTCAGGAACGTGTATGGTCGTCGGCACCGCAGCCGGCACCGCAGCCGGCACCGCAACCGGCACCGCAGCCGGCACCGCAGCCGGCACCGGACCCAATACTGCTACCGGCACCGGCACCGACTGTTGCGGCACCGGCTTTGCCCTCGGCACCGGTGCCGCCTTTGAGCTGGCCACAGGGACCCTGGCAGTGGCCGTTATGGGCCCAGTGGGCGGCCCAGATGGGGCAGGGAACTATGTCGGCCCCTGCCTCTGTCACCCAAACTCAGCAGGCACCTTCGGTGCAGGAGGGTGACCGCTCCTCTGGGGAAGAGGAGGTGGAGGAGGACCCTGGGGAGGGACCCTCCACTGGGCCCCGCCGCCCTTCTTACTCCTCATCGCCTGATGAGGCGGCGGTAAGAGACCAAGGAGCCCCGCTCATTGATTTTAAAGCCCACCAAGAGCTTCTAAAGCGGGTGGCTTTGAACCTTGGCCTTGAGGTCAAGGTCTTAGAGGAAGAGGTGGACCCCCTCTTCGGCCGTGTGGGGGCCCAGGGACCAACGAGGGTGGCCCTTCCCGTACATGAGAGGGTCCTGCGCCTGGCTAAGTCAGTCTGGCAGACCCCTGCCTCGGTTGCCCCGACCTCTAAGGGCGCCGAGAAGAAGTACTACGTGCCAGCCGAGGGGCACGAGTACTTGTATGCGCACCCTGCCGCGGGTACTTTGGTGGTGGATGCCGCCAACCAAAAAGACAGGCAGGGTGCTCAGACTGCCTCCCCTAAAAATAAGGAAGGCAGGAGGCTGGACCTTTACGGTAGGAAGGTCTATTCTACTGGGGCGCTTCAGCTGAGGGTGGCCAATCATCAGGCCCTCCTCGGCAGGTACAATTTGAACCTCTGGGACTCCTTAAGGAGGTTTTCGGAGTCTCTCCCTCCAGACCAGGCAGTGGACTTTGGTTTGGTGCTGGAGGAAGGGTTGTCTGTGGCAAGTGCGGCCCTGCAGTCTGCATCGGACGCCGCAGACACAGCCAGCAGGGCTATGGCCTCCGCCGTTGCAATGAGGCGGGCAGCGTGGCTGCAGTCCACAGACTTGTCGTTGGAGGTGCAGCAGTCCATCCAGGACCTACCCTTCGATGGAGCCGCCCTCTTTTCGGAGAGGACGGACGAGAAGCTGCACGCTCTCAAGGACTCGAGGGCAACGTTGCGCTCCTTGGGCCTGTACACGCCCCAGGCGGCTAGACTGCAGAGTCGTCAGCAGCCGCAGCAACCGCCGCAACGTCAGCGGCAGCAGTCTAGGCCGCAGCCTAGGCCCTTCCCCACCGCAAGGGGCAGGGATAGGACCAAGGGCTCTGGACGGCGCGATCGCCCGCCGCCGTCCTCCTCTTCCTTTAAAGGACCCTCTCAGGGCCCTAAGGGGAAGAGACAATTTTGACGGTGTCTCCGAGGGTGGCACCGTCTCATGTTCCCTGGGTTCCCCGCCTTTCCTGGACAGGCTCAAGCCGTATCTCGGCCTGTGGCGGGAAGTAACATCGGACCAGTGGGTCCTAGACATCGTGCGCTGGGGATATGCCCTTCAGCTCCTGGCCTCCCCTCCCCACTCCCCACCCCCCCCGTCCCTCTTCAGGGACCCATCTCACGAGCAATTACTCCTGCAGGAGGTTCAATCCCTCCTAGTCAAAGGAGCCATAGAAGTGGTTCCACCACTCGAGGTGGGGAGGGGATTCTATTCGAGGTACTTCCTCGTTCCCAAGGCCAACGGAGGCCTCAGGCCTATATTGGACCTACGCAGGCTCAACAGGTTCATAAGAAAGCTGAAGTTCCGCATGGTATCCCTAGCGTCCATCATTCCCGTTCTAAACCCAGGGGACTGGTTTGCCGCCCTCGACCTGAAGGATGCGTACTTTCACGTCTCCATCCTTCCCGCCCACAGGCGGTACCTAAGGTTTGTGGTAGCTGGTGGCCACTACCAGTTTACGGCCTTGCCCTTTGGCCTGTCTTCCTCCCCCAGAGTGTTCACCAAGTGTATGGCGGTGGTGGCGGCCTTCCTGCGGCGCAGGGGGGTCCAGATATTCCCCTACCTGGACGACTGGTTAATCAGGGGCAAGACCAAGTCGCAAGTGTGCGAGGCGGTCTCTCTCGTCCAGTCCACCTGCCATGCTCTGGGGCTGCTCATAAACGAGCAGAAGTCGACGCTGCGTCCGGTGCAACGCATAGACTTCATAGGGGCCCACCTGGACTCGGTGCAGGCAAAAGCCTCCCTCCCACGTTCGAGGTTCGAAGCCATGACAGCGATAATATCGCAGCTTCAGAGGTGCCCCACGACTACAGCCAGGCACTGCCTGCAGCTGTTAGGCCACATGGCCTCGTGCACCTATGTGGTGAGGTTGGCCCGCCTCAGGCTCAGGCCCCTCCAAGGTTGGCTGTCCAGGGTTTACATGCCCAGCAGGCATGCTTTGAGCAAGGTGGTAACGGTGCCCCCTTGGGTGTTGGGGTCACTGACTTGGTGGCTGGACCCCAGGACTGTGTTGGAAGGGATTCCCTTCAGGGCCTCCACCCCCTCGGTCACCCTGATCACGGACGCATCGGACCGGGGGTGGGGAGCCCATATCACCGGTGGTCTGACCACGCAGGGTCGCTGGTCCCGGGGGGAATTGGCCCTCCATATCAATGTGAAAGAACTGAGGGCTGTCAGACTGGCATGCGAGGTGTTTCGCCACTCTTTATTGGGGAGAATGGTGCAGGTGTTAACAGACAATACCACTGCAATGTATTACATCAACAAGCAAGGGGGGGCGCGCTCCTCGGTGTTGTGTCAGGAGGCGCTCCGACTCTGGGACTTGGCGGTGAGATGCAATTTCTGTTTAACCGCCTCTCACCTGCCTGGGGTCAGGAACGACGAGGCGGACCGCCTCAGCAGGTCATTCCTACCTCAATACGAATGGTCTCTCCACCCAGAGGTGGTGGACAGGATTTTCCGCGTGTGGGGTGTTCCCCATCTGGACCTCTTTGCGTCAGCGCAGAACGCGAAGTGCCCGAGGTTCTGCTCGCTCAGGGGTCGCGAGCCGGGCTCTCTTTCGGACGCATTCCTCCTCGAATGGACGGGGGCCCTCCTGTATGCGTTTCCCCCCTTCCCGCTCTTGCCCAGGGTCCTCTTGAAAATCAAGAGGGACAGAGCGGATGTGATTCTGATCGCCCCGGCGTGGCCGAGGCAGTACTGGTTTTGCCTGCTCCTGGACCTGTCTGTCGCTCCCCCGATCGAGCTCCCGAGGAGACCGGACCTGCTCTCCCAGGACCACGGCCGGCTACTGCATCCCAACCTGGACTCCCTGCACCTGATGGCCTGGAGGCTCTCTGGCTGACGGAGGAGGAGAGAACCTGCTCGGAGCAGGTCCAACGCGTGCTGTTGGGAAGCAGGAGGCCCTCCACGCAGCTCGCCTACAGGGCCAAGTGGAGGAGGTTCACCTGCTGGTCGGAGTCGCGGGGCGAAAACCCCGGTACGTCCCCCGTGCAGGCGGTCCTGGACTACCTGCTGCAGCTTAGGCTACAGGGGTTAGCGTTGGCCTCCCTCAGGGTACACCTGGCGGCCATATCGGCGTTCCACCAGCCGGTGGGGGGACGTTCCCTGTTCTCCCACCCCATGTCGGTGAGGTTCCTCAGGGGTGTAGAGAGGCTTTACCCGCAGGTCCGTGACCCGGTGCCTCCCTGGGATTTGAACCTGGTCTTAGATAGGCTAACGGGTCCCCCCTTTGAGCCCTTAGCCACCTGTCCAATGATGATCCTTTCCTGGAAGGTGGCTTTTCTCGTGGCCATTACCTCGGCCAGGAGGGTCTCTGAGCTAAGGGCCTTAACCTCGGAGCCCCCCTATACCGTGTTCTATAAGGACAAGGTTCAGCTTAGGCCTCACCCGGCGTTCCTGCCTAAGGTAGTCTCCCGGTTCCATTGTAACCAAGATATTTTCCTCCCCGTGTTTTTTCCTAAACCGCACGGGTCCGAGGACGAGAGGAGACTGCACACCCTCGATGTGAGGAGGGCGCTGGCGTTCTACCTAGACAGGACGAGGCCGCTCCGAAAGACCACGCAGCTCTTCGTCGCGGTGGCAGAGAGGATGAGAGGCTCCCCGGTCACCTCCCAGTGCATCGCCAGATGGATCACCGCCTGCATCCGGCTCTGCTACGAGCGTGCAGGCGTCCAGCTCCCAGGAGTGGTGACGGCCCACTCGACGAGGGCCCAGGCCGCGTCGGCGGCCTTCCTGGAAAGGGTCCCCCTGGATGACATCTGCAGGGCTGCCACCTGGTCTTCGGTGCACACCTTTGCTGCGCACTACGCTGTCGTCCAGCAGTCAAGGGACGACGCGCGAGTCGGCAGGGCCGTGCTGAGGGCAGCTCGCCGCTGACTCCTACCCACCTCCAAGGTAAGGCTCGGGAATCACCTAAGTGGAATGCATCTGAGCAACCACTCGAAGGAGAAAACGTAGTTACTTACCAGTAACTGTTGTTCTTCGAGATGTGTTGCTCAGATCCATTCCACACCCACCCTCCGTCCCCGCTGTCGGAGTCGGCAGAAAGAAGGGACTGAGGAGGGGAGGGGCCGGTCCCGCTATATGTACCGCCACATAAGGGCGGGACTCCAGGGGGCGCTGAGACCGGCCCCTGCAGGGGCTGCTAGGAAAAGTTCTCCGGAAGGCTGTGCACGAGGGCGCGCACACACCTAAGTGGAATGGATCTGAGCAACACATCTCGAAGAACAACAGTTACTGGTAAGTAACTACGTTTTCCACAGTTAGACAGGCTGAAGCAAAGGAAATACGGAAGAGATGTGGGAACTTTCCTCATTCCTTTCATTTGGCATGTTAGTTGTCCCGGACAGTGACCCTCTGCACTCGCAGAAACCTGAATGCAGTTGTGGAATTTTGATCGGAAGCTCTGACCTTCTGCTAAATCACTTCTCAGCTGGCAGACTTGTTCTTATTTTGGAGTTCGTGCTGTTGCTGTTGTATTCTTGTAACCCTGAGCCATTCGCTTACACTCCCTGCTGTCAAAGAAATGAGCTGAGCCTGTTTGCTGCTGTTTCCCTCCACAGTCCATATTGACTCCATTGTGCTTCCTGTTGTTGTTGCCTGAGGGGAGAGGAAGAGCAGTAGTTAGACACTTTATTTTCTTTCTGATGTTAGTGCCCAGTTCATCTGTGGTGGTGAGCCTGTTCAGCTCTTTGCTGCCCCTTTCTGCCCAGAAACTCTGCATGTGGCATGGAGTAGACGCAAAGGCAGATGATACGTGTGCAGTCCTGGAATTTTAATCTGAATGAAAGGAATTTGGCAGCTTCATTTACTATACTAAGTAATCTCTGTGAAAGTCGATTGGTGGAGTCCTCTTAACCATTCTGTTCAATCTGGAATTCCTCTTTTCAGGCCTTATCTTTCTTATGGAGCAGCTTGTGCACTCTGTTTGGGATGCACCTGCATACAAACAAATAGATTTGGGTTTGGAGAGTAGACCTTTGTACATTCCGGTTCATGCTTCAGAATTGAATGTTTGTCAAAATTCTGCTTTGGCTTATGCTGGTTTGTTGTTCAGACTCTTGGCTGTTCATATGAAGCAGGATCCAAAATTCAGAATGGGTGGAAGTGTTTTGAACATACTCAGAAGAGTTAAAAGAACACGTGCATCTATCCCTGTAAGTGTTCATGTTTCCAAAGAAAAGCAGGCTGTTACCAGGAAAATGTTAATAACAGCTGGATCCATTGGCTGTGCATTTGAGCTTTAGGAAGGTTCTATATTTAGAAATACCCCCTCACCACCATGCTGGCATGACTTCTGTCAATCTGTGCAGTTGTAGCAGTGGTTTTAATTTGCTCAGTCTTTATGGGACTAGCCTGTCATTGAAACTGGTGATCTGGAGTACTAGGACAAATATCAGATTACGTTATACCCTTTTGTTGGTCTTTCTGGGTATTTTTGAGTAAGATTGTTTGACGATTCCCCCCCTGCCCCCGCCTGCCCGCGTGTGACCAGATAATCATCCCCGTAACTGAGCACGGTCAGTGCTATTGATCTTCTACTGGCTGTGATGGTGATAGTATCCAAAGGTAGCAAACGAGCCATATCAGGGGACCAGCTATCTAGCTAAACTTCTCTGTCATCAGGATCAGTTGGCATAGTTCTTAAACAAACACAGAATCTCCCTCGAATATTTTTATGTAAGTTGATAAATATTATGCTCAAATTGATTTTGACAGGAACTGACAAATAAAACTATGAGAGTTGAATCATGCTATGGCTGACTGGTGCCTGGGCAGGATCTGAGAGTACGGGTTACCAGGGAAAGTTGGTTTTCAGGCTGCTCCCTGGGTCTTTGGCCCAACTGGCTTCCAAAATGGTCCCTGAAGGCTGCTTCAGAGTACTCTTTGTCACAATGGTTTGTGCCTCCCGTTCACTCTTTATGCCTGAAGAAAGTGGTTGATGAAGTTCTTGATGTTCTTTATGCCACGTAAGGGAGACACTATCCTCTCTTGCACTCTTAGGGCATCCTTACGCTCCCTCTATTCAAAGGGGACAAAGCCAAGGTGTTAAGTCTGGTGCAATATTTACCTCGAGTAGCCACACGGATTTCAACCGTTGACTTCAGTGGGAGGCTGTGTGTGGATACACAGATCCACTTTCCTTAATCACTGCAAGATGAGGGCTTTAGTGAGGTACCAACTGTATATTTAAATTACAGAATGAAATAAGGGAGGCAAAGTTAATTACAGTGGAGTGGGCAGCATCGGAGTGACAGTGAGTGGTGAAGAAATTACGTGGTGAAGTATTGGCTGGATTCCTTAACTGTTCACTTCCAGACCTTTCAGCAATTAAAAAAAAAAAAAAGTAGAATCTATGTAAACAAAGGGTGATCATGCGTGTGTGGTGGGGTTAAGGAGAATAGAGATGGACAGAAAGGAGGTGTCAGCTGAACTTCATTGAAACACCTTTGAACCAGAATTATTTGTTTAAAAATATGTTTTGCTTGGGAATTTTTTGTCATACCTCTGTGCGCTTTTGGCTGTGTCCTTACTGGAACTCTGCCTCCACTGCCTATGGCGTCATCTACACAAAGTTGTACTTGTTTTACCTCAAAGTGTGACCAAAAATCCCAAACAAAGAAATCACAGTAATTTAACTAAAAGTAGTGCACTCGTATTTTGGTTTCAGTTAAGTCAATTAGGAATCAGTTTATGCTAAATTTAAATATGCCACTTTTAAACTGAAATAAGAACATCAACAAAGAAGTTTGCACTGATTTAATTAAACTGGTTTAAAAATAACACCTTTTTAGTTAAACCAGTGTAACTTTCTCATTTAAACAAGACCTGAGCCTCACTCAGGCAGCAGAAGTTTGCTCTGAGCTTGCACCTAGGTTTCAGCTACCATCCCAGACTATAACCTATCATAAATCAGGCATTGGAGAGGTAGTGTGTCCAATGGATAGTGAGCACTGGATGGGAATTCTCCCAGCATTGTCACAGATTAGGTTTGTCCTTGGGCAAATCATTTCACCTTTCCTTTTCTCTGTTTTCTCTCCCACTTAAAGGTTGTCCTGTCTGTTTAGAGAGTAAGCTCTTTGTGGCAGGGACTGTCTCTCATCATGTTTGTACAGTGTCTAGTGCAATGGGGCTTTGATCTTGGTTGGGGCCTCTAGGCCATCCTGTAATACAAATAATAAATAGTTATTTAAAGCAGTAACTCGTACAGTTAGTGGGATGTTAATGAGCTGAAAGGACAAAAGAAACAAATGTGATAAAGAAACAAAAAACAAACAAAAAAACCCCCACCTGATTTCAGAGTAATACTGTGGTTGTGCCATGGGCCGAAAAAACAAAGCAGTACAGTGCAATGAAGTATTGTGATTTTATTATTTGTACAACTGTTGTAGTGTGCTTCAGTTAGAATATATGGAACTGTATATGAATGAACTAAAAGTTATATGAAAGCGTCATGGACACACAGGCTGTGCTGTGCCTTTGACCTTTTAAACATTCTTTCAGAGAGTGTACTCCTCCAACCGATAATCTCTGGCCCTCCCTTTTTCTCAAGGTAAAGCCCTGTGACTCCATTACTCTGAGATGTGGTCCCTGGCTTCACCTCTTCTGTTTCTCAATGTGGCTCTTTCTGCAGGCCGAAAGGAATTTGGACTCCTGTTGGATGCATCTTCTGTTTGATAGCTATGCAACTGGCAAATACTGTGTTTAGGTATAATGGGTTAAAAAGGTAAAGCAAAGCATAATACACTCACCCCTGTCCTAGAATGCAGACTCCAGGCTTGCAGAAAATCTCCCTCAGACTTAGTCTCTCAGTCAGTCCCAGTTTTTCAGCTTTTGACTGACATCCCCTGGGCAACCTCTTCCAAATTGCTCAAAAACTCTCTCCCCCTCCCCCACCTTATTTTCCAAGCCCCATGTCCTATAATGACTTTTGCTCTCTCTCTTCCTGTAATGGTAGAAACCTGGGTATTGGATCTGAATGTTTTGCAGGGATAATTGTTATCTGGGCCATTGTTTTGCTTTTCTTGCTTGGTGTCTTTTAACAATACCCTTTGATCTAGCAAGTAACCCATCATAACCCATCAGAGGCAAGTACCATATTCATAAATAAGAATACATTTTCCCGTTTGTTCGGATATAAGGGTGGCTAGGAATGTCAGACAGAGATGGGTAGGAAATATAGTAATAGGCAATGCTGGTGAGAGACTTTGATTGATATTTTACTGAATTAGATAGTGTACAAAAAAATTCAGAGTTGGAGCCAAATCAGTGTCAGAGCTTCAGGTACTTAGGTAACAAAGAACCTTGATACATTTGCATTTATATGCAAGATGTTGAACAAGAGATCCTTTGGCTCCAATTTTGTTTGCACTCTGGTTTTGTAATACAACACTAATCCTGAGGACAGGACTGGAAACTTTTGTCGATATAGTAATGTTGATTGGGGTGTGATTTTATTTTTTGTTTTAATTTTTTTTAAATAGCACTTCTATGCTGTCAGTAGCCCTAGGGAATGTGGGGTTCTACTGGCGAGAGTGCTTTTGTCATTATAACTTAATTTGTTTGGAGAACCAGTGTAAGTTACGCTGACAAAAAGCACTCTCTTGCTGGTATCAGCAGTCAGGTATCAGTGGTATCTACACTAGTAGAATTTCTTGGGATAGCTGTACTGGAACCTTTTCACATATAGACGAGGCCATAATTCTTGCCTCTTTTCTGATTTACTGGCAGGGCGAATTTGTCTGGCTTTGAATGCAAAGTTGCTTATCGGCATTTGCAGTAATTGGAGGATAAGCGTGGGTGTATGCAATGTATATAATTTAAAGGATTGTTGAAATGTTTCCTTTAAAGGTTCGATATAACTTACTACTTTGCTGTCAGACACCTCTGTTTTCACTCATGTATGTTGGAGTGCTTCAAAATGTGGCGGTGTTGCCACTTCCTTGAATGTGTATAGTTTGAAAGAAACATGTGAAAGCATGGGTAAGAGTAATGGCTCACAGTAGGTAACACCAAGATATTAGCTGTAACTTTGAAGCAGCGTGTTAGGTCAGCCAGTGTTGTGGAGACATTAGTAAAGCAGGTCTTTTTATTTGATTGCTTGTCCTGTGTTAATGTGTAGTTTTGGTCCTGTTAATACTAGTATAGAAAATCTGTATTTGAAAATATTATGAATAAATTTACTGGACCTGGAAATAAGGAGAGTATCAAATGTGTTGTAGTATGGGAGGAATTTTGACAATATAGTTCTGTATCACTGAGTACTAGGTTCATAATGTAAATATTTAGGCAATTGCAGCCATCCTATTGGGTTCAACTTTGTATGGACACCTTTAATCTTATTGTGGATTTATGTATAGCTTTATGAGACTCTCAGACCTGTATAACCATTTATCTAGATCATCCTGTTTATAAGCAGATGTGTTGCTTTACTGGTTAGACTTTTTTCCACAAAAATCCATATCTATATTTTGATGACCTATAGTTCTGCTACACTAAGGAGGCTCATTTTTATGCATAAGTCAATTAAAGCACTTTACCATGCATCCTACAGAGATGATGGGTTGCTGAAAACCCATTAACCAGATGAAATGAGAGTCCTGAAATACCAGAAGGTTGATATTTAGAATCTGAAATGAATTTATATCTGAGCCAATCTTGTTTTCTCGAAAGTTATCATTTTAAATAGTAGTATATAAATATTTAAAAATGCATTAAGACCAGCATATTCCAGTCACATAATGGATGGATGAAACATTTGGCTTAAACACCTGCAGTTAGGTGGAAGGGCTTCACCTCTAAAATGTTTTGCAGAACATAATTTCATGTTTTATTTAGCCTGTTGTAAGGATATTCAGGCCTGGAACTGACCTCTGTGGGTGTTGCATTGGGCCCATAGATCTCTGAGTAAATACTGGGGGGGGGGCAGGCAGGGGGAGGGAGGGAGAGAGAGAGAGCATATGTTTGTGTGGAGGAGAAAAGGCTGTTACCCAAAGTAATGAGAAACTATGTTGTGTGTGGGTATGGAGAATTGGCGGGGGGGGAGGGAGGGAGGAGTGGTGTTCAGGTACCTGGTAGTCTATTCACATCTCATTGTAGGTAGAGTCTGATGCTCCAATGGACTAATTAGTTAGCAGTGCCAGTGGAGAATGTCTTTTAGCATCACAAGGATTAAAATAGCCTATTTAATGTTACTACCATGAAATATCTGCTTAAGGATTTTATATTGAACCTATCACGGTATCTAATCGATGAAACAAAAGCAGTTTTGGGGCTCTATTCCTCCAGGGTGAAAGAGCTGAACTATATATGTATTATTTTATAACAGTCTCTTGCAAAGACTTTAGAGCTCATATCCATACTATGATGAAACTATGTCAACGATAGCTACATTAAAACACGGTGTAAGCACAGCTGTAATACGGTTTCTCTGACCTGTGTGGACAGAGATTCTTCATCCCCCAGCCCTTGAAAATAATGTTAACTAGAAATAGGTTTTTATTCTTTTCTAATTTTGACAGCTATTAATTATCTTAAAGCATTTTTTAGAGTTTTATTAACTTTAAATTCACATGGTTATGTGAAATTTGTGGTCTTATGCTTTTTTTTCCCCAAATTTTATCCACTTTAAATGTTCCCAGTTGGGGGAAATCATAGAGGGTGTTGGACAATAATTATTTAATGACAGCAGATGTTGAAATTCAAAACGTTATAACTTTATAACCATTAAAACAGATGTTGTCAGCATCACCTGTCAAAATATACACAGTAAATATCATTAAATCAAACTCTAACTTCTCAAGCAGTGTTTCTTATTTTGTCTTTCTGTAAATTTTATCATTTGATTGTATTATTTTTGGTTAGTTTGTGTGTTTACAATGAAGGGTATCTCAGTACCACATATGGATCAGGGTTCTTGGGCTCAGTCAGGGAAGCAACTCCACATACATACACACACTTTTGTGTGTGTGCTTGGTCTTTTAAAAATAAAAATTGAAAAACCTCCGTAAAGTACAATGAGAGAGGATACATAAAACTACTTACATAAAATTTAAGGTGCCTAAGTATTCAAATCCAGCAACAGCAAATGTGTTTATGGTCATAACTTTAAATTTAAAAAGCCGTTTACTAGGCTTCAGGTATATGCAAAGGAGTTAATTTCTATTATTTATGGAGGTGAGTACCCTTTCTGTGAGACTCAGACTCCTATGTCACTTCAGTGTTTTTTTAAAGTGTTACCCAATATGGCTGAACTGTAGGAACCGTCTCTGATATAAGTGATTAGTTTCTGGTTTTAGATTTGTATATACATTAGTGTATAGTCTCTGGTCTGTTTCTTGTTCTTTGTCATTGATTATCTTAGTTTTTTATCTATAATATGTCATGATGTATGTACTCATCGTATGTCTGGTCAGAGATTCAATTAGCCCAAGCTCTGGGAGATATAACCAATATATGTCTGATTGAATAGCTCTGCGGACCAAGTCCAAATCAGGTTTTGTCACATCACTCTTTTGCATATCTGGTTGAATTTTGTCCCCCTTTACTTAAGCTTTCTGGAAAATTCCTATAGAATTTAATAGGGATGAAACCAATAGAGTCCCACAAAAACTTATGCCTTGATTTAGCAAAGCATATTAGCATATGCCTAAGTCCCCCATTAACTTCCAGTCCAAGCTTGAGTGTTTTGCTGAATCAATGTTTTAATTAGGCTCTACAGAAATTACTATAAAATATATAGAATTCAATAGAGAATGATCACTTTTTTATATTTTTTGACCCATTTCATAGAATTATGTATTGTAGTAAAGTTCTCCAATTCTGTAAGATGCTGTCCCCTTGCCTCCACCTCACCATTTGAGAGAGCTGAATCAAAAGACTTGTTTTTTATTAAATTCTAGATGGCTTTTCTATATGAGAAAGTTTAGGAGTGTTTCTGTTGTTTTGGCAAAGAGGAATACTTTACTGATTCAAAACCCTCTTAACAAGTTTTGTAAAACCATGAGTCAGGAAAGTAGAAACAAAAGGAATTTCATATTTGTTTTCCTCAAGGTGGGTCTGCTTAGGCAGAGTGCTCTCAAATCAGAGAGTCTAGGAAGCAATGGAATGATTTTCCTATTCCTCACTGTGTGGCATCTAATAGCTATATACGAGTGACAGTATTACATGCTCCTTGATAGTGATACTGCTACAAGTTTTAGCTAGCAGCAGCTGTTGGAAAATCTACCACTTCTGACACAGTCAGTCGGCTGATGGATCAGACTCATACTTCTGAATCTGTCCTCCAGCAGCAGCATGATACATGCTACTAAGGCATCTTAGATTTTTAAGCTCCTAAACAAGCCAACAAGAATCGCTGCTCTTCAGATCAGTTGGAAACCCGAGCCACCCTGTCCCAGGGATATGGACTTGGAGAGGAAAGAGGAAGTGAATATTAGCTGCTCCTATCTTGTAAAAGTCATGTACACTGTAGACTTGAGAAGCCAACAGCAGGTGCATGGCTCCAATGGAAATAAAACTGGAATGGCATCATATCAGAGTTTGTAAACACAAAGATAAAGTAAAGCTGAGGTGATGCATGGGGGGAGAGGGTGGAACGCAGGGTCATGTGACCCCCCAGTTTTCTGCCACAGTTTATATTTTTATTTTTATTCCATGTTTTGTGGGGATTGGATTCAAATATGTGTTCCCCCCACTATCAACAGTTATGCATTTGGGGTAAAGTAATGCAATTCCACTCCTTTTTTATTTTCTCCATCTTTACCAGCTTCATTAATATTTTACAGACTCACTCTAACCCATTTATGGGGTTGGTAATACCATTTTTTTGATATCACACTGTTTAGCTTTCTTGATTCAGGTATAAAATACAAGAGCGTATACCTATTTTGTACTAAAAGTAGTTTATATTTTTGTCCACATTTATTTTTAAGCTCTTTGTTTTAGTGTGATTCTAGTCTGAAAAGGGACATGGTCAGGATGGTATTGTGTTCCATGTTTATAATGTCTCACCATTTACAAAATGATTTTCCTCTTCCCATACAAATGTATGTGTTCTCTTCCCTCCGTAAATATTTTCTTCCAAGCATCATGCCACAAAATCCAGCCAGCTGCCCAACCACAATAACTACCTACCATCTGCTCCACACAGGGCCCTCCCATGGGGAGGGAAGGGGAAGGAAAAGGTACACTTTGCTGGGGCCTGGAGGCCCTGGCGGGGCCCAGCCCAGGCTGCAACTGCCATTATGTGTGTGGCAGGGGGCCCGTGTTACAAGTTTGTACTGGGCCTGAACTGAAAAAATTATGCCTGGGCTCCACATAAAAACAAGCCTCTATCCCTGCTGGGGCTTGTTGAAAAGAGCTGTCTCCAACCATAGGGTCCTATGTTCCAGATGGGAGAATGTGTTGAGGTGGCCTAAACCATACTGGAATGGCAGATCTGGATAAGAATGTGCTTGAGAAAAATCTTCGTGGAAGAGAAGACATCAACAAACTTCTGCTGGGTTTTTTTTTTTGGTCATCTTTCCTTTTAGACTTAAAGTAGCAGTTATTTCAACAATAAGCAAACATACTGTAAATCCTACACTTACATCTTTGGTGATTAGAAAAAAACAACACATTTGACATTAACATTTATAAAGAAAGCTTTGTGATAAATTGTTGTGTTCTAAATAAAAGCATTGACTCATAACTGTAAGAATGAGTATTATGCAAACGTCTTTGCTAGTGTCTGTAACCAAACCTGGGAGTAGAGCCCTGAAAATCCTCAGATATCCACTTTATATCAGCGGATCATTTTTATGGCTCGCGGATCAGATGAGGATACAAATTTTGTATCCACACAGGGCTCTCCACCTTTGAGAACCCTTGTGTGAACTAGAGGCTTCCAGAAGCTTGAAGAGTCTGCATTGGAGCTGGCTGCTCCTGTGCTTAATGCAGGTATTGCGGACGCTCTCCTGATCAGCCTGACTGTTGAGTGCTCACTAACACTCCCTGTTAAGTTTCTCCTAGTAAGCTATTGAGATGTCAACTCCTGCCTCCACTCCGCCAATGATGCCAGCCTTCATCCATTTGTTAACATTTTAAACATGCTTCTTTGGCCTCCTTCAAATCCCTCCTTCAAATTCTGTTCTGTCCTGATGTGTACAAAAAACTGAACCATAGCTGGGGCAGCTGGTGTGCTGAAACAGCTGTCATGCTGACTAGTGTTGTCTTACCGTTATCTTGTGATCCTCCTAACTGTTGGATGTCCCTTGTCTTGTACTTGGGCTATAACATCTTAGGGGTAGAGACTGTCCTTTGTATACAGTGGAGATCCTGATCCATGACTGGGGCCTGTACATGCTACTGCAACATAAGTGATAACTTGTTCCAGGCTATTTAAGGTTTTCCAGATGTTCTGTGATACTCTCTCTGAAATATCCTTCTCTCTGATATTTGAAAAGGACCAAAATATGGCTGCTCTTAATGTCCTAAGAAAGGAACACTTTTCAGAAAAAATGAACAAAACTGGGAGATTCTTGAAAGGTTTAATACTTTGTAACCTATAATTTACCTCTTATCTTGCAAAGTGAGTCAGTTGACTATCTGTTATTGCACAGCTACATTGGTGCTGTTATTAATTAAACTGAATCAGTCAGTGGAAGCACTTTTATTAGAGCTCTATGGATTCTAAAAATGTTTGATACTAGCTCTTCTCTTCGCATATTAGAAGCTGTTTGTTCTTTTTGTGCCAATTAAAATTATAAACTTCTGCAAGGCTGACTACCCTCTCTGCAATGCTGTTCTGAGTGAAAAAGGATTGAAGTTGTTCTTTTATACCCTGGCACCTGAAAATTGTAATGGCTGAATAATTTTATGTAGTGTTGAGCAGGGTATTTTATATTGGCCCAAAATTCTGGTGTTTGAATGAAAGTTTCAAAAGAGACACTAGAAATCCTTTTACTATTGCAGTGGAATTAACTGCTCTGAAATTTAATGGTGAACTTGCTTCCCATTTTAAACCTTATAATCAACTTTCAGCGTCCCCTGGAACGAATTCAGTTCCCATGAAACATCACATCTTGCATTTCAAACCAGGGTAGAATTTTTATGTAAGTTTTTTTTTCTGCGAGTGGACAGGAGATTTAAAGTTAAGGTGTTTAAAATTCCTGTCCATGCCTTTTCAATATTTCCCCTAGCTTTTTTCTGACTCGGCACAGCTCCAAAATTGCTTAGCCTAGTAATTTGAAATACGTCTTGTTTGATTGGCCTTGCTGACCAAGTGTCTTTTTAGTATTGTTGTGGTGAATTAAAAGGGTATAATAAACAGACCTTGTGGTGGATGGCATGTTAATAGCACACAGTAAAACAGGACAGAGAAGGAAGGTGTTCGTTAGGGTGGGAACATAAAGTGGAGGCAAAGGAAGGCTGGGACAAGAGTAAAATGCTCATATACTCCTACTGGGGCAAGATGTTCTTGGCCCCACATCATGAAAAAAGGAAGAATTGGGCAAATAGCCATCTAGCTATGTTGTTTATAAGAAAGTCAAGCCCCCCTTCCTTCCACCCTCTCCCCTGATAAAGCATGCCATCCGTAGTGGACTTGCTTTTTGTTTTGGGAAGAGAAGGCAGTGTTGGTGGGGACAACTGCAATGATCTATAAATGTAAAGGGATTGTGATCAGGTGTACATAGAAAATGGTAGAACAGGGCTAAAGAAGAAGTGCAATGAGAGAGGATGGAACTCCCTCCTCCTAGCCAAGGCAGCAAACAGGCTCCAGAAGCTCCCAGACCAGAGGGCAAGGAACTGGAAAATGTCTTAGACAAGACTGTAATGCTTTCAAGAGACTGTGTAAGTTATCGACTCTGTTTCCCTCCACACCTATCCTCTTGGTTTGTAGTTTTGCACTTTTAATTTAATTTTTGGATCAGGCTGAAGAAACCCCTGTCCTGACTCCATATATGTTCAGGCTGGGATGGCGAGTGCTCTTGTTGGTGGTGAACGTGCCTTAGAAGAGTGCTGCCCATCCTTATTACACAGGAGGGTCACATAAACCTGAGCACAACCTTGTGTGGGCCAAACAGATTCTTCATGTTTTAATAAGATGTAAAATCACCTGTATTGATTGATTTATATTTTAAGTTCAGCTTGTTTCATATGTATTTAGATGAGTTGTTTCTATGTGCAGTATTTATACGCTGTGTAAACTAAAATGATGTAAACCTGATGACAAAATGCTAATGAATTGGCTGTTCGTGTATTATGGTGAAGCAGGCCATGGGCCTTATGAAATGCCTGTGTACGGACCGTGGGCTGTAGGTTGGGCACCCTTGCTTTAGGGGAAGAGGATGCAGTATGTTCTCTCTCTTGCTCTCTCTCTCTCTCTCTCTCTTTTTTACAACTCTTCCTTTTTGTCCTTTTCTGTTTCCTGTGGCTACGGTCTGAACTGGTGAGTGTAGACTCTGCTGTTTAAGTGTGGAGTTACGGTTTTCTAAAGGAAAATAATCCCTACTCAGCTGTGCCTCAAGATTATATTCCTGTAAAAACTGTTTATTAATGGTGGTTTGCTTTTGTGCTTGGCTCTTGTCTGACTTTGTTTGAATATCATTCTTCTTGGCTAGTAATAGGTAGCTGTATGTCAAACATTTAGTTTCCGCTTGTGGGAGAACCAAATGCCTTTGCTCCATTTCTTACACCCTCACTCCTCTGTAGTTTCAGCTGGTCTCTTTGGATTTTTTTTATCTTGTGGGACGATAAGAAAACTAGGCAGCCAGCCAGTGACTGTTGGACTATAATAGAGCCAGTGGTATGTACAAAATTTGATTACTGTTGTCAACACCAGAATGAATAAAAGAGAGTAGATACCTTAGACAGATAGCAGTTAAATAAAAGGTCTGTTGAATTCAGTAGTAGTAGGAATGAGACCATCCTCTTAGAATGAATTAAGTATTTGTAGCAAGAATGCATGTATTGAACGCTTAGAACGGGAGTCCCCAAACTTTCAGTTGTGAGAACTACACCACTTGGTCTTGCACTTGTGGTGTGCTATAGTGGCTGGGCCCAAGTCACGTGGGAGAGGGCTGGGACCGGGGAGAGGAGCAGCCATTGCATGGTGGTGCTTGGGCTGGGAGTGGCATGCTGGGCCCACGTAGGAGAGGGGCGGGGCTGTGGGGAGGGAGCGTCTTGGTCAAAATATGTCGGCAGGCCGGATGCGGCCCACGGGCTATAGTTTGAAGACCCCTGATGTAGGATTTAAAAAAAAAAAAAAAAAAAACAATCCCCTTGCTCTAGTATTACGGCCATGTCTCAAAACTCAGCATGTCCCTTTCTTGGTTACCAGCTGTTGCAGCTGATATATGTTTCCCATTCAGTATGTTATAGTTTATCAGAGGCCCTGCCTTTATTTTGGCTTCAGATTATTTTAATGCCTTATTGTTCCTGCTACCTACTAATTCTCTAAGTGACTCCTTTGCAAATCACATTTAACGCTATATCTTATCAGCAAAGAGAGATGTGCTGGGTCACAAACTACATTTTACTAATAATGATATTTTCACCACTTACCTTTATTAAAACGTAGGAATTTTTGAAGTAGAAGTTTCCTTTGAGCAGCAGAAACCTCTGTTGTAAACTGTGTGTGGGTGTATGTGTTGGTGTTTTTACAATCAATGCCACTAACATAAGCTCAGGAATTCTGCTTGTCTGAAACCTAACAAAGTCATCCATGAACTAGCAGGGGGAACAGATGTGTGTTTGGGGGAAGAAGCAAGTGCTGTGTATTTGGAATTTTTCTCCTCTGTTCTTAAAATATTTTATTCTCAGGATTATTTTCTCTAATTTAAAAAGTACCACGGGGGGACATTCAGAAGTGCTCATTGGTGGCCTAACTGCTGTCATTGAAGTTAATTTTAAAACTCTCGTTTACTTCAGTGAGAGCGGGCTAGGCCAATACTGAGTGCTTTTGAAAATCCCACTCCAGAGCGTGCACAGCGATCATATGAAATGACCTCTTTTCTTGTTTTACTGAGAGGTAAATGAGATGGAGGTACAATATGCAACTAGATATTAAAATCCTGGAACTATACATACCCTTCAGTTTTGGGAAAGTACTGGATGAAGAGAGTCCTAATTCCTTTGTATACAACTCATGACCTTCAGCAGGTAGTGACTTGTCTGCAGTAGGTGGGAAGCCATATTACAGTAGCCTTTGGATTAAGCCCTTAAGCAGTGGAAAGATTACAATTGACTTTAATGAGCTGTGAATTAGGTTCCAGGAGAACACAAAGAGGAGAAAATGCATGTGTTAACTTTTACCATTTAATTTCAGTGTTTGTTCATGTCTTCCTATTGATTTTCACATTTGTATGTTTAAATACAAAGCCTCACTTTTTTACCTCTTCACTTAACAACCCCCCTCCTTGTTAAAGTACAATTTAAGACAATTACTTAGATTCAAATTTAGGGGCTGGCCCTGGAAACGTTTAACTATGTCAATAACTTGATGCATGGAAGCTAGTCCTTTGTGAAATTGTTAGTAGTAATGGGCCTTTAGTTTTAAGTAATTTTTCTTTTATTAAAAAATTTACCAGGATGAGATTTTTTTTTTAATGGCAAACTAGTATATGTCTTGGTAAAACTTGTTCAGGAGAAGCTTATCAGTCTGGCATATTAATAAAGAAATCCAGCAAATTGCTGTGTGGCCACCATTCCTAAAATATACGTTAATACAAGTACCTAGAGTAAATTTCCTGGCATCTTCTTTTGCATCGCTATCTTTTCTTTGCTGAGATCTCCCTCTGGCTGTAATATACTCTTCTATAATAGTTTCAGATCTCATTTTAATGCACTTACCTTTTGTTACCTTCCCTGTGAATACAAAAATACAGATTAAGATCCTAAAATGTGTAGCCTTGGATTACAAATATATTTTGTAGTTAATCTGAAAGATCTTTAATTAGCTAATTCCAGAGTTCAGAGCTCTGTTTGCCTGTTGACTTCAGAACACCAAAGGGAGGACAGAGACTTGTATGCTTTTTGCTGCTTAAAGGGATACCTTGGGGTATTCGTGTGCACCAAATATGATTTTTAACCTAGCATTAACTATAGCATTAATATTACCTCATATTATTAAAACTAAATATTACTTTTCTTGCCGACATCTTTCTTGGCATTTCTACATATTGATGATTTTAGCTCTGTAATGTAGGTGTAAGCAAAGGTTGAGATTTTTTCAATCAGTTTAGCTGTACATCGTCTGTTAATTTTAATGCAAGATGTATACTTAAATCCCCTGCACTGCTTTGAAACACTGATCGAAGGACTTACTGATACCTGCCTTAAAGGAATGTTGTGGATTAGTTAATTTGCTATAAAGAATTACAAATAAAAGTGCTATGTCTGTGATAAGTTTTATTATCATTACAGCTGTTTGCAAATTAAATACTAAAAAGAAAATGTGTACAGCCATGAAATGATGTTCCAGGAAATTTCAACAGTCTAGAACAGCAGAGGACAATTGCCATGGATTCTTTCCTACTTTCAGTATGTAGAATTTGACTTGCTACTGCTTTGAAAACAGGAAGATAACATTTATTTTTGTCAAGAATACAAACACTATATTGGTAAATTGTTAAACAGAGGATACCTTTAATTAGTTCAAGTCTGCATTGTTTGCATAGTTTTTTAACTGTATAAGGCTTATATGTTTCCTGAGTGGCTCACATTGTGGTTTAAGTCCAGTTCTCTCATATTAAAAACAACTCTTTCCTCAAACCCTCCTCCCCCTCAAAAAATCCCGGCATGCAATTCTCATACTGTTATTGGTGTTCATTTCCTCTGCATCTTCACTTTTCCTGTTTTTAAACATTAAGCTTGATCATGAGCATTCAGACAGCCAAAAAGGTTCTGTGGAAAAAGTATAAGTTTGCTTTTCTTTGGAATACAGATGACAAGGCTTGTTCTCTTCCACCAGGTTAGTGCATGTTTAAGTCTCAACTATATTTCCCAAAGTGAGTGGGAGATACGGGGAAGTACATTTATCTTTTGCTAATCGTTTTTTTTATTAACACAGTTTAAGTTTGCTCAGTCTAATAGCATTGTGTCATTAAAGTCATGGTATGAAACAGTCCAAGGGGAGGGTAGTTTACAATTTGCTTTTTGTGGCACAACTCTACTGCAAGCATTATGTGAATTGTGGCTGGTTAACATTTGCTTCTACACAATCCAGTCACATAACACATTTGGCTATAATTTTTTTTTAAATAGTAAGTGTTAAAACTTACTTGGTGATTAACGTTATTAATATTATGTCTGTTCTTTCACTGTCTGGCTTCCTTGAAAATATATTTTAAAGTATGAGAAGTGAGTATAGACGACATTGGAAAGTCTTGCTAACATTTCCTTTTAGTTGAAAGAAACACTGGATCTTTTGGATCTAATTGAGCATATATAATAAAGTTCTTTTTATTGTGATTTGAAGTATATCGGCTATACATATTTCCTTTAACAACTTTGCCCCCCTTATCATTTCAGCACAGCTGCTGAAATGATTTTTTTAAAATCAGAGTTGAAAAAAGGCACTTTTAATGTTTTGAGATGAATGAGATTTGCTACAACTGTGAAAATAACTTAGATGGAGTTTGGGGAGAGAAAAAATTGAGAGCATGTTCTTTTCCTGTTTGAAACTTCCTTTACGAATTGAAATTTCCAGTGCTCTGAGGTATGAGGCCAGGGCCAAAAGAGCTAGACCAGGAGAGGAAGGACAGATTAAAGACCTCCATATCTGTGAATTCCAGTTTTTTAGATGGTACTCTAGCTATTTCAGGATGTCAGATCTGAGACAGTAATTTGCCTCATGCTGATTAACATATGAAAGCTGATGTTAATTGGCATGGGTCCGTTGACTTCAAACCAGTAAAACCAGCTGAACAGCAAAGTTTGACCCACTGCTTTTATTTAATTTCACTTTTGACCCACTTTTTTGCTGCTGAATTGTTATCCCTTAAAGCAAGAAACTAATGTTCCTGTATTTTAGAAGAGGAATCCCCCATTTTGAGTAGAATACAGTAATGTGATCAGAGTCTGATTTTGCTTACTTTTGCATAAACTTGGAGCAATGGAGTTGGTCTGGATTGATGCCAGTGTAAATGAGATCCACATTTGGCCCTTAATCTTGAAAAGCCCAATCCACTCCCATTTAAGTCAGTAGACATTTATGGACATACTCTATAGAGCTTGGCTAACAATGCTCCACAAACTTTGGAAAGAGATGGGATGCTCTTTTGAATCTTACTAAAGCTGAAGTGAAATAAAAACAAAATGTTAATCAAAGTAGGTCATTTTGAAGGTCAGATCTCTTGATCTGCCAGGGCTAGAAATCTTTTGGCAGACTTGTCTTGAGCTTGGGTTGTTGATCAGAAGGAACATCTTGAGCTCTGTTTTTTCTACATCTTGAGAAAAGCTGTTCTTGAGGGCTCTTTTATATCTGTTTTTCCTAGAGTACAGGCTTGGGGGAAGAAGACATTGGGTGTTTTGTTAATTGATGAACGCTGCTTTTGTGAAAGCTCTCAAGTTTAGTTCATCCACAGACTAGCTGGGAGTTGCATTCCTTCGAATCTTCGCTCGTCAGCCCTTCAAGTATTTTAATATGGTAACTGTCAGAGTTCTTCTATAAATTCTCATAGTTAAATAGCTGCAAATTGCTTGGTCAAGTGCTAGATGTGCATCAGTGTACTGAATTCTGTGGTGCTTTTTAAAAATCTTATTTACAGAGAACCTATTAACTCCCTCCCCGAACCTGAAATATATGCCTTTTTTAAAGGCATATAATCTGTTTTGGTTCGTGTATAATATAATTCTTTGTAAATTCTTGTCAGTCTCCAGGTTTTTCCCAAATTCTCAAGCCTTATGATTTCACTAATTTGTTATAAAGTAATTAGGCTGTTGCTTGTATTGTATTGTAAATTGCTTGGTAGGGTTTGTGACATCCTCAAATTTACTGCCACATACTTACCCATCAAAATGCTCTCTTAATTCTCATCTAGAAAAATCTGTGATTTGGCCACCTACCCAAAAGGACCCTGAGACAGGAAGTTAGAAGTGGAATGGTGGGGGGGGGGAGGAGAGGGAGAGTGTGGTAGGGAAGATTCAGCATAGAGGCAATGAGAGGGGTGGGGAAGAGAGAGAGAGAGCGGAAATGCTGAAGATAGAGAAGAGCAGCTACATTCAAAAAGGAAACATTTCTTTAAACAAAGAGGGAGTAAACAGTAAATGGAAACATTGCAAGGGTGAAAAAGAGAGAAGTTAGTTTCCGTGGAAAAGACCTTTTAGGATATAGAAGGAAAATCGAAGGACTGGAAATGAAACAGGAAAAAGATGGGAAAAACAAGGGAGAGATCTTTTAGCAGAAATTCATAGATTCCAAGGCCAGTAAGGACTATTGTGAACAAGTAGTCTGACTTCTTATATAACATAGGCTGCAGACTATCCCAACCCCCTCCAAAGTAATCCCTAGAGTATATTTTTTTAGAAAAATATCCAATCTTGACTTAAAAATTGCTAGTTATGGAGAATCCACCATGACCTTTTGGTAAATTTGTTCCAAGTGTTAATTATCCTTTTAAAAATGTACACCTTATTTTCAGTGTGAATGCGTCTAGCATCAGCTTCCAGCCATTTATCTGCTAGATTGAAGAGCTTGTGACCCATCCGTGGCTAGCCACCGGAAAATGCAAAGGTCAGGGCAGGCTGTAAAAGGAGAGCAGATTCTCCCAGCGCTGGTGGGTGACACTGAAGTCAGACTTCCCAACCAGCCACAAACAACGTTTCTGATTCCCCCACACTGGTTATCAAGAAGCCACCATACAAACACACACAATCTCCTTTACTACATTTCAGTCTCTGACTCCCAATCTGCCACTAGGTCCAGTAAAGAGACCAGTTCTTTAAACTCTATGCTCTTTACTAAAAAGATTCCCTCTGATCCCAAAGGATCAGCCACAGTATCAGAACAATATAAGTTTGGATCTTACCCAAAATACCACGCTGCCAGCCAATCCTTTAGTAACTAAAACTAAAGGATTATTATAAAAAGAAAAACAAACAATAAGAGAAATGTTAAAGGATTAAAGCAGTCACAAACATACAAATGATTTGAAAGTCCAAATATATTAGGTTTCTAGAAGAATTGTGGAATTTGCAGGCTTGTATAGTCCCTCTGGTATACATCCAGTACTTGGATGGGTCTAAGTCCTTTGTTTCACAGCTTCAGTTCAGTTATAGATATCCAGAGGCAGGCTGAAAGACTGAAAGATAAAATGGATCTTGGCCAGCTGCCTTTTATGTCCTTTGGTCTATGCCATGCTGCTTGTGGAATTTTACAGGAACCAAAATGGAGTCCAGAGTCACATGAGTAAGTCCTGGTAACTCATCAGGTATATCCTTGGCCCCTTGTACCTGTGACTTTCTTAATGGGCCATTAAGCAGGCTATTCCTGCAGTGATCCTGTCTGGGGTGTGGCCCAGACACAGCACAATTTGAAATACAGATACATCAAACATATCCATTACTTCTATTACACATATATCATATGAACATAAACATTACCATCTTCCTTACCATGTCACAGCCTTTCTAACTACCTGACATGGCATATCTCACATGAATTACTATGATTTTGACATTAAATAATATAAAAAAAAATCACCCTTTCCCCCCAAAATCCAGCCAGTGTGACAAAGCCAATCATAGAATATTTGTTCCCCATGTAGGTACTTAAAGACTGTACTCAAGTCACATGTTAATTTCCTCTCTGTTAGATTGAAGGAGTGCAATCTGTTTATTTTATCACTATAAAAGGCATGTTTTTTAATCTTTTTCATTATACTTCTGGCTCTTCTTTGAACCATCCCCAATTTCTCAACATCCTTCTTGAATTGTGGGCCCCAGAACTGGACACCATATTCCACTAGCAATTGCACCAGTACCAAATACAGAGATAAAATCTCTTTACTTATTCAAGATTCCCTTGATTTATGCATCCAAGGATTACATTAGCCCTTTTGGTCACAGCGTTGTACTGCAATCTTATGTGCAGATTATCCACCACAAGCCCCAAATCTTTTTCAGAATCATATTTAAGTTGATGTTGTTTGCAGTGCTTTAACTGCATGGTTTAATGGTGGTTTGGCTGTTTGTAGCAAATGCACAGATCTGCAAATTTTCCAGGCTTTGACCGAGTAGAGGGTGACTCCTTTCTATTCTATAGATCACCCTAATTTTTTTTCTGAAAAAAGATGACATTTGACCATATGAGATAGGTTTGGATTAAATTGGGTAAGGCAAAAAAGAACTAGACTAAACTCCTTGCCAATTCCTTGTATTAAATTCAAATATTAAAACAAAACAAAACAAAAAAACTGTTAGGAAGACACTTCTTTTTCTAACGGTATGTCTACAGCTGAAGCTGGGAGTATGCATCTCAGTATGGCTAGATAGATGTGCGCTACCTGGTGTAACCCGTCCGTGCCCAGGGTAGCCCACTGATAATGCCAGGGTCAGGGCAGGTTGTAAAAGGAGGGCGAATTCTCCCAGCACTGGTGGGTGACACTGCAGTCAGACTTCCCAACCAGCCACAAACAGTGCTTCTGATTCCCCCACACTGGTTATCAAGAAGCCACTGTGCAAATACACACACAGCCCCCTTTACTGCATTTCAGTCTCTGGCTCCCCAAACTGACACTAGGTCCAGTAAAGAGACCAGTTATTTAAACTCTATGCTCTTTACTCAAAAGATTCCCTCTGATCCCAAAGGATCAGCCACAGTACCAGTTCACTATAAGTTTGGATCTTACCCAAAATACCACGCTGCCAGCCAATCCTTTAGTAACTAAAACTAAAGGTTTATTAATAAAAGAAAAACAAACAATCAGAGAAGTGTTAAAGGCTTAAAGCAATCGGATATATACAAATGATTTGAAAGTCCATATACATCAGGTTTCTAGAAGAACTGTGGAGTTGCAGGCTTGTATAGTCCCTCTGGTATACATCCAGTAACTGGATAGGTCTAAGTCCTTCAGTTCAGTTGCAAAGTGTGTTGATCCAGAGGTGTGTCCGCAGCTGGACAGGAACAAAGACAAAATGGTTTCTGTGGTTTGATCTTATATACCCTCTGCCTCTGGCCATGTGGCTTGTGGAACTTTACAGGAACCCAAATGGAGTCTAGAGTCACATGGGCCAATCCTGGTAACTCTTCGGGTATGCCTTTAGGTTCTTCCTGGGCCTTCGGCTTCTGTAAAGATCTTGATGGGCCATTTAGCAGGCTATTGTCCTGCAGCCTCTCTGTCTGGGTTGTGTCTTCTACAGCACAGTTTGATATGTAGGTATATCAAAGATCTCCCTAACCTTCCTCACACACATTACACATGAACACAAATATTATCATCTTATTCAGCATATCTTAACTTTTCTGACAATACCTGACATGGCATGTCTTACATGAATTGGTATGATTTTGACATATTAATGTCAAATAACACAAATGGCCCCCTTCCTTAATCCAGTCCTCATGACACCCCCAACGCGAGATTGATGTAGAAGGGAGTAATCAGAGCTCCCGAATTCACCTCAAGGGCCCCCTCAATCGGGTCAGCATGACACCTGGCTCAAGCTAGCGTGCTGAAATAGCAATGTGGCCATGGTGGCACAGGTGGCGGGCTGGTCATCCAACTATACCCACAAGGTCTGGTGTGATTTGTACTTTGGTGGCTAGCGTGAGCTGCCACCTGTACTGCTGCAGCCACGCTGCTATTTTTAGCACGCTAGCTCCAGCAGAGGTAGCTCATGTCTGTCTACCAGGCTGGGAAGCGTGCTCTCGGTTGCAGTGTAAATGTACTCTAATGCTGAAATTGCCTCATGACCTCTTAGTACTTCACAGCTAACTGTCCACTAGCTCTTATAGTTCCTCTTCTTGTGTTTATCTGTCCCCTCTCCCCTTGTTCTGAATTCTACCCTTTCCCCCACATTCACAGAAGAATTGCAAGGCCCAACTGAGTCTGACTTATGCCCTAAGATAGGGTGCTCATGCTGCCTGCTTGTGTGATCCACTTTAAAAGCAGAGGCATGTCTAGTTCATTGTCCTGTGTTTGACATTAGCCTCTATACCTACCTTCCTGGTAGACATAGGTCAGTTGTGTTGTGTAAAATTATTTTTTATACAGATACTTTTGCATTCTAGTTATCCCAAACCTTTTTAGGAGCCATGAGTTATATAGTGTAATGAGTAGCTTAGGCAAATGCAAAACTGATCCTTGGTGTAAGGAGTTCTCAGTTCAGTTCCTAAATAGAATCTATTGGATGTGAGATGCTCTTGCATCAAGGCAGTCAGAAATAAACACATTCTTCCCTGAGTGAATTTCATCTTGCAATGTCTTATCTTTGTTCCAGAGGGGTAGCTGTGTTAATCTGTAAACAGCAAAAACAACAAGCGTCCTGTAGCACTTTAAAGACTAACAAATTTTACTTCTTCAGGCATAAAGTTTCGTGGGCCGTAACCCACTTCCTCAGATGCAATGAATAGAAATCAGATAGGGGGTATATGTATACATCCAAGAGTAAGGAACAACAACAATGGGGAGGGTAGGTGTTAGCAAAATCCATTTAGTTAGAGTAGATGAGACCTATTCACAACCATTGATTAGAAGGTGAGAATGTTTGGACAATGACAATTATGTCTGTCTTGTCTCTTTTTTAAGATCTTATGCTGAAGGGGATCATGGAGTACAAATTCTGTATACCTATGAATAGGTTAGGTGCCCCATTGAAAGCTCTGGATGTGGTTCTCAGTGATACAATGTTGCCTCCTTCAGTTCTGCTGGTTTAATTCTGATAACTTGCCATTGATTTTCTAAGGTTGGATCTTAACTTCCAACTGTTCAAACAAACAGTTTCCCGCTCTTTGCCATCCCGTGACACTGGCAGCTTTTTATGAGTGTGCAACTTAATTGTTTCAGTAATTTAATTTTTTTTGTTTTCGGAACTTTGTATTCACCCTATTTGCTCTGTGACAAGATTCTACCTGCATAAGGAGGAAGGGGATATTTATTAGCCTATCTTATCTTTATGCTCTTTTTTATGAGTTCCAAAGATGGTCTTGTTAAAAGAACCTATTAGCATAATAACATACAACTTCATTTTCCCCCCCCTCTGTGAAAAATGCCACCTTGTTGAAATGCATGTCAACCTGTCACACCAGGGTTGTAGTCTTTACCACATGCAGTCTTACTGGAAGCAGAAAAAGGTGTCAGTTATAGGAAACCCTGCTGAAAAGGCCTGTCCTTCTGAGTAGTTTCTATAAAATGCTGCCTGCACTGAGAAATGCACACAGACAGTGCCGCGCTCCTGAGTTGCTGCAGCTATTTACTCTCCTTTTTTAGAAATACAGCTCTGTGTATGTTTCAGGCAATCACAAAAATATATAAAATGACTATCACCATAATATTTTATTTAACTTTCAGTTGCATTTGGCTCCAAGTTATGATAAAAATATGTTTAAAGTGACATGGTGGACGGGCAGAAGAATTCCATCTAAACCTCAGACAAAGAGCAATGATTTCAGTTATGTCCTTTTTAAAGTTTATGGAATTTGATTTTTTCTTTTTATAGCTGTAGTTGCACCACTATGGAGATTTCCAGGATTGTTGGCTGTCCTAAATTTCAAATGGCAGGTAACTAATCCACAGTATATCCACACTGGTTGAAGCTTGAAATTATTTAATTAGAAGACCAGGAACTGTTCTAATAGCAAAAATATTTACCCTATTGTTCTCATTGTTGTGAACGATTATATGCCCTCGGTAGTTCAGTTTGCTCAGTAGGGTTCTGTTGGAGGATCAGTTTCACATATGTTTTATTTGAAACAACTCTGCTTTTTAGAAACACATTTAAATATTATATACATTCAGTTATTTCCTTTTGGCAACGAATTTGCTGTTTAACCTTTTATCTTGAAATACATTAAAGGGATACAGTCAACTTGATTTCTAATCGCTTTGTAAGAATAAGTTATAAGTAGTTTCAGGTTGTCTACTTCCCCCTGAGCCTTTCTGTCACTTTTCATGGCTTTACAAGGAATTTTTTCTAACCTTTTTCTCTCTCTCATTGCTGTATAAAAGTCCTACACGAGCAACACAGGAAACTAACTGACGATGATGGCAAACATTGATGCTGACTATCTCTTAAAAGTTATCAAACGGAGTAAACAACTGAAAAATAGAGAAATAGTTTTCTCTAAACTCCTTCAATTACAGTAATCTTTGTAACCATGAGGTAAAAAGGTAAATCAACAAAGAACAACTCTTGTGTACTTGCAGCATGTGGGAAACTGGGATCCTCCCTAGACTGATCATGAATTTGATATTGGGTCACTTTCATATCTTTCCACTGAACTGCTCTGACCCTTAATTAGAGGGTGCCATATGCTTCCTGTTCTAGTCAGTTACGGGTACAAGGATTGGCTGAAATGCAGTCTGTTATGTGACCTGGATTGTGAATTGTATTGCTGGATGGAGTGTATTGTAAATCTGTCTAAGCAAATAATTCGAAAAGTGAGCTTGTTTAACTCTCTGGGCTATCCTTCCAGTGAGTTGAAAGTGTCATTGTTTTGAAGGGGAAGGAGATGAGTCATGGTTCAACATGGTGCTGAAATGGACTTTTTAATGAATTTTTGTAGCTTAATCTTAGAGGCAATGGAGAAAGTGATTAAAGTGTCTGCTTAAAAATTTAGGGTGTAGAAGATGAGCTGGTTTAGTGTCCATATGGATTAGATTATGGAAACACCCTCACAAAATTAAACAATTTTAATAATATATGTTAGGTATAACCTCTGTATTGTTTTGAGAACTTTGAATTTTCTTGGAAATTTATTCAAATGTTTGACAATTTTTTTTTTAAATTCTAAGATGAGGTGTGGGGGGAAATACATCTGAGTAAAGTAACTTTCATATAATAACAAATCAGTGCAGTGGGAGTGTGTGTGCATGTGTGTGAGTGCTGGGAGGAAGAGAGATGTTTTTCTCAAGTTGGTTCCTTTAACAGAATGGATACTGTTTTCTGTTCAGGTAGATGGCCATCCACTCTCTTTTGTCCTCTCTGCACTAGTAGGATCTATGCTATAAGTGAGACCCAGTAATAACTTGGTAATGCTTGACAGTTAAAAGATGGTGCAGGATTGCCTGTGCAGATGGGACCAGATTATATTTTAACTATTTTACTGAACCTCACAGAAGTGTTGGAGTGCAAGGCTGTTAAATCATTTGGTCAGATACAGTTCAGTTACACCAAGATGAATGAGACTAAACTGAATTTTAACTCTTTTGAGCACTAACCAGGTAATCAGGTTTGTGACCAGGTCCTGCGACATGCTAGGCTTTCATACTGTAAGAGAGAATGTTAGGCTGTGTTCTGGGTCACATAAACTAGAGCAGAAATGGAAACACTGAAAATATTGCTAAAAATGGCTTCACATAACTGAAATATATAAAGGAGATCTCAAGCATTTATACTTGCCCTAATAAACTCTGTGAAATAGAGAGTTTATCTGTTAACCATGACATTACAAGAAATAGCTAATGTACCTCAACTGCATGCATCGTTTATAACTGGGTAGATAACTAATATGGCCTCATCATCCATTCTTGACTTATTGATCAATGTATTTCATGCAAAAGAATTAAGCTGGAATTGCTTTTGTGATTCGAAAGCGAGTCTTTAACCTCTGAGCCACTGGCAGGTGGCAAGAACTGCACTGTTGTGGGAGAGCTTGCAGCCGCAGTGCTGCTGAAGGTAACTGTGGGAGGGTGCCGCAAACCAGTCTGTACAGTTCATTTTCAGCATGGGTGGGGAGACTGATAGCAACCAAGTGAAACAAGCAAAGGCAAATTACGTTTGCCACCTGAAATGGGAGAGGTTTTCTTCTCTTTTCCTTATGTGATATGGTGCGTCATAAAAATGTACGGCTGTAGAAATGTGTGGACTTTGCAGAAAATGCATGCTTTGCAAACCAGCAAATGTCTTAGTTCAAACAGCTTTTCAGACTGAGAGTGGTAAAGAATGTTAGATTCCAAACAGAAAGTGGCTGGGAACCTGCCACACACAGACCAGACATCAGAAGTGCTTCTGAGGGTCTGTCCTGCAGGAGGAACAGAAGATATCTAAACAAAAGGATGGAGGACAGTAGAATCCTCTTTTGACCTCACCTTAACCCTAAACTGCATTTATACTAGGGAATACTGTCACCACATTTTACCTCCATGCTCTTAGGCTCCCTTCTAGGGTGACTTTCAACTAGTTACATCAAGGTAAAGTGGTTAAACCTGCATCTTTGTTGGGGTTGATGTTAGCTAAAATGTATTTGTTAACCCTGAACTAACCTCAACCACTTTTCCAAGTCTAGGTAAGCCCTTTGACTGGAGAACTAGTGAAATTATGATATCACAAGAGTGAAGTGAGTGAAGGCTGATCAGTTGAAAATGGCAGGGATTTTTAGTCAGACTGTTCAGGGGGATGGGAGATGTTACACTATAACTTCCATGGTTGAGTAATGACGTAGGCTACATGTGGCTAAAAAGTGAGAGTGCTCACAGGACCCATTTTCTGTGACATCCAGAAGGATCACCAGCAAAACTAGAGAAGACCAGACTTGACACTGCTGATGTTTCTAAGGTAAAACTTGTTTCCAAAAAAGACCCAAAAGCACCCTTAAAGAAAACCAAAATTTTCAGTATTTCTTCATATGGTATAAAGACATTTAATTAATAAATAAAAAGCACAAGCACCATTTCTTGTTTTAAAGTCTTTTTCAGATCACCTTTTAAGTATCAAAGGTATTTACATTGAAAGTTGAGTGAACCATAATGTGAGAAATGTGGAGAATGTGGCTTCCAGTTCAAAGTATTAATTGACCATTCTAATCTAATCCTAGAATATAATTCACATGTTCTGTTACACCTAAGTGAATTAAAACAAAGGCCTTTTCCTATTCTAGGTACAGGCTTGAGTATAAATGCAAAACATAAATAAGTCTGTGTTGCTGGTATTTCAGACTCCTAGTAGTGTGTGTTTTGGTTTTTTTACTTTTTGGTGACTTGGTGTTACTTAAAAGAAGCTTTGGGTCACATCATAAATAGCAATGTGGGCTTGTAAGCAGGTTTTGCTCATTTGGTTTATTCTGCCACAGAAATAACTTGAGAATAGAAAGAAGAATATATTTTATAAGGTCTTCCTATAATGTGTTTTGAAATGTTTTAAATCAGATGGAGGAGAAAAGATCCTGCTAATTTGAATTCTTCCTGTTTTTAAAATATATATATATATATATATATTTTTTTTTTGCTGAAACATTTAAAAATTGATTTTTAATTTTTATGGTAATTTATGGTATGAAAAAAACCAACAAAAAAGCATTTGGATGATTCTTGAAATTTTGTCCTTCTGGGGTGTATGTTAACGGAAAAGGCAAAAGCTTCCATACAAACCTCAGTCCCAGAAATTGCCAGATGTAATTGATACTGATAAATGGACCCTTGCTTTACAGAGAACATAAACAGGAGAGCCAAAACTAATGCTATAAAATCTGTGGTTGCTAAATAATATAGGACAAAAATGGTAGATAAAACGTTTTGCAGCTTCTAAGAGGATATAAGCAAAAAGGAAATTTTTTAAAAAGTGTACAAAAATTGAGTTTTAAAAAATGCATGTAATGGTTTCTAAACAATTAAACTAGCAGCTACTGATCTACAGTTTTTCCACATCTTTCTGTTTATTTTATCCACAAGAATGGAAACAAAGGAGTTCTTTGAAAAGTCATTTAGATTATATATAATTTGCATCTTGTGAGACATCACAAGTTGTAAATGGAGGAGGAAAAATCTAAAAGGAGTTTGTAAAAGTAGGTTGTCATGAGACTGTTAGTCATATGATACAAGGTTTTTGAATCCATGACTAATAATTAAGAACCCAGTCCTCCAAAGGTATTCGCATGGGCGCACCCCTAACATGCACATACAGTTGCGTAAAGTTGATCAGGGCTCTGTTGCAGGATTGGGATGCAAAACACTAAAAAGAAAATCATGGAACTCATAATGAGGGAAGAATCTTCTCTGCAATTTGCAAGATGAGGATTTACAGTTTAGTGGTGAGAAAAATCTTTACCAAGTAAAATCCAACTTACATAGTCAGTGTTCTGAAGGAATCCATAGAGTTGCTTATGTATTGAAGACTTAAGCCTGACTCTGCGAGTTTTATGTGGGCAGACCCCACTCAGTGGAGCCTTACTGAAATCAGTAGGAATATTCCACAGTGAGTAAAAGTCAGCATTTTTGTGTTTGTGGAATTGAGGCATTCGTCACTGAATGGCGGCAAACATTAAGATGACTTTTTTTCAGATCATGACTTGCAAGGAAATCTGTAGAAAACGATTGTTCTGCAGCTAAGACCAGAATGTCATCAAGAATTGCAGAGCTTGTCTATTTATATTCCAGAGATGCTATTACGAATTATTGATGTTTGTTTCTAGTAGTGACCACATTGCGCTAAGGACTGCACAAACATAACAAAGGGCTAAGTCCCAGCTCCTAAAGTGCTGACTGATGAGTGATAAACTTCATTTTAAGAACTGTATTTGTGTTTGAACAATTATAAAAATGTTCTATATTGAGCCGAGTAAATTTCATTCATTAATTGTATGCTTACCTTAAAGAACATTACTGCCATTCCCATCCCCCCAAATGAGGCTCTCCTAGCCTGGTGAAGATAGGACCTTGAAAAGGAGGTTCTGTTCGTGATGAGGGTGTTCAGGGACCAGTTAGGTCTCAGAGTCCTGTGGGTTGATTAACAGATATAATTGTTTTCTTTGTCATGTTAGCTGGTCCCTCACCTTTCCTTCTCAACATCTGTCTACTTTTGTCTAGCAGGCCGAGACTACAGTGCAAGAGTTTTAAGGGGTGTGACAAAATTGCCTGAAATTAAGAAAAAAAATGAGCCGTGGCTGAACTGTCTCATAGACTCAGAGTTTAAAGCCAAAAGAGACCCTCACGATCATCTGGTCTGACCTTTTGCACATCAAAGGTCACAGGATGTCACCCACTCACTCCTGTAGTAGTCCCCATGACCTGTGGCTGAAGACCTCAAATCCTGATTTGAAGTCTTAAAATTACAGAGAATCCATCATTTACTCTATATCAAACAAGCAAGTGATCTGTGCCCCACACTGCAGAGGAAAGTGGACACCCCCCGACCTCCAGGATCTCTGCCAACTGACCTGAGTGAAAATTCCTTCCTATCACCAAGAACAGTGAACAGTTAGACCCTGAGACATGTGGGCATCATCCACTAGGCAGACATCTGGGAAAAAATTCTCAGTAGTAACTCAGAGCTCTCCCCATCTAGTGTCCCATCTCTGGCTGCTGGAGATATTTGGTGTTAACAGTTGCAGATGGGCCATATGCCTCTTTAGGCAGTATCATTATACCATCGCCTCCATAAATTTATCAAGCTCAGTCTCGAAAAAAGTTAGGTTTTCTTTTTTTATCCCGGCTACTCCCCTTGGAATGCTGTTCCAGAACTTCACTCCTCTGATGGCTAGAAACCTTTATCTAAGTTCAAGCCTAAACTTATTGGTAAACAGTTTATGCCCATTTGTTCTTGTGCTAGTAATGGACCTGAACTTAAATAACTTGTCTCCCTGCCTGGTATGTATCTCTCTGATGTATCCTCATATATTTCCTCATTCTTTAGACTAAACAAGCCAAACTCCTTAAGTCTCCTCACATAAGGCAGATTCTCTATTCCTCTGATCATCTTAGTAGCCGTTCTCTGCACTGGTCTTTCTTAAACATGGAAGATCAGAACTGCATACAGTATTCCAGAATATTCCAGTATTCACCAGTGCCTTGTATAATAGTAGCAACACTTTTGTATTGGCACTGTCCTATTGCCATTGAAGACTATGTGGAGTTGGGTGCCGACTGAGCTGCTGTAGGATCAGTGAGGGATAGTCCTCTACCAAGGAGGTTTAAAGCTAGTCAGTTCCAGGTGGCCCATACAGTGTGGGGTAATTGAGTCCTTTCAGGGCTATCCCAATTGCTTAGGATAGTAGTCTAGGAGATGGAAATATGGAATATCCTGATTTTTACTGGGTAAGGTGACTAGGAGTCTACATTGCTATGCCAATTTAGGTGAGACTATTAGGAATTAACTTGAGTCTCATATTTAAAATGGTAATATTTGGGTCTGAATCTTGAGGAGTCCCTGAGCTTTCATGAGTGTATTTTTTTTAAAGCTGTTTGGAACAGATTTCATTATGAAGGGACTAGTACCAGCGTTCCACTGAAGTCAAGGAAGAGGTAACCTTTTGGAGATGGTGATAACATTGTGTAGCAGTTAGCCCTGTGAAGGCTGGGTAGCCCTTAAATTTTGTGAGTTTTAGCAAGTGTGTGTGTACCAGTCTGTAAGGATATTTTGAATCTGGATCTTAAATTGCAGTGTGTGATCAAGGTTTGAGAGTGGATTTTCCTGCTTGCTGTGGCCTCTTGATATTGGCCACAGGCAAATGCAGCACTGTCTGACAGTTCAGTGTTCTACTATTTACCCTGCATAAGCCTGTGAGAACATATCTTGTACTGATCAGTGGAGTGCTCTGCTTGATGCACATGTGATGTAAGAATGGAAGTTAGGAACAAAAAACCAAAACTATCTCCCCTTTCACTTATGCACAGATTAAGAATAGTAATAAAAAGTATGCACATGTTTTACAATACCAGATTAAACCATTGCTTTGATTCTGGCACATGGAGGTTATCCTCATGAAATGTCAGTGGAACTCCTGCTTCCAGGTAGTCTATGAAAAGTGAGAAATGTAACAATGAGCCGATGTATCCCTTTTGGAAGGAGCAATTAAATAAATACCTGAGTTTAACAATGAGACTCCAAGTGGGAGTACTGAGGTGTAGTGGTAGGTGATTACCAAAGGCACTAGAAACAAAGGAAAAGTTTATCGGGTTACAAATATTAGCTTAGCATCCAATTCTTAGCCTTTGTCTGATTAAAGTCCACAATAGAAACAACTGTGTGTGAAAGTTGTGCGGGCTTCCTGGAAAGAAGGACAACTGCTTTGCCTCTTGTGCTTTTAAAACCATACCCAATGGCCAAGTCCTCATGCAGCTTCAGATGTGACATTTTAGATGAGTTATTTACAAATGACTATAAACATTAGGTTAAGTTCTATAGGCCGTGCCTCAAGCTGTGGAGGGGGTAAGAAATGGAGCAGCACAAAACATGGTAGGCCTGGTAAATGTGTGTGTGCTCAAAGGTGTTTGAAGAGTAGGAGGTGGCTGTCTCGGGGCATGTAGCCAGAGCAAATGTTTTTGGGGGCTGTCTGAGTGAAAAGTGGGGGGAGAGGGGCTAGATAGGGGTGGCTGAGGGAAGCTGGGTTTGGGATGTCCAGAAAGGAGGATGGTTGGGAGGAGTTGTGGGGCTAAAAGATAGTTAGGTTTGTGGGCGTGCCCAAGAGAGGTAACTGGGTAGCCTGGGGAAGAAGATGGGGATAGCTGGGTTTGTGGGGGTATTTGAGGGAAGAGAGTGGAAACTGTGGGACCTGACTGGATAGCCTGACTACTTGTTGAGGGGGATGGAATGGCATTTGGCCCTTCTCACCTTCAGTCTCTGTGCACGGGGCTGCTGCTTGTTAGTTCCTCCTGGCATGGCCTTTCTTGCAGGAATCCAGCAGGGAGAGCAGTGAGATACACAGGCTATGGGGGTGCTTAGAAGGCACCACGGAGGCCTCTGGCTCTGTTTGTTCATATTACTGACCAGTGTAGCTATACAGTTATAACATTTCAGTGCAAACCAAGCCTTAGGGCATGTCTACGCTTAACTGCTACTACCTCTGCCAACGGCGGAATTTAGCTGTCTGCGTAGTCTGCCTCCCCAAGAGATGGTAGCTAGGTTGACTGAAGAAATCTTTTGTTGACATATTGCTGGCTACATAGGGGGTTAGACTGGGATAACTGTCTTTCTGGTCTCTCAGGACTTTTCACAAGCTGAGAGACGTAGCTACGCTAATCTAAGTTTCCCGTGTAGACCAGCCCTTAGGCTTCGATTCATGTTCAGTATTTGAATTTCCACTGCTGAAGTCAGCAAAGTTTTCGAGAGGCAAGTGTCTAAAGCAGTGGCTCTCCGCCTTTCCAGACTACTACCTCTTTCAAGAGTCTGATTTGTCTTGTGTGCCCCCAAATTTCACCTCACATAAACTACTTACCTACAAAAGCAGATATAAAAATACAAAAGTGGCACAGCACAGTTACTGAAAAATTGTTTCCTTTTTAATTTTTTCATATAATTATAAAATAAATCAATAGGAATATAAATATTGTACTTACATTTCAGTGTATAGTAAGTATATAGGGCAGCATAAATAAGTGATTATCCATATGAAATTTTAGTTCGTACTGACTTCGTTAGTGCTTTTTATGTAGCCTGTTGTAAACTACGCAAATATATAGATGAGTTGACATACCCCTGGAAGACCTCTGCGTACCCCTGGTTGAGAACCACTGGTCTAAAGGATCTTGAAAACCTGTACTGCACAGCTGTTTTCTCTGCAAACATATAGCACATTCCAGCAGTGCCGTCTTTCTGTGGTTAAATTGTTTATTATAATGTGTTATATATAATTATTTTTTACTGGCTTACCTTAGTGTAACATATAGGAGAAATAACATTGATTTAACCATATGTTACAGCCACTTGATTTATGATTACTTAGAGGAAGGAGTCAGACATTTTCTTGTTGATGTCCTAATGATGTGGCTGTTCCTGGTCTTGTATCTTCTGACCATCACAGCACATGCAAACCCATGTACACGTGATCAACTGCATTCTAACATGAAAGGAAGCAAATCAGGGCAAGTTTTTAATAGACCTTCTTGTTCCAGATGATAACACTCTGCTATTGAGTATCCTCAAGTATTTTACAGAGCAGAAGCATGCACCAGTAAAGAATCTGCTGCCACTTGAGGGTCTCCATCTGTGAAATGAGGAAACCCTCAGCCAGTATAATGAGTCTGATTATTTAAAGAGCCATTTAAATTGTTTTCTGTTTTATTGCATAAAAACATAACATTAGTGTTTAAACCGTTTTGAAAAATACTTTATCCCCCTCTGATGACTTCATCAGTTGAGAAGTTTTGCTTATACAAAAACCCTTCCTTCAATCACTGATTCTGTATCAGTTATTAATTTAATGCTACAGTAGGAGTAATTCTTAGGAGTATCTTATTTTCCATACTGAAATCCATTAGAGTATGACAGAGATAATGCTGACATTAAACTGTCTGCAAGATTACCTGCAACTGATCTTCCAATGGAAACTAATTTACTTGTATCCTCCTACTGCAGTAATTCCTAACACTTTTTTGGGGGGTGGGGGAAGAGGGTTACAGGGGAACAGCTGTTACCACCAGACTGAAATCTGCTCTATTATTATGGTAATAATAAACATAGTATATAGCATTTTACTTTTACATAGTGCTTTGCCTTCTGTTCAATTAAATGTAGTGGCAACAGATCTCAAGCTGTAGATTAGTAGCTCAACTTCTATTAAAATGAACAGGGGATAGTGCAGCACAGAAGTTAATTTTTATTCAGGACGGGTCTCCTGAATTTTAGTCATACAAGGTCATTTTCTGTGTTTAGGAGGTATTATTTCAGAAATTTTGTCATCTTTCTTTGTATTCTCATTTAAGACCTTATCCTGAAAATGGATCTGCATGCAAGGACTCTTCTGTAAAGAATATCAAACCAAATAGTATAGAAGAATTCAGGATGTAACGTTCTGAAACAGGTGGACAAGTTTCTTAAACACTTTCTGTGAGAGAGAAAAACAAGAAGTGGTTGGGCAGAGTGACTGTTTTCTTACCCTATTTCTTTAGTATCCCTTTGTTTATCTTTAGCTTATCAGGGACTACTCCCAGTCATTAACCTTTTCTTTTAATTACACAGATCCACCCCTTCCCAAGTCCTTTGATTTATTATTTCAATTTCTAGTAGTCCCCCCTGCAGACTTGTATACTTTTGCAGCTTAATTTCTCAGGGCTGGCTTATGCTGAAAAGTTAAGTCAACCCAACTGCATCTCTTAGGGGTGTGAAAATGCTGAGATGCTCTAGGTATCTTTTCCCATCAGCTGTGGGAGAACTTGTTTGTGCTTTGGGACAATTGTGGGAAGAGCCTTTTGAGGACTAGTGGTTTTCTGCTTATGTTTTTGCTGCTGAGTGGGCAGGTTCCAAACTGAGTTTAAACAGATACTGGACTAAAACCTACTTCCAACTGTGTAAATTAACCTAGTCTTAACACATCTGCAGATGCAGGCAGGTGTTTTTTGTGTGAGGAGAACCTGGGTAAGAGCCCAGATTAATAGTGCTGTGAAGAAATGATCCTTTTGTGTCTTGTAGAGAAAGTAGAGCCTGAAAAGGGTGGCTGAGGATTCAGGATGACCGCTCCCTCATTTGGCAATCGCTTTTAGTCCGTCATCTGAGAGTCTCTTTCTGCTATTCTACAGTATCAACCCTTTTTACCCTCTACCTCCAGGTTAATCAATTTGCCGCCTTTGGCTGTTTGACTGGCATGAGTGAAAAACAAACTGAGTAACAGTTGCTTTGAAAGGTGAATTGTTTAAAAAAAAATTCATTTTCTTCAGTAGTAAGTCCAGTTTTGACCCACTATCCAGTCCAAGAGAAGAGTCAATAAATGAGCAGCAGAAAACTATTTATTTTCTGGTTCTTTTGAGTAAGGAACTCCAAAAGCAGTGTGTGAACTGATTAATTTACAAGAGGAGTAGGAGTGTGTAAGTCCATGATCCAGGAATATCTTTTCCCAAGACTCTCTGTGCATGCCATTTTTCTTTTTCTTTTTCTCTCTCTATTTTCCTGCTCCCTCAGGTGTGTAGGGTGTCCAGCAGTTTCTACCACTTATTTTGGTCTTGTGCTGGTCTGTTCAGACTTCTGAGTGTCATTTCGAAATATTTGGCTGCTTTCTCTATTGTTCAGTGTAATGTTTCTCTGCCTTGTCCTCTTTTTCACTTCCTCGGAAGTGTCCAGATTATCACTTGACATGAAAGTTTTGGTGTTGGCATCTTTATAGCATGTCCTAAATATATCCATCATCCTCTTTTCTACACATTTGATGCTTTAGGTTATGTGGCAAACTGCCAGGCTCCCCCTGGTGGGTCTCGTGCTTTAACTCTACTTGTGGGCTACGGCGCCCCCAGCTACCTCATCTCTCCTGGCTTTAGAGGAGCTCTGTCTCCTGGCCTGGGAGGGAAACTTCTCTGCCAGCTGCTCCAGACCTTCTAGCAGCTTCTCCTGTGTTTGTTCCCTCTCCCTCCTTTTGGGAAGGCAGGGTTTAAATACCCCTGGCCCCACCCTTCATTGGGTCCAGGTGCCTTTAATTGCCCTGCTGTGCTTTCTCTTCTGCCTGCAAGGCAGAGGGTTTTAAACCCTTTTGGGCCCTCATACTGGCCCCAGCACACCCATCTGGCCTGACTTTATCACAGTTGTTTGTTCTACTTAGGGCTGGTCTACACTACACAGTTAGGTCAATGTAAGGCAGTGTATATCCACCTAATTATGTCAGTGTCTACACTACAACCTTCCTCCCACCAGTGTAAGTGCCCTAATTTTCCGACTACCCCTTGATGAGAGGTGTAAGGCTTATGTCTGTAGTTAGGGTGACACAGTGTCTGTTTAGACACTGTGTCCCTTACTTTGGCTGTTTCACAGCCGTGAGATTGGCAAGAAAACCTCGTCAGCTTCTACATTCCCACTTCCAGCTGAGAGCCAGGGCTAAAATCCCAGGTGGCCCCCAACCTACCTGGGAGCTGGGGAAGCCTTGTCAATTTCATGGGTCCATGAGAACTCTCAGCACCCCACACTGCCCTTCTTAGGTTAGTTGAAGTGCTCCAAGTGAGGACATGAACCACTGATCCAAGGAGGGTAGTGTGGAGATGAACCACTATGATGGCTGTAAGTGGATCTCATATAGGTCATCTTACGTTTCTAGTGTGGACATACCCTTAGACTTTCTAATGTTGCAAGAAATTCTGAAGATCTTTTGAAGATGTTTATTTTGGAATGACCTATCAATTTCTGTTGTCGATTTTCATGACTTTCTCCATAATTGAGGACAGACATGATGCTGATGTTAAAAATTTGTATTTTTGTATCTGTTCCAGTCATGCTACTTTTTCCAAATTTTTTCAAGTTTATTAAAGTTGTTTGTTGCTTTTGATGTTTGTTGGTTGATATCTAACATGGTGTCACTATCCTTGCATATCACACCCCGTACATAGGTAAAATTACTTACTACTTCTAGTATTTCTCTGTCTGTTCTGATGGTTGCTTTTGGGATATTGATAGCCATATATATTGTCTTTTCCTTGTTGATAAACAAGCTAACTTGTTTTGTTGTGTCTGCCAAAAGCTGGGTTGTTTCTTCCATTAGGAGGTATGCTGATGTAAGCAAAGCAATGTCCTCAGCAAAAATAGGGTAATTTGGTACAGTCCAAAGGCAAAATTTACTCTTCAAGAGAACCTTCATGAGGTCAGGGAGCGTCAAGGAATAGTCATTTCCCCAGGTGTTAATTTCAACACTATCCAGAGAATATAAAATTACTCTACTCCAAAAAATATAAAATGAAAAGCATACAGTATACAAAACTACTACCTCATACCAATTCTTCCCTGCAGCCTAAATGCTCCATGCTTCATGTTAGGTGCATGGTGCTTGTGATGTTGCAGAATGATGCATTCTCGGGAGCCAGATGATGCAACTGGGATATGCAGCTGACTATATATTGGTAATGTAAATGTTTTTTTTGATGATGTCAGGTTGCCTTTATTTCTAACCAGTTGTTCCGAATGTGAATGGCTCCTCAGTTACTTCATTTTATTCCATAACTACTTTGAAGTATACACAAGTAAGAGAGTAGAACAGATAAAAAAACACACTTGTATTGATGGCAGATGTCACTGTCTATCTATGTGTCTTATATAGCACTTACTGCCATGGAATCTAGGTACTACAGCTTGGCAGCTGGAACTTCTGTGTGTCATCTTCTAATGCCCACTTAATAAACCCAAATTAGTTTCTAGATTTTAGGGATAAAAAGCTTAGTAGTCATCCTTTGTCTTCCTCTTCTAACACAGCCACATACAGGCTTGAGGAATAATAATGGACCAGCATGACATGAATTGAAAGAGTAGAGCAACTCTGATTATAGACCCACACAACTGTGCCTTTAGAGCTCTTATGTATTTATTTTGGCAAGTAATCATTTTTTTTCATTGTGTTACTTTCTCTCTGGGATTGAAAGCACTCCTCTCACATGGAAAAGGTTGTAATTAAATACAAAAAAACCTGCTAACTAATATAGGTTGCTAGAGACAATGCTTGGGCACGCTAATAATTTCTAGAGCAAAAGTCTTTGTGAAAGCATTTCCCCTCCTACAGACTTCTTTGGGAGTCTTCTCTTTGCTGGATCTCTTCAGAGATTTCTTCCCCATTTCTTTTTTCTGACTTTCTGACTCTCATCTTAGGCTATGTCTACAATAAAAAAATAAATAAAAATAAATAAAAAAACATGGCACCAAGTCTCAAAACCCAGAATAGTTGACTCAGGCTGGGGCTGCAAAATTTCAGTGTAGACATTGAGGTTTGGGCTGGAGCCTGGGCTCTGAAACCCTGCCCGAGCCCGAGTCAACTGATCCAGGCCAGCTGTGGCTGTGCATGAGTCTTTTATTGCAGTATAGACATAACCTTAAAGTCTCAAGGGCCCTGGAGGTCTCTCTTTCAGCAGAGATTTTCAAGAGTTTCCCTGTGAAGCTGGTCCGCATTCTGAACACTGCCTCTGTAGCCTTCCCAAAGCCCTGGTGGCCTGGGCAATGAGATGCTTACAGGGAATGGAATCAGAGTTTCCTACATAACAGTGCAGTAAATAAAGGATTACTTTGGCTGCTCGCCACTGAGAGGCTTTTCAAAGATAGTCCTACTCTTTGGATATGTCTACATTTGGAGCTAGGGGTCTGATTACCAGCTCATGGACACACATCTGTGCTAGCTCAATCAGAGCTAGTGTGCTAAAAATAACATGTAGTCATGGCAATGCAGGTGGTGGGGCTAGCTGCCCTGACTATGTGCTTCTCAGAAAGGCCCATCAGCCGGGGCAGTAGCTGCTCCCACCACTTATGTTGCTGTGAGGGTGTGCTATTTTTAACATGCTAGTTTAATGAGAGCTAGTGTGGGTGCGTCCCCCTGTGCTGGGAATCACACCCCCAACTCTAAGTGTAGACGTATCCTTAGATTTCCAGAAATACTGAACTGTGAACAGTGATTAATATCAGAAGCATCTTCTTTCTTCAATGTAAATTAAAAAATTTTAAATAGCAGCCGATTTTAATGTCTTCTAGCCAGCTGTGCAAGCGTATAAAGATTAAAAGTGCCGTCACAAGAATTCCTCCCTCAGTGACCATGAAGTGGCAAATCCCATGGACATTACAGAATCTTACCACGTGTGTGGTTTCTCACATTTGTCAAGAGGCAGCACTGGACAACTTAAAATATAACGAGTGAATGTTGCTGCTTGCGTTCATGATGTTTTAAAGAACAGGGTGCAAGTGATTTGGTATGCCCGGTTGCACGTCATTGTACTTGCCTGCCTTCTAGCCGGTGAAAGTTTTTCTGCTCTCTATAATACGTGTTATGTTATGTGTATTGTACAGTTTTAGAAGAACAGGTTTGGAAAGCAGTAATGCTATGGAAAGATCTGAGGGGTGGTATATGAAAACAAATTGGATAGAAGCTTTCAATTGGTATGGTGGTAAAAGTTATTCACGTAGGGGCATCATACCACGGACCAAAGAGGTGACAATCCCTTTCTAAATGTCTTTGGTTGGATTCCATCTATAATTCTGTGTTTTCTTCTGTGCTACTCAGTACCAGAAAGATGACTGAAAACTGCAGAGAAATTGTAGAAGAAATTATTAAATTTAGTAAGGGCCTTGAGTGATTCAATTAAGTGGGAAGACTACTTAAGAACTACATATGGAAAATGGAGTTGGCTGAATTCTGACTAAGGAGGATGTGATCAATCTCATAAATATTTAACAGGCAGGAGGCAGTTGAGGATTTTGTTGCTTTCACTTTTCAAACACCAAAACTTCCTTCCCTGTTGTCCTGAGTAGCAGAAGCCCCATATGTTCCCTGCTCAGCTGCCAAACCCAACAACTTCCACAATTCAGGTCTGTGTTGCAGTTCAAAAACAGTGCTCTGAAAACTTTGACAGAGTGAAATATATTTAATTTAATACCAAATAAAATATGACACAAAGCATTCATTGTACTGCACTGGGGGTCCAGAGAGAAGCGTACTTGATGAAAATAGTGTTGCAAGGGTCCTTGCTGCACAGTTTTGGTCTAATGTGTAACACAGGACATGAGATAGAGTAACCATTATTATCACATATATAACATAAATAGTGCCACATATTAAAACTTAGATATTTTTAAATAGTATAGAGATTCAATAATATTTGTGTGTAAACTGCAGTGACCAGCCAACAATTTGGTGAGCTACTGCAAGAAGGAAAGTGATTGATTTATTTTATCTAGCTGGAAAAGTCCAGCAGACAGTTAGACTCTTCCTAGTTTGCCTTGCATGATGCAGAGATGATTGACATTAGGGCTGGAGTTGCTTATAATAGTTCTGGCTGTGTAATGTTTTATTTTAAACCGCTATGCCTTTCTAAATTATATCCATGGAGCCATGAAGACAAGTAAAAATACCATTTGATCCCAGATCAGAAATGTTCTCTCTTTATGATAGTTGTGCATTGTTTCTTTTCAAAGTAGTGAGCAAACTAAGCTGAATATTTCTAGCAAGGTTTGTGCAGGTCAAATAATACTGTTTCAGCAGATCATCTTGTGGATTTTATTGTACAGTCATGTTTCATCATATTGCTGCAAATTGAGTCATTTCTCTAGAGATGTGTGGTGCTTTAGAAATAATATGTTCTTGCTTTAGTTTTATTTCTGTTTGATGCATCTATTTATGTACTTCGGCCAATGGAAAGTACAGTATTTATTTATTTTTTTTTACCATTGAACTTAATAGTCTACCCCAGAATGCATACAAATCACTTAATATTTATTTGCTCCCTGCATCTAGAAATGTGTGTGAAATGAATTTAACTAATTTTTAGCAGGTTTCTCCATCTTGCTGGTTTATAGTCAGTGTGAAAGAGAAAGTAAATCTTCAGTGACTCCTGAGGAACCCCACTTAATAGTATTTCCCATTTTTGAAGCACAGTCCTTCTCTCTGTATAATGTCTTATGTTGTTTAAGAAAATACAATTTTAGTATCCATTGCTGTATTTTAGTATGGGGCTTTTCTGCTCCACTGCAAAGGGAATTGCCAAAGTATAATAAACTTTAGCAATGTGAGTGCTGAATGGTTCCAGCACCCAGATGAAAGGATCATTAGGCAAATTACCTAAATAGGAAGGAAACAAGTTTTTAAGTTTAACAGTGCTCAGGCATGGCTCAGATCCTTGTCTGCTTCTCTGTTCTATATTGGTGCTGTTACATCAACCCAGGACTGTTCTGGATCATGGAACCAGCATATAGTGCTTCTCCCCACCATGATGGTAGTTTTCTAGTTTTTTAATAAGCTAATCTTCAGAAGGGTTTAGAGCAGTGGTTCTCAACCAGTTTACCATTGTGAGCCACATACGCAGCTGTCTGTTATGTGGACTGGATCCACACAATATATATATCACCTGTATGGCCATGAGGATGTCGCATGGGCTGCAGCTGTGTGCTTATTGGGCTGCAAATTGGCCATGGGTTGAGAACGACTGGTTTAGAGAGTTTTCTTTAAATTAGAAAACTATGCACAATGTAATATTTTTTGTTTGCTTTCTATCTTTTTTTTTTTAAAGCTGCACTTCCCAGAATGTGTGGAAACAATGATTTTTACTTTTGTTTCTCATTTCTTCAGCCTTGTAGTTTACCCTGTCTCCATTCTGGGCAAATAGACAGTGACCAGTGTTGATGCAAACTCTTTTGCCCTGTGTAGCAGTTGACATGTTTATTCTGCGGTTCCTGACATACCTGTCTCTCATGAAGGCACAACCCTTAAAATTAGCTACTCTTTAAGCCATATTTCTCTTTTGTCAGAGATAAGCCAGCAGTACAAGTTCAGTTCTAATCATGTATAGTGAGAGCTTTTTGCTTGCTATTGCTTACAACTAGATTTCTCTTTCTCAAAGGGAAAGATGCATCATATGTAGGAGCCAAGTGTACTTAGACCAAATGTACCATTGAGGACAGGTTTGTCAAATCTGTTTTTAAAACCTCCATTGATGATGATTCCACAATTTCCCTATTCTTCTTCGAGCGCTTGCTCATATCCATTCCACTATAGGTGTGCACTTGCCACCGGTCCCTGGAACTTTTTTCCCTTTAGCAGATCCTGTAGGGTCAGCTCAGCCACCCCCTGGAGTGCCGTCTTCATGCCACAGCACATAAGTCCACCACCAATCCTACAGCCCCTCAATTCCTTCTTTCTGCGCTTGATGGTTGCTGGAACATCTCTTGCTCGTGCAAGTAGCTATCCCCTTCCTTGAACTGTTGGTTGCTGTTGCTGTAGTTGCTAGTTTTAGTTGTTTAAATAGTTAATCATTAATAGTTAAGGTAGTTAGTATTAGAAGCCCTCATCTCACAGGCGGCTTAGAGTCTGGGCATGCCCGGTCCTTCTGGGTTTAAGCCTTGTACTGCTTGTGGCAAGGCTTTCCTAGTCAGTGACCCTCACGATCACTGTTTGAAGTGTCTGGGAGAACAGCACATGAGGGAGAAGTGCAAGGTCTGCCAAGCCTTCAAGCCTCACACCCAAAAAGAGAGGGAAGTCAGGCTGAAGGCTATCCTCGTGAAAGTAGTTCTCCACCCGGCATCGGAGCCACCTCGTTCGTCTCCGGCACAGAGCATTTGCTCGTTGTGGAGTGCTCCGTCGGCACCAGAGCCTGCCTGCCATTCCTCTCCGGTACCGAAGAGGAGGTGACACCAGCGCGCACAGTGCTCACGCTCCCCTGCACCACAGCCACCATCAGGATCGAGCCTGGAGGTGCTGGAACTGTGGCCCGTCAAGCCAACCTCTGGGCCTGCACCTCTGCGCAGGGAGCCTACCCCGACTCCTGGGGGTAGGGGGGTGTCCCTGCTGCAGCCATCAACACCGGAGGCTTTCCAGGTGGCACAGGACCTGATGGCCTTGCTCATGCCTCCTCTGCCCTCCTCCCCCCCCCCACCAGCTGAGGGGTTGAGGACTGGGGTCCTAGGGAAAACCTGTGCTTGGTGCTGCCGGTGGATGGTCACGACCGAAGTCGAAGTCTCCCTCCAGGCGGGCTCAGAGAGTAGAGCATGAGAGCTCCCCTCCAAGCTCCAAATTGGGCTCGTTGATGCATCGGCAGCGGGACTGGTCCTCGGCACTGCTCCAGGTCGGCACTGAGCTCAAGGCTCTCCTCCTGCTCTCACTCATCCAGGTCAGGCTTGGCACCGAGGAGTCAGAGACGTCACCAATCCCGATCACCAGGGAGGAAGCGGCATCGCAAGTCATTGGAGCCATGGCACCAAGCATCATTCTCTTCGGAACGGGAGGCATCGTGTCAGCACTGATCACGTCAGCACCGACGTTCCTTGTCTTCGGGCTCCTCCAGAGGTCAGAGCAGGACCAGTAGACAGCACCGGTCAGGCAGCTCCAGGGAGGACTGGCACCACAGAGATGGTCAGCAACCAATGTCTATGTTGGCACCAGGTTGGCCACAAGGACCCTGGCAGTGGCCTTACTGGGGCCCCTGGTGGGTGCAGATGGGGCAAACGACTGCAACCCACACGCTCCACACCGGAATTTGCAGAAAAGATGGTCTCCTCGGACGAGGAGATGGACCCTGGAGAAGGGCCCTCTATGGGTCCAATTCGCCGGTCCTCCTCCTCCTTCCCAGGTGAGGCCACCTCCAGGGACAACAAGACACACCTGATTGACTTCAGAGCTCACCAAGAGCTCTTGAAGAGGGTGGCCTCGAACCTGAGCATTGAGATAAAGGAGCTGAGCTGTCGGAGGAGGAGGAGGAGCCCTCTTCAGCAGGGTGGGGTCGGAGGGACCGCCAAGGGTGGGATTGCTGGTCCATGAGAGGGTCCTGAAACTGGCAGAGGCCCTCTGGCAAGCCCCATCCTTGATTGCTCCAATATCAAAGAGCGCAGAGAAAAATATCCATTCCACACCCACCCTCCGTCCCTGCTGTTGGAGTTGGCAGAAAGAAGTGACTGAGGGGCTGGGTGGTTGGCGGTGCCTTATGTGCCTACGGGATCTACTGAGGGGAAAAAAGTTCCAAGGACCAGTGCATGGTGGCGAGTGCACACCTATAGTGGAATGGATATGAGCAACACATCTCGAAGAACAACAGTTACTGGTAAGTAACCTTGTTTTTACATTGGTAAACTATGTGTTTACTCTTCCATGGTGTTGGCCACCCTCTTGACTGAGTGCATTTGGAGGTGGGGAGAAAAAACCCTATGAGGCGGCCATGTGAAAATCCATCCATTTGATGGTAAACTATTATAGGTTAGAATTTGGACTGTCTTCTGTTGCTAGTTTTGGTGACAGGATCTGGGTTACAGCAGTTTGAGCTAAAGGGTGGCTTGCATCCAGAGTTTGCTGGCTTGTTTATTTTTCTACTCTCATTGGTTCAGGGCATTGTCAGTCCTAACAGCCTGGAGGTGTAGACCTCAAGAACGGGAAAGGTAATTATGTAGTTCTGTGTGAGTTTACACAGCCTGCAGCAGAGCTGATTAGTAATTAAATATCTTGCAGGTTATTTCTTTGTAGCATATCCTCTCTGGTCAAGTGGAAGGATCCCTTATTTTACTCTCTTTTTGTGAGGGAAATCCCAAAGAAATATTATTTTGTGAACAAGAACTGATGTCAGCCAAACATGATGATGGAATGAAAATCTGGGATCTTTAAATCTTTGTAAATAATAAAAATAAAAAGAAATAAAAATAAAAAAATAAAATAATAATAAAAAAAATAAAAAGAAGGAAATTACTGGCAAATCATCGTAAGAGTAGTTCTGATTAGTTTTTATGTGAGTGGATAGAGGTGAGGCAGTGAGAGGAAGCATATCCCTCAGTTGTGCTCCTTTGGCACATTATGCCTTTTTTTATTTGTGATGTGGTCAGTGTACAAGGTTCTCTGATCTTGTAATATGTCTACAGCAGTTCCCATATACAGTTAGCTAAATGGTACAATTATGGGGTGCTTTGAAGAATCAAAAGAGCTTTTGGGCGGACAACGGTACAATATGTATTTTATCAGGGATATTTTCTAGAAATCAGAACAGAGGACCGGTGGTCTGCTTCTGTATCTGCTGCTGACTGGGTGCAAATCTCTTAACCCAATGGTTTTTCAGAGCTGTAACTGTGTTAGTTTGTATACAGCAAAAACAAGAGTCCTGTAGCACCTTAAAGACTAACAAATTTCTACGGGCATAAGCTTTCATGCATCTGACGAAGTGGGTTGCAGCCCATGAAAGCTTATGCCCGTAGAAATTTGTTAGTCTTTAAGGTGCTACAGGGCTCGTGTGTGTGTGTGGTTTTTTTTAATGATTTTTCAATTTGTCCAATGGTAAAGTAAAATAATATCCACTTCAGATGGGTAGTGAGGCTTGCCTTAATGTTTGTAGAGTGCTTTGAGGTGTTAAGGAAGACCATTAATTTATTATTGTTACTGTTGAGTTTGACATTCATGAAGTTTACTATTTTTAAGTAAAATCTCGAAATCCCCTCTCTATCTTTATTTAAACAAGTTGGATCCAAGTGGCAAAAAAACCCACTAATTTTGAGAGGTTTGTCGCAATTTTTTTAAAAAAAGGAAAACTTTGTATGGTTTTCTTTTCTAGATCTGGGGTTAATTACTGCTTTATAAAAGGATTGTATTCCATTATCTTTTATGGAAATGACCCAATAAATATCCTGTTTGTTGTCTTATGTCCGCTTCTCTAAATATTTTCAGAAATTGGAGGCAACCAAATATAGCATAACTATACCTATGTTTAACGAGTTTAGCAGACTCTCTGCAGTAGGTTGCAACTTGCTTCATAAGTCTTCTATAACAGCCTAGTATAAATTCCTTCAGTTTTAAATAACCCTAGTTAATTTGTTTGTATGTTGCTGCTGCTGAAATAAACTGGAATGGTGGCTATGGGGCTTGTGTTGTACGGTATTTAGCTAACCCTTTTGCAGGCATGTCTAAGACGCATTCATTTATTAAAATACTGTTAAATAGTTTACTAAGGTTTTTTTTTTATTTTAACCCCCTCCCCATCAAATTTTTTTTCCCTCTATTGGAGTCTCTTTCTATATGAAAGATTAGTGCCCTGACTTTAGCACACATGTGATTATAAAGTTCACACGTGGCTGGAGAAGGGGGAGGGAATAGTCCCCTGGGTTGGAGTTTTTGTAGGTGGCATAGTGATATGATGAACTAGGGTCCTATTCTATGAAGTACCCAGCATCTCCTGTGATACACTGCGAGTTCCCTCAATGCTTGTTAAAGTAACCATTCAGGAGATGTCAAACACTTTGAAGGATTAGTAGAGCCTTGCGTGGATACAAATATGTGGATCCACATCTGATCCGCTCCACTGGAATAAACTTTTACCCAATCCACCATCTGCCCTCCCTCTTTCAGATTTAATCCCATCTGCACACCAGCTGTTTTCAAGCCAGAAGCCCTCTATGGCTGTTGAGTCCCTGTCACCTCAAACAGCTGGTTAGTCCTGCCTGCCTAACAGCTCATGGGTTGTTGAGCCCCGCCCTCCCACCTAACATCTGATCAGCCCTGCCCTTCTTCCTGACAGCTGATCAGCTATTGAGCCCTGCCTGTACTGGAACAACTGATTGGCTGTTCCCTGCAGGCCTGGCTGGCAGCTGTTCCATGACCATCTAACCCGTGAATGGTCCATGGGTATCTTCAAGCATGGATAGCATCTGCAGATTTGTAGGGCTCTAAGGATTAAGTAGTTGCTGAAGAGTTCAACAGAGGGGCATACTTAATCGCATGGCCTTTGGTTTTACACTAGCATATTACTTCTGTACCATTACAGTGAATGTTATCCATACTCACCTAAACTAGAGCAGGTTTTTACCTCCATGACACCTTTTTGGCTTCTGAATTATCCATAGTGCACATAGCAACTCCACCTTCTTTCCTTTTATCTTACTAAAAGACCCCTGACAACATAAATATCTTCAGAAATTAGAAGAATAATATTTTTGTTTGAAGTATTCTCTAATGTTTGTTGTGTGACATTATCTTGAGAAACCTTTTCTCTGATGCACACAGAAAATAATTCAAGTTCTAGACAGACTATAGGTTTATCACTTTTATTCAGATCTGTCTCAAATTTGTAGCTATTAAATGTAGGTAGTGTGATAGTGTTTCTTCTTGGATATTTAACACAAATTAGTATTCAAGAAAGTGTTTTCTCTCTCCTCTTTCATGCTAAATTAAAGCCTTTTACCATCTGTGATGCCGGCTGGATTAGGGAGACAATTTATGATATTATTTAACATCAATATTTCATTATTATATTCAATATTACAATAATTCTCATGAGAGATGCCATGCCAGGTGCCTTTAGAAAGGTTATAATTTGCTAAGTATGATATTGTTTGTGTATGTGTCATATGTGTATTGGAAGTTATGGAGATGTTTGATGTATTTCAACTTGTGCTCTGTTTCTGAGTGACACCCCATACAGGATGGTTGCAGCACTAGCCTGCTTAATGGCCCATTAAGGAAACTCTCAGGTGCAATCGGTCCGGGGGGAGAAGACAGGGATACACATGATGAGTCACCAGGACTTACTCATGTGACCCTGGACTTCATCTTATTTCTGTAAATTTCCACAAGCACTGCAGCATAGCAAAGGTCAAGGGACATAAAAGGCAGCTGCACCGCATCCACTTCGTCTTCAGCCTTCACCTACTTCTGGATCAACTCATTTACAACTGAAGCTGTGAAACAGAGAGTCCAGCTCCTCTTAACAGTGATTGGGGGAGAGTTTTTCCAGTTTATAACAATTTTCATATGTTTGGTAATAATATGGCAAATATGTGTAACCAGATTGATGTCGTAACCCAGTCCCAGAGAGAGTATAAACATAAATCTTCTGTTACCTGTAATCAACAGGGAAATTTTTGAAAGGGGGGTGCATGACTCCAAGTTGTCTGTGTTTAGCCAGGTATACCGTGACAAGGAAGAGAGTATCTCTAGCCTTGGGATTGTGGAAAATAGCAGCGTCTCTGGTCAGTTTCTCCCTCAGCAAATAAACTGCTTTTCTATCTCCAAGTGCTTGTCTGTTGGGAGTGTCACTTTGTCTGTTGAGGAAGCCATCCCACTCTCCCAATGTTTGTGAGCATCCATGAGGGCTGGGACAAGGAGGAGAAAATTTCAAAGTATTTGTCTGGTAAGAATAGCAGTTTATCTGTTGGGGGAAAAGGATGTAGTTTCCTCTCTGCATACAGTATTCTACACTACTTACCATGCTCTTGAAGCTTAGTTTTTGTTTAAACCTGGTGTTCAAGTTGCTAAATGTTGCATGCATTTAGCGTTGTGCCTTTCTTTGCACAACTCTCTTAAGCAGGAAATTGCACCTTTCCTATGGAATCTCCAAATGTCTCCTTCCATCGTGTATCCAATTGGTGTTACAAGTCAGCAGTTGTAGCCTTTACCAAATACACTTTTAAAAATAAAAAAAAGTGTAGTAAAGACGGTAACAGAATATTGTAGAATAATTGGAGATGGGTGAATTCACATGTCTTTTTTCTCCTTGAAGTGTTGAACAGTCTGTGAAAAGTGCCTGGATCATTGGTTATTCATATTGTCCACTGGATTTGTAACTTTTGTTGCCATAACTGATAGAAAAATGAAAAGCTGACTGCTGAGATATATCTAGAAATCTTGAAATTATGGTCCTCATTTGCCTATCTGGCCTTCCTCCACCCCTTAACAGTATCTCTATTACTATATTTTTCTCAGCTCTTAATCAACATCCATTGGATGCCTTCCTATCCTGGTACGCAGATGGGCTTTATGTGTGAGTTACTTGGTAAAATTTTATGGCTCGTGTTATGTGGGAGATTAGACTATATGATCATAATGATCCCTTCTGGTCTTAAAACTGGTGAGTCACCTCCATGAGTGCAAGTGAGCTAAATAATAGTTCCTAGCTTAGAGAGATGAAAAAGGGAACAAACGGCCCACCTGAACATGTGGAAATCAATTTCAGTATTAATGTAACTTCTCTCTGAAATGCAAATACCTACTCTCTCTGTCTTTCATGCAATAAGCCATGACAAATCTAGTTTACAGTTACATTTTGGTATCTTTATGGACTTGTTCCACCCTAGTGTTTTGTCTTACTAAAGATAGTAAAATCTTTAATGTATTTATCCTTAGAACACCCGTGTGAGGTAGGGAAGTACTCTTACTATCTGTCATGGGGTGCACTCACTGCTAGGTCACCACCTCCTGTGTATTCTGGGGATTAGCTCCTTCTAGGTACAGTACTCCCGTCTGCTGCTTATTGCGTGCCCTGCTGCCCTGTCTTTCACTGAAATGCTAGGTGCTCTCCTTTTGTGGCTCGGACCTCTGGTTAGGTCACCATATACTTCCCCCTTCTGGGGGTATCAGAGTCTTTCCATATGAACTGCCTCAGGCAGTCTTCTCATTCACTGTGAACAGTGCCCCTACCCCAGTGGCTGGTAGGGGAACCTGGGCTTGCCCTCTTCTCCAGGTTACAACTCAGCCAAGGTCTGGACTGTCTTAAACTATGCTGCCATTTCCTTGAGTCTTTTCTTATACCCTCTTCCCTAGGTTTTCCTCCTTAATATCCAGAGAGTGGCTACAGACTCCCTCAGTGCAGTCCCCTTTCTGCTGCTAGCTTCCTGGTTTTATACTAGTCGTGCCTGTTTCTACTCAGCTGGTCTCTGTTACCTTTCAGGCCACCTAATTCCCCTCAGCTGTGACCTGAGCCAGTTAATTGGCCCATCTCAACCTCAGTACTGAGAGGACAAGTGGCTTCCGAAGATCACATGGGAAGTTTGTGGTAGACCAGGAACTTAACTCTATAGTGTCCTAACCACGGGACCTTCCTTCTACTCTAACCTTCATCTTTATCTCCTGCTTGTTCTCTCTACTCTTCTAGAATTATCTAGAATCTCAGTGCAGCATTTTAGCACTGGACCCTTTATGACTAAACAGAACAGCCTGCAGTCCTAACCATAACCATCGAGACTGCCACTTAGTTACAGTAGGTACTTTGTAGGTGTTATGACACTTTGCCTGGCATTTTTGGTTTGGCACTGTCATTATGTAAAATCAGTACAGTAATTGATTGATATGTGTAGGTGTTTGAAAAGGGCCTGTTGTCTGTCACAGTATCATTGGTGTGTCTGAGAGCCTTGCACTCTCTTCACTTTCTTTTTAAATTGCTTTTTTATGTGTGGAGACTGGCAAGATGGCATTATTATTTTAGCCGGGAGGTCTGAAAAACAGCTATTTTAATAATGCTTTAGCAGTTGGAGACACCATTTCCAAGTAAGATTTGTATATTGTCAAGAAAATATTAGCTCAGAGATTTTCAGCATGTTGTCATGAGGGTGACAGGGGCCCTTGACTACTCTTCACTGGTGTTCCATTTCTGATGTCCTCTACCTCTAGGAAATAGTCAACAAGTGAGGTGTACGTTTTTTTAAAAAATAGGATGTATCTTATGTTTCTTAGCCTTGCCTACGCAGAGGATTTACCCCAATTACAGCCATTGATGTAGCTGCCTTGGTGCAAGCCCCAGTGCAGACAGGCACCATTGTGGTTTGTACTGTGGAATTTTTACCCTACCTTTAGTTTTGCCTTACTTCAACCAGAGTTTGTACCAGTGCAGCAACACTGATGGCTGGTGACTGATGGCTGAATTTGGGGGCAGATTCCCAATATAGACAAGGCTTTATGGAGAGATAAGGGGCCAGACACAGGTCCTGTTGAGGTCAATGACCAAAGTTGTCTTCATTGTGAGTGGGATTTGTCCCATGGTATTAAAGAACCACAGTCATGGCTGATGTTTACAGTGTAAATTGGTATCCACCCTTACTTCCTCCTTTACTGTCCCAACCATTTGTGTCAACCCTAAACTGCACTGACCACCTCAGGGTGTTGGAGGTTACTTAGTGTTCATCCTCAACTGATGCTTGGCCTCTGTAGTGACACTGCTAACAAGGATGCCAGCTTAGGCACATAGATACTTGTAAACTAAGACATGGGCTGAGACCACCAGCTATTTTTACATAGACAACCAAAGTATCAGAAAGTAGTAAGGCTTGTGGTCATTACTGATCTGAGCAAAATGCAGGCTTGTAATATGAAGGTAAAAGGTTACAAATACTATTACATACCTCTTGAACCATTTCCTTCTCCTAGATTCCTGTTTAATGTCAGTCATATTTGCAGGAGAAGGGGGGGGGGGGATCTGCTTAACAATCTTAAATTTCCTCTTTTAAACCGTCACAGTCATTAAGATGATTACCATAATATAATTACTAAATAATGCCCAGAAGCCCTGATCAGCATCTAGGTTGCTTGTGCTAGTAGGGTGACCAGATGTCCTGATTTTATATGGACAGTCCTGATATTTGGTGCTTTGTCTTATATAGGCACCTATTACCCTCCTCCCCCCCCTTGCTCCCTCCACTCCCTTCCCACCCTCTGTCCCAGTTTTCCACACTTGTTTTCTGGTCACTCTGTGTGCAAACCATTCTATGAAATAGATGGTCGTGGTTTTACTTGTATAGGATTTTATCTAGACGTTAGTTACTCCATTAATTGGAGATAAATATTTAAGTGGTTTCTGTTTGTAAATAATACATGCACTCTTTTCCCCCCCCCCTTGCTTCTGTAAACACATACTGGCGTGATGTAGGAAGATATTTATGATAAATACAGTGTGCATACCCCAGGGCTAGACAAATAGGCATTTCTAATTTTGTTACATTCCTAGTACCATAATTGAAAACCCAGAGGCTAATTCCTCCTTTTATTTCTAAATTCCTTCTTTGTAGAAAATTAGAAGTTTAAACAAAGAGGGGAAGGCAAATGTAAGGCGTCAGATGAACGCTGACCCTCCGTTCATTCTTGCTGGACTGGCTAACACAAAGGCAGTGGGATTGTCTGGTCCATCCCATAAAACCTCCCCAGTGCCCTTTTCATGAGAAAAATGTAGCTCTTCCAACTATCCCTTAACCCAGTGTTTCTCAACCAGTCTTCCAGGGGGTACATCAATTCATCTAGATATTTGCTTAGTTTTACAATAGGCTACATAAAAACTACTAGTGAAGTCAGTACAAACTAAAATTTCATAAACAATATCTTGGTTATACTGCTCTATATGTTATACAGTGACATGTAAGTACAATATTTATATTCCAATCGATTTATTTTATAATTATGTGGTAAAAATTAAAATGCAAGCAACTTTTCAGTAATAGTGTGCTGTGACACTTTTGTATTTTTATGTCTGATTTTGTAAGCAAATAGGTTTTAAGTGAGGTAAAACTTGAGTACACAAGACAAATCAGACTCCTGAAAGGGGTACAGTAATCTGGAAAGGTTGAGAACCACTACCTTAACCGATACCTTTTGTCTTTCAGGATTAAAGTAAAATCAACCCTGTGTAGTGTAAGTGTAATATGCTTGGTAAAAGGAGGAGGTTGGTTTTAAAGATGAATACTAGAAGCAGAGGTTAAGCAAAGGGCAAACCACAACCCAGTGAGGGAGGGCCCCCTTCCCTCCCTCCCCTATGTATATCAGTCTGAACAGTGTGTTCAGGAACAAAAAGGAGGCATAAGGCTGAAAACTTGAATGGAATTGGAGTTTGAAAAAGTCCTGATATAATTAAGGATAATGTTCATAGTGGAGGAATATGTAAGGCTGCCAGTGACTTCTGTAGGCAATTAAACGCCAGAATGAAGCTCAGGCATTTGATCTCAGGAGCCATTTATTCTGAGTGCGCTCCAGTGACACAAACATATTCCTGTTACACAACATGGTACATGATTCAACAAACAACTTGCTGGAAAATCCATTTTTTTTTTTCTTCTTTTTGTTGTTTTGAGACTTTGGAGGTGGTTTTTTTTTTTTTTTTTTACTATTATCATCATCCTTTAGGAGCAGGGCTCAATCACTAACTGTTCAAAGGAAGGTTCATTAAAGGACTGAGGGCAGGGCTATAAAGTATAAAGTTATGTGCCAGATTCTGTGCTGTCATTATTGTGCAGGTGTAACTCAGAGCATAATTTTGGTTCATGATGTTTGATTATTTCAGTGTCTTTTTGAGTCTATGCTGAAAATCTTAACTTAATGTCATGCATGTCAAGGTGTATATACTGTCATCGTGCTTCACTGAATGGTAAAATTTTATTTGGTCAAACATAACAGTTTGTCATCTGTGTCATACTGTCAGTCTCTGGTAGTTACCTTTACAGACATGTAGAAATCCACATAAAAGTAATTGGGCATAGTGTATGTCACTATAGTTAATAGTATTTCAGCCTTTCAGATATGAAATTCTCTTCCCAGGGATTTATAATAGAAAGGAAGACACAATCTCATATTAACTATAATGACCAATTACTAAAATGCTAATTTCAGACCTTTATAAAAAAATATAAAAGTATAGTCTGGATGGGAAAGTAGCATCCACAGGTTCTGAAAATGAGCAGAGTGCTTTAGAAAAACTTAAAGCAAATGTGATGTTTTGTGTTGCAAGAATGCTTCCTTGTTATAGTGATGGGGTCACACACGTTTCTTGATGGGTAGGTAAAAAATACATAAAACAGGTTTTGGAGTGAGAGCATGCATTTTTGGCAGTTTGTCACAGGCTGAAAATTCTCTGACGAAATCCACACAATCCTTGCCCTGGATACTGCAGTGATGAATGTGGTGTAAATGCCTAGATAGTACTTCAGCTCTTGGATCCGAAAATTGGAAAAAAAACTGTAGAACAAATCTTTGGTGGGGTACCACTGATTGTAAACTCTTGGTGAGATGTTGGGGTGTGCGCATGCATGCACATGAGTGTAGAGAAATGGGGTTGTTTCTTCTTAGTCTCTGTCTGTTTACATGGTCATTGAGACTTTTATTTTTGCAAACATTATTAATAAACTTGCTTTATCTGTAAATGATAACCAAATTAAATGAACATAAAACCACAAATATTGGTTTAAATTACCTGTGTTGGTTCTCACACAGGCTTAGGAATGCAAAAAAAAAAGGCAGATCAGGCCCATGAAAAAATGTGTTTTATGTACATATTGAGGGCATCTTGGTAGGGGGATGAAGATTAGTGAATGATGCTCAGTATTTGCCTTCATCTCATTGGTCATCCAGCCCTCCATCCATCCTCCATCCATCCATTTTTGTATTATTAAACACAGATGATAGAATGTCCATCCCAATACATGGGCACCACCTTTACATTCACATTAGTCCCCAAAGTTACATTAAATGCTTAAATTTATACCGTCACTATCAGTTCTGTTCCCCAGACTTCATTATCCCATGCTAATAAATAACCCCATCCAACCCTTATTCTGTTCCCTCAGCAAATACCTGAAAAAGCTTTTCAGTATGTTTGGAAGGATAATACATCCGGGCCCTCAGAGAAATGTTTTAGAGTCATGGGAGCCTTAACAAGAATGTCTGGCTGGCAACTCCCTTGTCTCTGTAATAACCAGCTAGTGCCATTTCAAATGGCTTTATTAGAATCATAGAGTCATAAAATTGTAGGACTGGAAGGGACCCCAAGAGGTCATAGAGTCCAGTCCCCTGCACTTAGGGCAGGACTAAGTATTATTTAGATCATCCCTTACAGGTGTTTGTCTAACCTGCTCTTAAAATTTTCCAATGATGGAAATTCCACAACCTCCCCAGGCAATTTATTCCAGTGCTTAACTATTTTGACAGGAAGTTTTTCCTAATGTCCAGCCTAAACTGCCCTTGCTGCAAGTTAAGCCCATTGCTGCTTGTCCTGTCCTCAGAGATTAACGAGAATAATTTTTCTCTCTCCTCCTAGTAACAGCTTTTTATGTACTTGAAAACAGTTTTCATGTTCCCCCGCGGTCTTCTCTTCTCCAGACTAAACAAACCCAATATTTTCAATTTTTTTTCATATTAACTAGAACTATGGCAGTTTGGCATGGGGAGAGGGATGGTGTTTTAAGTAATTGGGCTGTCGTACATTTAAGGCTTTAATGAATAAAAACCAACACCTTCAACTCCACTCAGACGCCGATAGACAGGCCGTGCAGGACTTGCATCACCAGTGTTCTGTGTCCGGTGTGAAACTGTTTATTAAACAGACTTCTACACTTTGGATTAGTTTAGCTTTCTGAATAAGCTCAGTGTGTAGCTCAAAATAGTATGTTGTGTTAGTTTGAGCTTGTGGTGACAAAGGCATGGATAAGTGTAAAAAGTCTGCCTCTGAAACACAAGGTTACACTTGCTATGATGGGGCAGATGGGAAGGGGGGAAAAGCCCTCTTTGACGTAGCAAGGTGGTACCATCTACATGTTGCAGGCAATATACCACCAACTTCATATGCACATTCTACAAGATGTAGGCGGAGCAGAATTCTGTAGCCAGGAAGGATGTGACTTTAAGGCATAGGTAGTAGCCCAAAGTGCCCCAGCCACTTCCAAAATTGCACTGAGTGACACTGGTTGTAACTCAAACATAATAGCAAATGTGAAATATATCTTGGAGTCATGACATTGCCCTAAACACCTGGGTGCAGGATGTTTGCTCTGAATCTGAGCCATTTCATCCGCAAAGTAGCAGCAAGTTCTTCACAGTGAGGCTGGGATTGTTTTGCTTCAAATGCTATCTCAAATGGTGCAGGATTGAGGTAATTTTATTTGGGCAATTTAAAGAATAAATTTTCACTCATTGTCATTTTTTCCTCTTTTTCTCCCTAGATGAACACAATGATGTACAGAAGAAAACCTTTACAAAATGGATAAATGCTCGCTTTTCCAAGGTAGTCTTGATTTTCAGAAATTCTAATAGGAACGGAATCGGTTTTAGTTCTGAGGTACTATATTTTGTTTCAGGGCCTTTAGCATTCACTAAATGCACTTGGCTCAAAATTTTGAAGAACTCTCTCAGAAAAAACATAGTAAAGTATATAATGTCAGCATGTGTCTTAAGTAAAATATTAGTAATGTCCCCTTCCCTCTCCACACATGCAACTCAATCACTGTATCCTCTCAAAAGTATTGCGCTAGTATACTTTTGTTAGAGTTTGTGACCAACAGTTATATTCATGCAGGCATTAAGAACCACAGTTTTCTGCCTGGCAGTATCTGTTCAGTGCATAGTTGTCATGCTGGAGTTTAACTCTGCATACAATATCCTGAGTGCATTAAAGTGGATTCTGATAACGAGCCTCCACTATATTGATGCTGAGTCAATTCTACTTATACAAAATATTCAGTGAACCTCCACTCTGGTCCACAAGGTGTTGCCAGTTTGAGTCTTGGTTATAACTGATGGGTAATTGTTCATTCATTTTTGCACACTCCTTTGCTTTCACACTCAAGCTTTTCTGTTTCAGTGCTTTCCTCTGACTTAAACCTATGGAGGACATTGCTTCCTATCTTAGGATGAGAGAGGAAGTTGCAGCATCCCATAGGGAAGAAAAGTAGCTATTTTAAACCTGCTTTTCATGCTACTCTGGTGATTACTGAAGATGGAACCTTACCCATAAGCCCAGTGGCCATGGGATTATTTCCTAGTTAAAAGTCAGCATGAAAAGATGAACCCAAGCTGGCTCCAGGTGAAGAACACATCTTTCCTGGCCAGAAAGGCTACTGAAAAATACAACTAGTGTGAGTGCATCTTTTAATGGAAAGAACATGTGGAATCCTATGTTTGAGGATGCGTACATGGGGTGACAAATTTTAAAAAGCCTTGTGATAGTGCTGTGGAAATATCTGTGATACAGACTGCTCAAGGCTCTAGCTTTGTCTGCAGAATGTAGAGGTTTGATTATACTCAACCCTGCCCTCCCTATTACAATGCATTGTTTAAATGCAAGGTTTACAGTGTTTTATTCATTTTGGCCTGAAGCTGAGATATTCTTAATTTTTAGCCAAAATGGTCTTGGCCAGTGTTTTAGTTTGGGGAGAAGTGTGTATAAATTGTTCATGCCAGACTCTCTCCTTCTCATTGCTGCTTAATGAACAAAGGGAAAAATGTTGTGAAAAAGCAAAAATAAGATGAGGTAAACTTGAAGCATGATATTATTTTTCTCTCAACTTTGAACCCTAATCAGCATGAAAATAGAAAAATTGACAATGTTATTTCATTAGCATATCACATTTAAAGTGAAAGGACAGGAAATTTCTGTTTATTCATCTTGAGATACAATTTCTAGAGTGTCATGGGCAAGTCTAGCCTAAAATTCCAAGTCGTGAAATTAAGGGTTGGCTTTCATGTGCAACTTTATGACCCATAACTTCATGTATTATTAATGTAAACTAAGTTGATGGTTAGATTTTTGCTCAAGGACATGAAGTTGATCACCGGTAGGATGCGCTTCCGATTTTTTCATGTTCAGCTCAAACACCAGGTGTGCCACCTTGCACAGGTAGGTACTGGCTTAGGAAGACTGATGCATTGAACGCCATGGTGATGAGCAAGATAAAAGGTCCAGACAGGAAGATAATATTATTAGAAAGTTTACCTTCTTATATTTTTAAAAACCTAAGGAAATAAAACAGGAATACTTACTAGTTGAAAGTGATCTCATCAAAATGTTGTATTTGTGAAATAATTTTGGCTGTTTAAAATGTAATTCTTATAAATCACTTTTGAGTTAATTTGGACACCTCTCAGGATAGAAAAATGTGCAGGTGAGAAAAATTGGGTGGATTTATGTAGCTTATGTTACAGGAAATATAAATGGATAAAAAACCGTGAGAAATTATTTAATCAATTTCTGAGTTTAGGCTTTACGAACTTGAACATTAATAATACTATAATTGCCCTTCATTTGAATGTATAAATAAGTGGAAAATAGTTTATGCTATACTTGCTGTATAAAACAATTTAATGTACAGAGAAATAGAAAATATTATATATTGCTGTTTCATAGTCTCTGTAATTTCATGCACTTTAAAAGTTCCTTGAACTTTAATTAAACCTTTTGGACATATTTTCTATACTGTACCGAACTTTTTAAAACTATCATTCTCTTGTCTCCTTAGTCACTCTAAGAATTACACTGGTAGTTTAATTACACACACACATTTTTATAAAAAGAAAAGTTAATTTAAAATAGTTTAAATGGTAAAGAAGGCAGTTAAACTACTGAAAGTTGTAAAACACTCAGCTTCATCTAACTTCTGCTAGTCTATGAAGCTGGCACCATTGCTTGCAGAAGATCATCCAGCTAATTTTGGAAGTGTATATACTGTTAAAATTGTACAGTTACAGGTATTGTGGGAATGGGAAGAAAAATACCCCACTTACCAATATCCAATATAAAAGCTAAATATATAAGCAATTATAAATTTCAAAAATGCTGGAAAGCTAGAAACCATGTTGAGGGAAAAGAAGATGGATTCTTCTCGTGTAAGTAAGGACTCCTGAGTTTGGGTTCCTCGACAACCAACCCAACTAAGCCAGCGGAGTTTGCCTCCTGATATACACTTTCTATTGTGTTGTCCAAACTAGTGTTAAGAGATAGGTTATAGGACTTCTGCTACTTTCCTAAAGAGACTATTCCACAAAATAATGTAGCTAATTGTGAGGAAGGTTTAGCTTGAATATATGGAAAACTTTAATTCTTCCAATTGCATAGTGCTACTCCTAGTTACACCCATGTGTAAATCTTTATCCTTGAAATGTGTGATCTTGAAACAATTGCTACCTCCTTTCCTATCCTCAGCCCTTCTTCCTATGTCACCTTTGAGGACTAAATTATTAATTTCCTTAATTAAGGAACTTTTTCTTTGGTACTTATCTCTGGTACTTTTCATTAGAGTTTGAGTGCTTCACAGACATTCATTCTCACAGCACTCTTGTGATATGGGAGTGATATTATCTCCATTTTATAAATGGGAAGGTGAGAGAGAGATTAGGCAAAGAATGTTGGGTTCCCAATTTGAGACATTAGGCTCTGATTTTTCAGAGCACGTGTAGCACTTCATGTGTTCAAAGCTCAGCTCCCAGATGTTTCAGTTGCAGCTGTGAGTGCTATCAAGCTCTTCCCCTGTTTCCTCTTCAAGAAGATGATGGGGTTGGTGCTTCAGGAGCTGGATTTGCAGGTGGTCATGTCAGCTTCTCGTGATCTTGACCTGTTGCAAGTGGAGGCTTCCCAGTCTTTCTAGTTGGCGGCTTTTTCCGCCCATATCATCTGGGTCAAGAACTCTGGCTTGATGGCCATGGACAGGTGGCAGGCAGGCTCCCTCCCATCCGCGCTCTGTGCTGTCTGGTGGGGCACAGATCCATTTCTCTATCTGGGCACCTGTCTTTCTGCTACCAGTCACACCAGGAGGAGGAAGCTGAATGTGGGGAGTGGTCTGTGATCCCTTGGTAAGTCACACCTCTGCGCAGAGTTCCTCTGGTGGTCCTTAGGTGCCTTTCAGGAGCACTGGGTGCTGCTGAGGGTACTCTGCTTACAGTCTCCTTCCAGATCCTCTTTTTTCATTTGTTTTCCTTTAGAATTTATTTTTGGCCTGGTTTCAGTGGCCCCTGACCTCGATTTCAGGTGGAGGGCCTTTAGCTTTGGGCGGGCTTAGGCCTGCCACCTCCTGGCAACCACAACTTCTGCAGCAGGTAAAGCAGGGGTCCTATAGATAGGACCCCACTAAATACATGGCTGTGAAACTAACCAGAGGGTTTTAAAATCTGGTTAATTTCACGACTTTAGATGGAAACATAAAAAATCTTATGGTGGTGTAACCATGGGGGTCCCAACCCAAAAGGAGATTATGGGGAAGTTGCTCCTACCTGCTATTCCCAGCCAGTGCACAGAGGGCCTGGCCAAATTTGGGGGCCCTTGGAAAAATGAGCACCCGCAACCCAAGCAGCAGAACCCAACCAAGTGGGGGTGGAAGTCCTGGCAGGAGCTGCAGCAACTGAAGACCCTGTGCCGCGGGGCGAAAATTCCCAGCACAGGCAGATAGATTTCACAGTCCATGACACATTTTTGTGGCCATGAAATTGGTAGGGTCCTACCTATAGGCAATAGTTTCCATCATTACACCACCCTGATTCATCTCTGTAGTAGGTCTAGTCTGTGCACTGAATGTAGGAAGAGTCCTGTGGAAAAAAGCTGTGATTATGTAATTAACATCTGTCTATTAATGCACACACACAAGAGGACCGAATCAAGATTGCACAGGCAACCTTAGTTTTGGCATTTCCTAACTTTTGAGTGCTTTGACTTTGCAACCATAGTTTTCTTTTAATGTAGATTTTGTTCCTAAGCTTAAAAAAAGTAAATAGGAAAAAAAAATTAGAAATCACATCACGTGGGTCAGCAGCAGGGTTGTAACCTTTGGCTCCACCACACAGTTTTCAGCCATTTGAGCTAATGGATTAATTGATAGCAGAAGAAGATTGTCGTTCTTTATGCACCAGCACTCGAGCTTTGCTGGTGGGTAAGGATTCTTGCTGACATTCCTCTTCTGAGACTCAGGATTCTAGGGTTCCATTCCAGGTTCTGGAAGTGAGAGAGCTGTAGTGGCTACAGACTATTCTGCCCGTTTCCCTCAAGTGTGACACCTTCAGCCTCGTCCCTTCCACCCTGTCCTTGTCCTCTCTACTCCACTCCCTGACTTTTCTTCTTTGTCCCATTCTCCTCATCTAGATAGTCCCAGTCTCCAGTTGTTCCAGTTGCCTTGCTCAGCAATTCCTAGTCTTACCTCTCTGGACGCCCAGTCCCAGTCTCTTCTCTCCCCCTTCTATTCTCCTTGCTCCCCAGACCCATTTCCACTCCCCACCCTCTGGTTTTTCTTCAGTCTCTGTTTCCCACACTCTGGCTCTGGTCACCTCCTCTGCCCACATTCCCTGTCCCCACTGGCTCCCAGTTCCAGTCTTCCTTCCTGGGCTTCTAGTCCAGTTGTATTGTCCACCTGGCTCCTTTTCCCAGTCTGCTTGCTGAGCCAGTCCGTATTTCCCACATGCCAATTCCCAGTCCCGATTCCCTCGCCCCTAGAGAATTGAGTTTCCACGCTCCGCCCCCAGGCTCCTTGTCCCAGTCTACACTGCCCCCCACCCCTGCTCTTGTCCCTCTGCCTTTGAACCAGGAAGCTTTCTCCTCTGTGCTGCCTGAGCCCAGCAGGGGATCGTTGAGAGCACAAGAGAGACCAAGCTCCCTGCTCTCAGTTCAGCAGATTTGACACCTGCAAGAGCCCAGAACTGCGATTATAGGGAACTCTCTGCTGGGCTCCATGCTGGAGCTTGCCCAATGCTCATGAAATTCTTGGAGATCTCAGCTGCTGAGGTCCAAGAAATCTAGACTGAGCATGTCTGAGCTGTGAATTTTCACAGGCTTATACATTGGCCAAATTTGGGTGGATTTTCGTGTGAATTGCAAAAGGCACATCCCCGATGCAAATTTTGGCAAACTCCTGCTCCAGAGCATAGGGGGCGTAAGAGCTTCTAAAATAAGGTTGCCAGAATTGTTAAACATGAATGATGCAATTTTTTCCTTAGCCCTATGCTCGGAAATGGCAGAACTGTTATGGCTGAAATTTTCCAGAAATATTCAGCCTGAGACAGATGCCTGTCATGGAAAAATTCCACTCAAATGGTCAAAGTTTGGCAAAGTAATAAGTAACTGAAACCCCACGTTCTTACACTAGGAAGTGTTTGGCAGCTGTATCGGTAGTGCAATGAGCCCTGCCAGGAATGGTTTTCAGCTACTATTATTTTTACATATTTGTATTAACACCCATGGGCCCCAATCAAGCTCTAGTCCCAGTTGTTATAAACACTCAAAAAACATATAGAAATACAGTCCTTCTCTTAAAGAGCTGTTTATACGCTAAAGTACTTTGCTGAAAATGGAGGCTATTAGATGGGGACTGTTTGCATTCCTGTTTTGTGACATCATGCCCATGTGTATGTATCTTAAAATCACACTGGCCTTTTTAATTTTTTCCTGCCATACTTATCAGAGGTTAATTTTGTTTTGTGACTGCAAAGTCATGTCAGATATTCTTTCTGCTGTCACTTATAGGTCTCTTTCAACGTTAGTGCTTTGTGGTTTTCTCCCTTTGTGGTTTTACCACAACCAACCCTGGGCCCCTTACCTTCTTGACATTTTGCCAGATTCACTGCAGTGTCTTGGCAAGTCTGATATATTTGTGTAATTATGTTGCCTGGGCCTGCTGTTGTCTACAATTTCAGGTGATTTGGGGATTCCCCGGGTGAAAGACATTGCAGAAGGGACTGTGTGTCTCTGATTCAGGGAAATCATGGAATGTGCAGTGTGTGGATCATGCAGCAATAGAGATCATAACGATCTATTAAGTCATTTTGTCTGCAAGGAAATATCATTCAAGATATTCTGTAGTACTTTCTTCAGTTTCATTTTTGAATGGCTCAAATGAGGAAGCTTCTTTCATTTCCTTTGTATAATATTCCATAACCTAATTATTGTTACTACTGCAGTAGTAAACATTTTTCAAAATTCAATCTAGATATTCCTTTGCTAACTTGGGTTCCCTTTCCTGTGAAAGATATAACCTGGCTCAGCAAGATAGCTAGAGCCTAGCAAATTGGTGGAATATCAGCAGTAATTTGGGGACAGAACGTTTCATATATTGGCATAAACAATATTTATCGGAACTGATCTAAACTTTGAAAACATTCAGATTCAGTGTTGGGTCTGTTCTTATTTCTTCTGCCTACTTCTTGACAGAGTTCAGAATAGTTATAGTTCAGAGAGCTAATCTGATATCTTCTTTTAAGTAATTCCGATATGTGAACATAAATCTTAATTCTTAATTGTAATATGTTATATAATATAGTGAGAGGATAAATCCCATTTGGCATAAAAGTAACATGAATCAATACGTTTAGAAGCTAGAAATGAAAGTAATAGTCTGGCCATTCAGTAGGATATGTTAATATGTTTAATATATGATTAATATGTTTAATTTTGAACTGAAATATTCTCAGCTACTTAAGGAAAAAATCAAAGGAATAGACATTACAAATAGTATTCCTTAAAAAACCCAATTCAGGAACTGAAGAAAGGAAGGATCTTTCTTTGCAGCATGCATGTATGCATACAGGCAAGAAAAATGAGTGAGAATTAATTAAGATTCTTTTTTTTACAGGCTCAGTAAATTTGAAGGTATTTGGATAAATCATGGATTTTTTGATGCAACATGTTTGTCTTACCTGCTTGTTAGGTCTGAGGTTTACTTTCATATTTTGTTTGCTTTTTTCTGTTTTCGATATACCTGTACTGCCAATAGTGTAGTGTTCTGTGAGTACAATGGATGTATCTTTATCTTCTTCAAGTGAAGGTCCCTATTTTATTCCCCTGTGGGTTACTCATAAATGCCATGTGTCTGGAGCCGCAGAATTTGAAAGTTGGTCTGTGCCGGAGCCCTCGCTCACCTCATATTTCTATCCAAGAGGATGAAAGGCAGGGCCAACCCATTTCCTCCCCAGTTCCTTCTCACTGCTGCATAGTTTGGGTTGGAACCTTCAGTGTCCACAGCTTTGGCTTTGTTCTATAAAATAAGAATGATCTGATTTGCAAATAGTTTTAGGAGTTTTTGTAGTTTTTAAAGTTCAGTGTTCTTCCCAAAATTTCATGCTTCAGAAGACAAATGAAGACTCCACTCCCTCAGTGTTTGGCGGGTCTTGGCCTTTTACCTGCAGAGAACAAAGCCAGCTAAGAAATCCTGAGACTGTTCATCATTAGAGCAGAAAGAGAGAGAGAGAGAGCACGTCATTTCTACCCTGAGAATCTCCAAATGGGGCTTTGGATGCATTTTACTCTTATCAGCTATTGAACCTTCCCTCCCTTCTGCCCACTGGTGGGGTAAGAGCACTTTCCACCAGAGTGTGAACAACAACTGTGGTATGTCTTCAAGAGGTGCTCCTCCTGGACATCTATGAAGCAGCCACGTGGTGCTCCTTTTGCATATTTGCAAGACATTATACCCTGGTGCAGGATTCTTTGGCTGATGCTTCCCTTGGGACATCTGCTTTGGGAGTGGAGTGATACTCTACTCAGCCCTACTATCTATATCCTTGCACCCTCTCCTACTTAAGTACTGCTTGTCAGTCAGCCACAGTGGAATTCAATAGGGACCATCACTTGAAGAAGAGGAGCTGTAACTCCAATTACCTGTAACTGAAAGTTCGTTCAAACGTGTGGTCCTTTTCCCGCTCTGCTTCAGATCTTATCTGATTCATGGTAGAGAAGGAACTGGAGAGGTGGTCTGACACCCCCCCCCCCAATACCTTTGGACTGAGGCACAAGGTGAGCCAGAGCGCACACGTGGCCCAAATAACACTACTTTCAAATTCTCCAGCTCGCATGTCTGGTGCGCGTAATCGCAGAGGAATACAGATAGGGACCACACATCTTGAAAAACCTCCAGTTTCAGGTAAAAGTAACCTCCCCATTTCAGTTCTACAAATATTGTAACCTATACCTGTCGTCTTGTTGAATTACACTTTGCACTATAGCTTAATGATGAATCTTTTGCTCTTGTCTTCACCATCTTCTGGAGACTTAGTTGGTTATTTGATTGCTTTATTTTTTAAAAAGCATCAGCATCCATATTTAATTATATTTATGATGATTGCCATTGTGTGAATATTTGTTTTAGTTACTCTTTGGTAACATGACCAGAAGATTTTGGATGCTTTCAATGAGGTGCCAATTCCACAAAGAACTTATGCATGTTTAACAAGGGATTTAAGCATGAGTTTGTCCTTTTAAAGAGAATGAGACTTAAACACATGCTTAAATGAATCACATGCATACATACTTTGCTAAATTGGGGCCTGAAAAACTTATTTTATTTATGTTCATTTATGTTGTGCCCTGTTGTCCTTTCATATATTTGGAGGACTAATAGAAAGGAAGAAAGTTTTTTCACATCTTGAAAAAATTCTGTAAATAAAGTTGTGATCTAAACTTAGAAGTTGGAAACCACAACAGATTTTATTTGTTGACGCAATTGTTCACGTTGTACAATGACCTTTTCACTTTCTGAACGGTTTCCCACGTCAAGTTCCCATATACCAGACTTATGATTTAGCACAGGGCATGATCAAGTTATCTTTGCTTTTTATTTGGTGCCTGTCTTATTGACTAGTGTAACTAAATTGAAAATATCATTAGCACAAACGCTTTGGGAAAAACGTAAAGCTAAAACATAATAAATAGTTTGTGTTCTACTTACTCAGGCTGGGTCTATACTGACAGCGGCAAATTCGCTGCCGTCAGATTGATGTCTCTGGATTGACTGAGCAGCCTGCGTAGACCCGCTCAGTCAATCCAAAAATCGATGGAGGAAAACCACCCCCGTAAGTGGCATAGCACAGCACAGTGCAGTGTGGATGGCGTATGGAACAGACACAGCGAAGTCAACAGGAGATATGCAAGTGTTTTACGTCACTTGTGTATCTCCCATCGACTGCTGCCAAATCTGGAAGATAAGTGTAGACCAGGCCTGAATTAACTACTTTGATCTCCTTCCCCTGATTTAACACCCATGCCTCCAAGACTATTGTTGACACGTGACCTTAATTTTATGAGAATATCCCAATTTTGACTTAACTACTCAGTGTTTTACAGGGTGCTCAAACTGGACAGTTCTGGAGGTTAAAAAATCTCCAGCCTTTTCACAATGTCACTTACAATATCTGGGAAAATATGGCTAAATGACTGGTCTTCATGAAGCTTGTAGATGATCTAATGCTCATCAGAGTTCTTATCAGCACTGTTTTAAACATTGGCAATTGTTTTGAGTCCGTTCCCTTCCCTTGCCACGTAGCTGGTGATGAATTATGCTTTTGCTTTTCCAGCGCACACCATTTCCCTGGTGCCCCCTAAGGTGTATCAATGTGAAGGTTACAAGAATCATGACTCTTTCATTCTGTTGCTGCTGTTCTTGCTAATGTTTCTGTTAGCAGCACAGATTCAGTTCTCCTGCAGAGGATTTAACATAGTCTGGGTTTCTGCAGTCTCCTTGCTTCCATGATGGCAAACCCTCACTAAAATAGTGTTGTTACTTATTACAAGCCGTCCTCAATTCATTTAATGAGAAAGGAGAGCATCTTAAATTCTCCGCTAGGAGTAATTCTGCTAAAAGTAACCATGTACTAATCTAATATATTATAATGGCTTTTGTTGTTTACAGCTTTTTACGATTCTCGGTTGATTTTGTTTATAAACTAAAATACATTACAAGCAAAACACATAGAGTGCAAACAATTGAGATTGTGAAATAACCAGAATAAATTGCATAGTGCCTGTAACATAAAATAAACCGACCAAGTGTCAAGAAGAAGGGAATTTCTTAATGATAATTCATGAACCTCCTTATTTCATCATAATTGAATTTGAAATATTTCCCCATTCGTAATAAATGGAAGCTTAAGTATGTTTAATTGCAAAATATTACAGAAGTTATTTGTTCTAATAAAACTGCACAGATTTGTAAGGTAGCAGCAGAAGCTTATGGATGTAAGTGGATTATCTGAGAGTTGTTAGCGGTATAAGACGACTTAACTTTCAGTGGGCCAAATCTTATTTTATATTATATAAATTTAAAGGAAATACTTTTGTCAGGGAGGAGGAGGAACACTTAGTATAGCCCCACTCTGATCTGATAGTGCAACACTTTCCTTTCCAGAATTCAACTCATTTATACAACGAGTAATCCTAGATACATTGAAGGAAATCTGAGTCACTATCTGTGACTCTGACCTACATCCGCTCTGGCTGGTGAATGATGGCCAAGAGCATCTGGGCTTGCTGCTAAAAGACAGAGTGTATCTTTCAAAGGCTGCTGCCTACTCCCATCTTCTAAATATGGAATAGTTTCACTGGTATGCACGAAACTGATGCTTGAGGTAACTGACCTTGCAGTTACTGGCCTGTGTCCAGTCTCTCAATTCTAAAAAGGTAATTGAGAAACTATATAAAAGCTATCTCAAGCTACACGTGTTTTCAGCTAGCCTGTTTTTATGTCGTATGGCTCAAAACAGCATTAGTGGTGTTTCTTTATATGGTTAACTGGCAAACCTCCATCCTTGTTCTGCTGTATTTCTTTGTAGTGCTTAATGCTGGCTACTGTGCCTGGGAGGAGTAAACGCAGCATCTTGATTCTGCTCCTTATGGATGGGTAGTACCCAGGGCATTGTGGTAGACAGCACCACGTTTACTTCTGGAGCTCTCGTCCGTAGAGTTCTCTAAAGCTTCATTCTTTCCTGTATTCGTCAACATCTCTCTCAAAACCAGCGATCTGCATTTGAAATGCAGGAGAGGTATAGTTGCGTATCCGTTATTACTGTTGCAGCAACTGAATGAGATCAACTCTTAGATGAAAAGTAGATGGCTGAAGCTAATCTCAGGCAAAAAGATGGCAATGATGCTAGTGAATAAAGAGAAACACTTCTTAAAAATCAGCCAATAATATATCATCTTCAAGAGAGTGTGTCTGACCCACCATTGCCTAAGTGGTTCGTAGACTAGAACTCTATGATTTTAGGTATCGAAAGAGCGACAGCACCCATAATGACCTCCAACTTTCCAAGAGACCGTGGCCTATCTTGTCAGATGTAAAATGCATCGTAGTGACCTACACATTTATGAACTCCAGGGTTTGACCAACATGCTATACCTTAAAATGCAACCCATGACGGTAAAATAAACTCCACTTGGTGAAGAGTGCAGCAGCTTGTCTGCTGAACAACGCACTTCATTTAGACCACATCCTTCTGGTGCGCCAGTCACTTCACTGTTTCTCCTGTTTAGGGGGTGTCTTTCACTCAGCAATAAGGAGAGGGGGGAAAAGAATAAAACTGTATTTGTAAAGCCACAGTTGTCCGGAGGATTTGGGGTCAATGTAGTAGGTGAAACTGTTAATTTTTGGCTGTTAATTAGACTTAAAATGTAGTGTTCCTTAAAACATCACATCTGATTCTATTATTTGGTAAGGAACCAGTTTTTTATTTTATAACCTGTTAAATTTGTTTCTTCTGGCCTCCTTTGTCCTCCTTTCATTTTCTCTTACTTCTTGGCTGATGGCCTGGTGTGTTTGCCCTTGCCTCTTTCTTCAGGTCTTGGTATAATTTTAGTCTGATTTGTCACTTCAGTAGTGTTCAGTACCTCAGTTTTCATCAGATCTCTTCAGTGATAAAATGACTGTTTTATGGGATATCAGCAGACATTGGCCTCCATTACCTTTTACTGGTGTGGTTACTTACACTTATGAAAAGTGAGGATAAAATATGCCAGTTCAGCATGGTAACACTTTGTCAGTTCACATCAGTGTAAACAAGAGTGGTGGAGAATTTTGCCCATTGTTTAAGTCCTGATCTGAAGCCCAAAGAATTAATTTGATTCAGTCATTCTATTGACTTCCTGGGGCTTGGAATCTGACCATGAATACATTGCCATAAAAATAACATTTATACAGTGCCCTTCCTACAAGGCTCCGAAGTGCTCAACACAATTTACAAAATAGTGACTTATATCAGAAACTTGGATCTATGACTATATTTTTTGGGGGGAGAGGGAAGGAAAAATATCCCAAGGCATATTGGATTACAACCTAACAAAGTTCTTAAAAACTTTTTTATTTTATAGTCTGACTCTAATTGTCATCAGAGTGCTGTGTGTTGTTTCCTCTGGAAGCTTTCTACAGATCTACAAAACATAGAGTTTTTAACATTGCTTTATCTGTCTGTTTGTTTTGAGGATAATGAATGCTGTAATAAAAAGCAGAAATGAGTAGTTAAAACTTCAGAAATAATTCAAAACTCCTTTGATGGCTGTTTAAACTGGGAGAAGAAAGTGATGCCAGGGAAACAAACCATTCTCTTGAGAAAGCAGTACAAAAATTTTTCCAGCAGTACAGTACATGGAATGTTGCTTGTAGATGGAAAATATCATGACCTGCTGAATGAAATGTCTCCAAGCAGGAAATCATCAGGTTTATTTTCATATACTTAAAATGAGAAATAAAACATATAAGTGCAAAAAATCAGGTTTTATATTTCCAAAACCTCTTAAGTGGCATGCAGCACAATGAAGATCTTTTTATCCTCTCCAACAAAACCCCTGCTTTCCTAAACTCCCGCAGCAGAGACAGAAAAGATGCTTGTGGTCGATTTATCAAAATCCATGTCAGGATACTCGATATTGGTTTTTTCAGTTTCTGCTCATTTTATAGATATCTGTCAATCTTTACATGTGTTCAGTAGCCACTAATAAGAAAAGGAATGCAATTCTCGAATCATGCACACATAGCTCAAGCCTATGACAGATAGAATGCTAGTTCTCCTTCTGTAAGACGTTTGGCAAGGTTGTAGGAAACTTTTATCAGTGCATCAAACTAATGAGAGCAGATTCCTGAGGGGAAGAAATCCTTGGACTCTTGGAATATTAACTTCCCTACTCTTCCTTTCCCCATGACAGTAAATCTGGCACCAGTGGGTTTTGCCCTTTAGCACCCTGGGTAGACTCTATAGTAGCCCCTTGGCCCAACCATTTACACATATCAGCAGGTACTTGCTTTCACACTGAGAGCTTGGGTCTTCCTGCACTTAGTCAAACCTCCATTGGCCCTTCATGTTCAGTTTTTTGGAATCAACAGGAGCAGTGACTCGTGCACCTTAATTGCCATGACCCCATCATGTTCTCCTTGATTCAATCCCTAATTAAGTTGGTTTCCATGTTGGTATCCATGTGGTCATTTGTGATGGCCCTGATCCAAAGGCTCACTGCTCTTATGGCACATTACACTGTGTGGGGGTACCCAAGAAATTCCACCTTCTCCTTTCTCCCATCCTGCTCTCCCAGGCTAAGATTAAAAGTTGGGGTTGAGCTATATGACATCTACATCACCTGACAAATATATGCAAATAGTGTGAATATGTGGTGTTCTTACCATGCTTGGAAGGGCATTGTTCTACTTAATAAATAGTGATATGTAATGTTCCTGCTCATAAACTCTGATTTGTGCATATTATCTCATAATTACTCAGATTTGGAGTTTATAGTCTGTCGGTTGCATTGCTCTCTCTATCCTTGACATACACGTGTGTGTATACATACACACTCTGTGCACACTTTATAATAGATTGTGACAGTAATTGACTTGTAATCCTTGTGTCAGAATAGTCTAATGCATTACCTTAACGTCAGAAACTTTCGATGGCTGCTATTTTAAAAAAACAAGACAAAAAAAATTGAACTGTCAGTTACAGGAGCGTCCTTACCATTTTTTTTGTTCAGATGGTCTCAGTTAAAACTAGGGGCTGCATGTTGACTCCAATTACTGTGACTGAAATGGCTTAACTTGGATTTTATATTAATTCTTATAATAGAATCAGACCTTTCTGACAGCTGTTGCTCTAACCAAGGTTTTAAAGTTTTGAAACAATGGTCCCCAAACTTTTTATCCTGCACCCCCTCTTATCCATGTCCCTCCCATCCCCCAGCTGCAGCAGGGAGTGGGGCAAAGGTGGGCCAAGAGGCCAAGGCCCGATGCCGAGGCCACACGCGTGTGCCACGACCGGGGCAGCAGCCAGGCCTAGAGCAGAGCTCGGGGCATAGTGGGATTGGGTGGCACTCCTTGTCCCTCAAGAGACTGGCCCCAGGCCTGACCGTGCCCTTCTCGAACATTTCTCAGTGCCCTTCTAGGAGGAGTTGCCCCACAGTTTGAAGACCTTGGTTTTGAAACCAAAAGATAGTCTTGAAACAATAAACATTATTAAAAAACTGGTTGCATTGGATCACATGGAAATAATCCCATTCTGCAATTGTGTTGACATTTCAAAACATGAGTTCTGCTTTTTGTGGTTTAATATATTTCTAAAATTCTGTGATTCTTGTCTCTTTATAAAGCTGTCATTAGGGAAAGAAGAGCCAGGATAGCGAAGGTTGTAATGGCACAATAAGTTGCCATAACTGTGTGAACTGACCAGGTCACTTTCTGAAAAACAGTATCATGTAATTAAGGGATCACATAGTGAAATTCTGAAATGTTACTGACCTTAGGAATCTTTGGAATTTTTATGTCTTCCAAAGTGCTGCGTATCACTCAGCCAGCAGAGGAATGTAACTGAAGCGAATGTACTTACTGGCTGCCCGGGTTTTTCTTTTTTTTTTTCCCCAGTCCCATTTCCATAGAATCTGTGGTTGGATCCATGGATAATAAGACCAAAGGGAAGTATATAGAAAAGGATTGATATTTCCATGCTGTTACCTAACTTACACCAATTGAAATGGGGCCTGAGAGTCTGTACTGAACTTGAGCTGTTCTGTTTGTTTCTGTACTTTTTCCCCATGGAAATGAACACATGGCTGGAGAAAATAAGGGAAAAGTTTCAAAATATTAATGGAAATCCCAATTTCTGCCCCTTCTGATCCACTCATCTAGACAGAAATGTAGTTTATTCCTGATTCAAAGCCCATTGAAGACAGCAGCAGGACTCCTAGTGACTTGACTGGGCTTTGGATCAGGCCCAAAATGAAAAGCAACAACACCAAGAGAATTTAGCCCAGGCTCTTGTTGTTGAAAATCTCTGTTTCCCCCCTCTCCTTTCATATGCCCATAGTCTTGGTTCTGCCTCTAGGTGTAGCCAGAACAGGACATTTCTTCTCAAAGAAATATCCAAAAGTATAGCACCGACAGTGAAGTCAGTAGGATCTGCGGGTGCTCAGAGTCAATATTAGGCTCTTGATGTACAGTGAAGGAGAAAGCAAAAAGGGAAGGAAATAATTGTTTCATCTATGGCGCATGCCCATAACCCACAATTGTGGGACTCTTCTTTTTCCCCCTTTATTACAATAACCATGAATTGAAATATCATGCAAAATGAAAATTTCTCTCATTTAAAAAAGAGGCTTCTGATGCTGAAATAAACCCTCATTTTGTTTCCATATTATTTTTTCTTTTCCAGAGTGGGAAGCCACCGATTAAGGATATGTTCACAGATCTCAAGGATGGAAGGAAACTCTTGGATCTTCTAGAAGGGCTCACAGGAAATCCATTGGTAAGAAAAGTATTAATTAGTGATATGAAGGATGCTAATCACCTAACCTCTGCTTCCTAAATACAAACATCCCACTTTGTAGTGCATGTTACTTTGGGACTGATCAAAAGCCCATTGCAGTTGTAAGGCATCATGAAAGGGAGAGTCTTTCATGATTTGATAGCCATTTGTGGCACTCAACGTTAAGCTTTATGGCTCTGATCCTGCAATTCGATCCTCACAGCAGACCTGTGGGCAATAAAGCTCCACGCAGGCCTCCTGCATGAATAAGACTGTGATAGGTCAGCAGAAACAAAGTGGCTGATGTTGTCAAGGTTTGCATTCAATTTCAAGTTCTCTCTGATCCTAACCAAAGTAGAGGGTGGAAAAGAAGAAGTGCAACCTCTCCCTATGCTCAAGGCCTCAGCTGCTTTCTGAGTGCCAAAATGACCAATTGACTCATGTTCCTTTCCAGGAGCCAATAACCCTAACATTCTGTAAATCTGCCAAAATCTTCATCTTTCCCCGTGCAAACTCCCACAAGACAGTTGCGTTGCCGATACAAAATTCCACAGCACATTGAAAATTTAAAAACTCTGAAGTTTGTGTAAGATAAATTTGCAACTTTCTGAAACTGGTTTGTTTCAATTTATGAGGACTATTGTGCTGAGAGTTGTACACTTTTTTTTTTTTTTTTAGATAAATTCAGTAAAAAACCCTCTAGAAATTTCTGGTGTCGATGTTTTCCTTATTTTTCTGTTTGTTAAAAAAAAATACCATAAAAGGTCAAATTTCCTGTTTTTCTCTGTTTATTTTGTTTTGAATCGTCAAGTGTTTTGATATGAACAAAATGTAACTTTGTATTTTTATTTCTAGCCCAAAGAACGTGGTTCCACAAGAGTTCATGCCCTAAATAATGTCAACAGAGTACTGCAAGTTTTACATCAGCACAACGTAAGCTTATATTATTACTTAAAATATATTTTTGTGGTCAGTTTGGTTTATTAGGTCTTCTAAGTGGATTGGAATTGCAGATCATAAACCTACCGCATGCTGCAAATAAAAATGCCCTCAGACAATGAAAACTATGAGTAATTCATGTGGTCAGTGTTTTCAGCTAATGTACATTTTTGTTAAATAATTAAATGCAAACATGATATTACCAAAATGATATAGATTTGGGTGAGATTTTGATGGAGAGGAACTCAGTGCTTTGACTATAGGCATTTGTTCTCTTTGCTTTGCATTTTCACCTCTCATTTATCATTTGTAAGTCACTATCATGTCTAATCAATGTATGTTATCAAACTGTATTATTTAATCAAATCTAGTATCTTAGATGCATCCCATGATCGTAGTGTTTGAGCACTTCTTCACCAAACCTTTGGCATATAAGACATATATGGCTTCTTTAGAAATCTCTGACTCAGACAGTGGAAGTGTTCTGAAGAGTAGTTTAGGCCAACTGAGGGGAATGATCAGTACCATCAGGCCTTAAAAATATCATATGGTGAATTTTTTTATTTTAAATAATATCTAATATATTTGCAAATTAAAGCACATGGTTGAATGTTCATGGTATAGGAGCCTTTGATTGTTAATTCTCTGGAGCAGAGAGTATGTTTCTATAATCTGTGCAGTGCTTAGCACAGTCGGGCTCTGCTGTGCAACGTGTATAATACTTTTGGATAGTAATTTGAGAGAACATTTGTTGAGCCCTGCGCGGATACACAAATGTGGATCCAGATCCGATCTACATCTGCCCCAATCAGCTTACCTCCGACTGCAGTCTATCCACTGCAGGCCATCCACATCTGCATGCATCCTCTAGTTTGACATGGCTGTTTGGCGGCCAGCTGGGTTGCAGCCTTCGCTGCTAGTCAGCTGTTCAGGGGCCAGCCCTTCCAGGCAGCTGCCCAACATCTGATCAGCTATCTGCAAAAAAAATGATCTTTCAGATATCCACGGATATAAAGTGGATATCTGTGGATTTGCAGGGCTCCAAACATTTGTTGCAAAAATTCATCACACCAGAGCTGCCCACACAGTTTTAGATTGGAAGTAGTTGACCTCACACTAAACTGATGGTCACAGTGCAGGAATCTAGATGGATGAATAGGAGGCTCCTCAGATGAAAATGCAGCACTAGTGCAGGACTTCTCAATGGCTGACAGTTTTTGAATCTATATATTGTCCTAGGGCAGAGATTCTTGGGGGGGAGATGTCAAACTTATGGGGGTGGAAGGGGAACACAGAGAGCCTTCTAGTAATTCTATGCTTATAATAATAGGGGGAAGGGAGGGCCAGGTCGCAAGACCACTTGTGATGGAGAGGTGTGCAGGCCAAATTTGTGAGAGTGGCGTTGTGACCTTATGCATGGGATGGCAGCTACTTAGTTTTGGCCTGGAGGGTGGCTAGGCCAAGTTTTAGTGGCATTGTGACCCCGTGCACCAGGTTGCAACATCCTTCATTCAAATTTGGGAGAGGGGGAACTCCAAGTTTAAAAAAACCAACAAAACCAAAACCCTCCTAGGGTGGGGCTTGATTGGAGAAAGATTGAGAACCCCTGCTTTCAGGTGTGAAAGCACCCATAGCACACACAGGAATCTTTCCATTGTCTTCATAGGTTCAGGTCCTTTATGAATTGTCCCAGGCTTATAAGTCTTCAGTAGCTGATGACAAATGAACAGTACAGCATTAAGGAAAACAATTTTTTTAAAAAAAGTTTGACAACTGCATTATAGTGTAACCTTATAGTGAAGTAATTGTATTTTTCCTTCACAGAACAGCTTTGTGATAAGTATAGGTTCTTTCTAATTGGAATTCCTGTTTTTGCATGTGGCAGGACTGAAATAATTCAGCAATAACAGTCAGCTTCAGTGTGCCTCACTACAGTGTGCCTGAGTATATTGCAAATGGGTTCCAGTGCATTCATTTACTGCTGATTTAAATGAAGTTCTGAAACTGTTGTGTATTGCTGAGCATTTTCCCCTTCTGTATTGCTGGACTAAAATCATGTTACTAGGAAGTGACTTGAAGTAAGCAAGGATTTATTCTTCTCTGACATACTCTGTGTACACATTTATTTCCTTTTTTAAGGATAAGTAATGAGTCTTCATAGCCTGAAATTAATTTGATTTATTTTGTGAAAGTAGTAAATGTGTTAAATTACTGAGTGATTTATTGGTTCTTCCTTGAGCTGCCAACGTCTGTAGTTTTGGAAATGTGCAGGTAGTATTAGTTAGCTGACTGTTATGAAGATTCTGCACATGCTTTACACCAAGTGCTCAGCAATATTAAGAAGTTTTTTAAGAAAAAGGAGGAAGGAGCGCCATTGAATGTGATTAATTCCCTGTTACCTGGGAGTTTAGGGGCTATAAAATATCAATAACTTTTGAAATAATTAGTAATGAGCATTTAAAAAAATATTCTAAGGAACAGATGAGTATTAGGTGTCAAAATTTGCAGTGATTACCCGTGACTTCAGTTCACGTATGTGAGCAGAATAGTTTAGATGATGATAAAAAGGTTATTTGAAGATTGGAACATGGAATGGTTTTCATAAAGTGTAGTTACAGGGTTGGAAGTAGGATTTAGTGCAGATGCAGAGAGGACATATAAAGAGTTGTATATAATCACACATGCTCCAAAAAGCATAAGCATTCTATTTTATGTTCTCAGGACCCTTCCTTTCTCCACTGAGATTAAATCAAACCTTATGATTAATTATCTAGTGTTTAGAAATGCATACCTAATTTCTATCCTGAATATGTCTAGCTTCAACTTCCGTCCATTGGATTGAGTTATACCTTTCTCCAGTAGATTGAAGAGCCCATTATCAATTATAGGTGCTCATACTGTAATCAAATCACCCCTCAACCTTCTCTTTGTTAAGCTAAATAGATTGAGCTCTTTGGGTCCATCACTATAAGACATGTTTCCTAATCCTTTAATCATTGGCATAAATTATATTACCATCCTCAATTCTTTATGAATCAAGTCCTCAATCAGCTGCTCCATTATCTTGCTCAGGATCTATGTCAAAATTGTGTGTCTATAATTGCTCGGTCATCATTTTTATCCTTTAAAAATACTGGTACAAGATTAGCTTTCTTTTAGTTTTCTGGATCTACCCCTGTTTTCTGAGACGTGAGCCAGCTCTTCTAAAATTCTTGGAAGCAAGTTATCAGGACCTGCTGATTTTAAAATGTCCATCTTTAGTAGTTTCTGTTTAATACCCTCCGGAGATACTAATGGAATGGAAGGAGTTATCTTATGATGGAACTGTGTGCCACGGGTGCCTGCCCCAGACCTCCATGGTCTCTCCGCTCTCCCTTTGTCCCTGGCCCATGTGGGCTCCCACTCCCCGATCACTGCTAACCCAACTACCTCTCCCCCTTTGCTCCAGACCCCTGCAACCTCCTCCTGCGCCCACCCAGGGAGAGGCTGGTATTGCTGCTTGCTGCGTAAGGGGAGGGCAGAGCAGCAGCAGCTCCTGATGCTCTCCTCTCCGCATTTCTCAGGTGGGGAAAATGACCTAGATGCAGGAAGCCCTGGTGTTGCTTCTCACTACCCTTCCCTCCTCCATCCCCCACCATCCCTTAGGGGGTGCGTGTGTGTGTGTGTGGGGGGCAGTTGATCAGTATCTGTGTATCACCACTCATCCTCTCCCCTCAACGTTCCTCCGCCAGGAGGAAGCAGGGAGGCTCACAGCCCTGTGCTGGCCAGGGTCAGGGCTCATAGCTCGTGCCTCCCATGTAACCGTGTCAGTGACCCCCGGCTTGAGAATGAGTGGACTATATCAAGCGTTCTCTTTTCCCCAAATACAGAACAGAAATATGCATTGAACACATCTGCCTTTTCTGCATTACTATTGAGATTCTACCATTTTCATTTAGTACTGGACCAATACAATTTTTAGGATTTTTGTCGTTCCTAATATACATAAAAAGCTCATTATTTTTCTTAACTCTGCTGGCCATAGATTTCTGCTTGTAACCCTTTGCTTCCTGTATCAATTTTCTAAAGTTTCGTAGTTTAATTTATATTAATAACTATCAATGTACCCTTTCTTCCATTTGTTACATGTTTTAAAATTTTTTTATAGCTATCTTTACTTCACCTCTAAAGCAAGTTGGCTTTTCTAACATTGATCACTTGTACCTGAGCTATCATTGATTTTTAGTACTATGATCACATCCTCTTTATCTTTCAAGGCAAGCTCTAATATAGAATTCCCCTGTTTGGATGCAACACTTTTTGAATTAGGAAATTGTCATCTATAATATTTATAAATTCCAAGGATGTTTTGAATGAGACCTCCAGCATATGTCAGTTAACTTAGTCTCCCATAATCATGCAGCTTTTTTGCCTGCATATTATAGATAGGAGCATAAGGAACTGGTCATCTTGTTCCATAGTGTGATTTGTGGATTTGTAGTAGACACCACAGTACCCCAACTTGTGCTTTGTCTGACAAAATAGTAAGAAAGTAAGATTCTTTTTTGTATCAGAGTAACACCATATAAGGCAGAATGGAATTTGTTTTCGTCATCTGTTCACATTCAATCTGCCAGCCATTCTGAATTGAGGACAAATTTGCTGCTATACCTGACATATACAAATGTGCTTTATAATATGCTTCAACCCAGGCATAATCTGAGTTCTTCCACTGGGTGCTTGGTATAGCAGCGAATGTGGTGATGCCTTTGACAGTAGCACCATGGTCATCTTAATTTACTTTCTTCTATAGCCTCTAGATTTGCTGCTGTAGGTCTGGCTATCCCTCTGTCCATTTTGTAACCCAACCCAAACATGTATTTACCAGTTCAGATTTTTTCCCATTAAGACAACTTACAGACATGGGTTTATGGACTGCTTAACTTTAAACAATAACTCTACCTCGGTATTACATACAGCTTTCTAGGTCTGAGGCAGTTTATTCTTTTCATTGGTCCATTATTTAGTTAATCCGCTCAGGAGAAACTCTGGAATCTGAGTCAGATTTTACTCTCCTATGAAAAAATCAGTTAGAGCTGAGTTTGTTTAAAAAAAACTTTAAATTTCAGAATGTAAAACAGAAATGAAGATGCATTTTTTTCCCCTCAAAAGCTTCCAGAAGTTATGAGGTCAAGTAAAACATGAGGGGAAATTTCAGGAAAAAGCAAAGAGATCATTAGTGATTAAGGACATTTAAAAAGGAAGATAAAATGAAAATGATCTTGCTCTCATCCCTCTTACACTTCCTCCATAAAAATCAAATAAAGGCCACCCAACACTCCAGACGGACTTTTTGCTGAATTGAGCCCTCGTTAATCTTCTTTGGTTAAAACTAATGCAAACTAATTCTCCTCTGGACTCTATTACCACATACAAAACTTGTCATATGTAGCTTCTGGGTCAATCTGAAAACTAAAGTTGTTCATAATTATGACACTTTAATGGCTCTATAATGCCCTATAATATTTAGGATTACTTCTTACCTTTCAAAACAGAGCAATTACTGCATGTTTGCCTGTGTATGGGTTGATTTTTGCATCCCCTTCTATTGCTGATTAGGATTGAACCCTAACTCTGTAGCTTCCGTATTTTGCTTCTAGGTGCCTTTGTGAAAAATTCAGGTACGTTGCTCTCAGCTAACATCTCTCTTTGGCCAACAAATCAAATGTATTTGTTAATTTGCTAGTGACTGGTTGGTTAGATACGAAAATGGAAAGAAACTCAAATCCTTGGTGAGAAATATTGCTTGACTTTGTATATTTAATGTCTCCAGGTGGAATTAGTGAATATAGGAGGGACTGACATTGTTGATGGAAATCACAAACTGACACTAGGATTACTATGGAGCATCATCTTGCACTGGCAGGTGAGGAAGCTTTGGGGTGGTTGGTCTCCTTCCAGGAATTTGCACATTGATCTTTTGGAATTCTTACAAACCTTTCTTTGTCCTCTAGGATGGAAAACATTGCTTCCCTTTTGAGTTTGTAATTAAAAGTAGGTCAGTTCAGTTTCTGACCTCTTCTATTGACTGAATCCCACAATGCACTTTCTAATTGTGTCCAGTTGTGCTCAGTCAGTCGGTTCCGTTTCTGGTGCTGTTAACACACAGAAACATTTTAAGTGAAGACTAAAATACTACATTTTTATTCTTTTTGCAAGCTTTCTCTTCAAGTCTACTTGCAGGGTCTTTTTTTAAAGTGCTCTAGCAGGATGGCCTTGAGTTTGTACTGTAATTGGGGCCTTATTCTAGTGTCTCATCGAAGTATCTCCACTGACTTCAGTGGAGTTGCTCATGATTTACACCAATGTGAGTGAGATGAGACTTGGATACTTCGGAAAGGACTTTGGCCCCGCCTAAGCATTATATGGAAGAAGTAACTGGCCTATGAGAGGCTAAGGAGAAATCCCCAAGTGGAATCATTGCCCCCTGCAAGGTCCAATGTAGTGGGGGACATGCTGTGGGTAGAGCCAAGGACAAGAGGAGGCAGAGATATAGTGCACACCATGCAAGCCTAAGCAGCATTGGGGATGCTGTTGTAACTTAGAGCAGCCTTGGATCGTTACATTAGGGTTCCGTTCTGCCCACACAGCAGCCCATGATCAGGAGGGTGCAAAGGGTCTTAAAGGCTTCCTTCCTCAGTTGCACTGCCTGCAGCTGACCTAACGTGTTTAGTGAAAACAACATTCTGAACTCAGATACCAAATGGTGCGACAACTCAGTGTAAATGCTGTTTTGGCAGATAAAACAAGTAACGTATGTAAATTATAGTTGTTTCTTGTTTACCTTTTGCAGGTAAAAGATGTCATGAAGGACATCATGTCAGACTTGCAGCAGACAAACAGTGAGAAAATCCTACTGAGCTGGGTTCGACAATCCACTAGGCCTTACAGTCAGGTCAATGTTCTGAACTTCACCACGAGCTGGACAGATGGACTTGCCTTCAATGCTGTGATCCACAGACACAAGTAAGTGACACATTAGATCGCTGTACAGCATTTGCCTTTTCATCCTGGAGTCTTCAACAGCTTTTAGACTGTTTAAATGATTCATTGATGGTGGTCCTGTGTTTGGTTTTTTTTGTTTTTTGTTTTGGTGTGGTTACAATAACAATGGAGGAAAAATTGCCAGTGCAGCACTTACTTGGAGAGGGCAAAGCCAAAGCTACTACACTGTAACGCCCTCTGTCCCTCTGCTCACTTTTGAATTACCAAAAAATAAAAATACTTGAAATTGTTTAAAATCCCAATTGACATGCAGTAACCAGAAAGTAAATGGAATGTCTTTACCAAGAGGATATCTTGGCTGTTAGACCATCTTACTCCTTTCTGCATAACTGAAAACGCTTGAAAAAATGTTTCCAGTCCAGCTTGTTTTTAGCATCTCTGGTGAGTAGATAAAGGACTGTTTTGAAACAAATCAACAAGTAATACAGGCGCCATGGCTCCCGCTCACTTTTGAATAAGTGTGATTTGGGACACAAAGGAATTCTCACACAGCTGGCGTACATTACGTAACAGAAGAATCAAAGAATAATACAATTCTTTACGCTTCTATAGTGTGTTGTTTTACTTTCCCTAGGTCCTACTCTAAGAGGTATTAATTAAGCTGCTCTGGGCAAAGATCATGTATTCTTTGTTTTGGCAATATCTAGAAAAAATTGTTACTAATTTAAAAAAAAAATTACTTTCATATTTCTGTTTGTGGTCAGTCCAGTTTAATTTTAAATGTCTCAGATGCTTGGGATTCTATCATTTCCCTCAACGGGCTTTTCCAAAGTATAATTTGTAATTATTCATTTAAAATTTATATTGTTACAGCACCTGGGGCCAACCAGGGCACAGCTCTAGTGTGCTAGGTTCTGTACAGACATATGGAAAATGACAGTCCCTGCCTCAGCGATCTTATAATTCAAAAGGCAGTTGAATATGTTGAGCAAACAGGTTGGGATGGGTGCAGTGGAAACACGGTAACAAAAATAATAGAGGGTGTGAAATTCTTGTCAACAAAAATTGCAACTCCCTACCTGCCACGTGTGCGTGTGTGTGTGTTTAAATAACATGTAACCAAAATATTCCTTCTCTTTACTTTAACCCATTACACATAGGGGTATCATTTTGTAAATCCTTTCTAACCCTCCTCGTTTAAACCTTGTAGTTAATTATTAAAATCCAATTAGTTGTAGTTTATCCTAGTTATAGTTAAATGTTAAGACTTTTTAACTTTTCCCACATGTCAGAACCTCTAACTCCCTATTCAGTTTTGTTCCCAAGCTCTGTATTCATTCGTTTCATTGAAATACTCAACCCTACCCCCCACCAAAGTTTTAGAAATCTTAAGAATAATAGCTATTTTTTACGAGACTTTTGTATTTAAAAAAAAAATGGAAAATGATTGTTCATGTCACTGTAATGTTTGCAGTTCAGACACTGCAACACTGTGCTAATCGTAGTATTCAGAACATGGAAGCGAAATGACTAGAAAGAAAAAGCTAACCTGACTTTTCTTTTTTCATTATCCAAACTGAATACAATACAAAAAGTAAATATTTTAATAATAAAATTAATTTTTTTAAACTGACAGTATCTCTTCAAATGTTACTACAAAAATAGAAGCTGTAGAGTATGTTATGTGGCGTGGGATGGGAATATGACTGTAGTCATGTAGGTATAAAGTTAGTGATTCAGATATGTCCAGAATTTTGATGGTATTAGTGTGCATATACTATAGTTTTCTGCTTGGAATCTCAGTTACACTTTTTAAAATCTGTAATTGCTAGGACTATTGAAGCACTATTGGATATGTGTGTAGGGACTTTTTCTTCTCCTGGTTGAGTTTGTTTTTCCTGTACTTTCAGACCTGAACTCTTCAGTTGGGATAAAGTTACTAAGTTGATCCCAACTGAGAGACTGCAACATGCTTTCACCATAGCCAGAAACCACCTGGGAATAGAAAAACTGTTAGATCCTGAAGGTAAAATACGTTTGCTCTTGATTATAAATTCATTTTTGATGTGTTCAAAATTTACTTCCATTTACTTTTAATGTAAAAGATTAATAGAGTCAAATTGGTTTACAGTTGTAACTTCTTGTTGTCTTAAGCCATTGATTTTAACAAACGATTCCTGGTTAAGAAAGAGGAAGAAGCATAAATTGGTTAAAAAAATTTTTTTTTAATTTTTTATTTTTTATGAAATACGAGTTGATTATAATTGTGCTATTTCAAAAGGTGTAGGAGTTAAAACTATAAATGACTAAGCAATTTTTAGGTTAATGTAAAACAAATACGATCTAGCGGGTAGCTCTTCTCACACACAAACCCACTTTGCTTTCCATGCCCATTGAACAGCAGTAGCCACTTACCAGCTGCTTCAGTGCTTACCTTTGGAAGCACTTGCCAGCAAGCTTCTATGACTTCTGTTAAAGCCCTACGCCTCTGAGTGGAGTCTGTGCCTCCCAAAGATAAGTTCTACATAATAGATCAGCAAAGGGCCTCTACAGCTCTCGGTGATCAGTCCTAGGCACAGGTACAGAGGTAAGATAAGCCAGTGTATATGTCACAAGTGAGGATAATGGGGCCTGACTCTCCAGTGGGACTGGACTGTGTGGTTTTGATGCAGCTCTGAGGAAACTGGTATGTTCAGTTATAGGATTTGGTAGCTTCCGTGGCAGTCTGTACTGCATAGGGACTAACAGAATGTGCACTTTCCATTTTTGTTCTCTGCGTAGCTTTTGTAAACGCTGAGTTTCCCAGTAGACTTTCCAAACTACAATGTGTGATTTCAGGAGCCTTTTTGTGTTTGTAAAGTTAGGGTCAGTTTTAAAACACGAAGTTAAACGTTGGGGCAAAATCTCCTCAGCCTCTTTCGAAAAATAATCTAGCATTCCAAGAAAGAAAGGGGGGTGTTCAATTTTTTTGGGATTTTTGCCGCTCGTTCTGCTCTGATCTAGTTCTAGTCAGGTATGGGAAGGAAACCTGACCTTTTGACATAAAACTTATTTATGATATTAACAGAGACCCTGATGCTTTCTGGTATACAGACCTCACACTAGCTATCTAGAAGATGATTTAGAAAAGCAGTTTCACTTCATTTTTTAAAATTTCCTGTGTAGATGTTGCTGTACAGCTTCCTGACAAAAAATCTATCATCATGTATTTGACCTCTTTGTTTGAGGTCCTTCCTAAGCAAGTCACCATGGAAGATATCCGTGAGGTGGAGACGCTTCCAAGGAGATACAAAAAGGAATGTGAAGAAGGAGCATTTAATATACAGCAAGTATGTTTCTGTCCATCCAGGTCTGGAAGGCTTTTGGCTCTAATTTTAGCTGGTTTTCAAGTTCACACGTTCTTCTTGAAATATGCTCGTAGCCCTCCCACCCTCTGCAAAATCCATGGGAGGATACTAAAATCGTACCCTAACAATCCTCCTCCTGGTTCTGTGTCTCATCTTCATTCTAGCGTTACCTTTCCTTCTCCTCCCTCTCCCTTTTCCTATGCTGACAATTGTCTACTTGTCCTGGAAAGTTTCAGCTGCTTTAAGCTTCCTGCTTCTGCCCATCATTCTTATTCAGCTTAGTGTGCTGGATGGGATGGCCCTATCCTGAATTGCATTTGCACTGGGAGGAGTTTTTGTTCTTCTCTGACACTCTTCTCCCTGTACTGCAGTGTTATTTGCTGACTTAATTTCATAAACACAACTGAGGGTGATTTTGTTTCTTAGTGATGACCTCTAGATTCCATTTTCCATTTTTTCCCAAGGGGAAATTAATCAGATATGACAGTTGGACCCTCAAGTTTCCAAAGTAACCAACTATCATATTTTAATATGTTAAAAGTTAGCATAACAGACACATTGTTACATCACTGAACTACTCAGGGGATCTTAATCTGTGTTTGGTGCCAATTATGGCAACAACATCTCTGCGTTTATAAGAGATGTTACTTTCCTCTTTGCTATGTAGAGTGCAACACCGGAAGAGGAGCATGGAGGTTCTAGAGCAGAAACCCCTAGCACTTTGACTGAGGTGGATATGGACTTGGATAGCTACCAAGAAGCTCTGGAAGAGGTCCTCACGTGGTTGCTTTCAGCTGAAGATGCATATCAGGAGCAGGATGACATATCTGGTGATGTTGAGGAAGTCAAGGAGCAGTTTGCTACCCATGAAGTAAGTTTCTGTATTGGCAGATCTTTTTCCAACCCATTCTTAAAAACTGTCAGTTCTTGATGCTTAATGTATTATCACCATTCTGTTTCATTTTTGTTGCTTTTGCTAAATTTATATTGATAAAGTTTGTAGGATATTTTAAGGCTTGTGACATTTGCATCATGCTTTATGTGCACTTGATCTTGAGTTTTAACCTTTTGGGGTTTTTTGTTTAGTTCTTTAATAATAGAAATAATTGATTATTAGAGTGCTACTTTTAGTGAACACTATGTTCTCATTCCTTAGCTTCTACATTGTTTGATGGGAATTTTATAAACTTTGTCATAGTTTATGGGCCAGATCCAATGGTGTTATGCTGATGTACACCAGTGGAGGAGCTAGCCCTGCTGTTTCCCCATTTTAGTGTGAGGTTTCTGGCTGTAAGTGTAATGTTGCTAAAAGCTGCAGATGCTAGAGATGGAAAAGTTCTGTTACATAGAATCATAAAATATTAGAGTTGGAAGGGACCTCAGGAGGTCATCCAGTCCAACCCCCTGCTCAAAGCAGGACTAACCTCAGCTAAATAATCCCAGTGAGCGCTTTGTCAAGCCACAGCTTAAAAACCTCTAAAAGATGGAGATTCCACCACCTCCCTAGGTAACCCATTCCAATGCTTCACCACTCTTCCAGTGAAAACCTTTTTCCTAATGTCCAACCTAGACCTCCCCCACTGCAACTTGAGACTGTTGCTTCTTGTTCTGTCATCTGCCACCACTGAGAACAGCCTAGCTCCATCCTCCCTGGAACCCCCTTTCAGGTAGTTAAAGGTTGCTATCAAATCCCCCCTCATTCTGCTCTTTTGCATGTTAAACAGGCCTAGTTCCTTCAGCCTCTCCTCATAAGTCTTGTGCTCCAGCCCCCTAATCATTTTTGTTGCCCTCCGCTGGACTCTCTCCAACTTGTCCACATCCTTTTTGTAGTGGGGGGCCCAAACTGGACACAATGCTCCAAATGCGGCCTCACCAATGCCGAATAGAGGGGAATAATCACTTCCCTCATTCTGCTGGCAATGCTCTTACTAATGCAGCCCAATATGCCGTTAGCCTTCTTGGCAACCAGGGCACATTGCTGACTCATATCCAGCTTCTTATCTTCTGTAATCCCCAGATTCTTTTCTGCAGAACTGCTGCCTAACTCGTTGGTCCCCAGTCTGTAGCTGTGCATCGATTCTTTTGTGCTACGTGCAGGACTCTGTACTTATCCTTGTTGAACCTCATCAGATTTCTTTTAGCCCAATCCTCCAATTTGTTTAGGTCCTTTTGTATCCCATCCCTACCTCCTAGGGTATCTTCTACTCCCCCTATCTTAGTGTCATCTGCAAACTTGCTGAGGGTTTAATCTACCCCATCCTCCAGATCATTAATGAAGATGTTGAACAAAACCAGCCCCAGGACTGACCCCTGGTGCACTCCACTTGTGACTGGCTGCCAGCTAGACATGGAGCCATTGATCACTACTCATTGAGCCTGATGATCTAGCCAGTTCTCTATCCATTTTATAGTCCATTCATCCAACCTATACTTCTCTAACTTGCTGATAAGAATACTGTGGGAGACCGTATCAAAAGCTTTGCTAACGTCAAGGTATGTCACGTCCACCGCTTTCCCCACATCCACAGAGCCAGTCACCACTTCATAGAAGGCAATCAGGTTGGTCAGGCATGAATTTCCGTTGGTTAATCCATGTTGACCGCTCCTGATCACCTTCCTCTCTTTTAAGTGCCTTAAAATGGATTCCTTGAGGACCTGCTCCATGATTTTTCCAGGGATTGAGGTGAGGCTGACCAGTCTGTAGTTCCCTGGATCCTCTTTCTTCCCTTTCTTGAAGATGGGCACTATATTTGCTTTTTTCCAGTCATCAGGGACCTCCCCCAATTGCCACAAGCTTTCAAAGATAATAGCCAATGGCTCTGAAATCACATCAGCTAACTCCCTCAGCACCCTCGGATGCATTACATCTGGCCCCTTAGATTTGTGTATGTCCAATCTTTCTAAATAGTCTTGGACCTGTTCCTTCAGCACAGCAGTAAATACTTCAGTCTTTCTGTCAATGTAAAATATACAATCACATCTAATCAGAAAACAGAGCTACTTTCAAAATAGTTCTCTTCCATGTGCAGGGGCTGTATAGCCATAGATAGAGAACAGAAAAGACCATGCCCACATGCACATTTTTGAAGTTTTTGTTAAATAAAACAAATAACTTATTTCCATAGCGAAAAATGTATCTGCTTTCTTGCAGTATGTTTTGTTTTTGGTTTTCAATGTTGTTTCCAATTAATGTTCGTTAATATTTTCAGTGCACTTGTTTTAAAGATTGTCTCCTAACCAGCAACTTCTCTTAGGAAAAGTCTATTTTTATTCCCTTGTCACCTCTTTGTTTTACTGGAACAAATACTTGCAGTTCGTATGAAATTTTCTGGTATAGAGAGAAATTGGTTAGGGTCTGCTGTGCTTGTGCTTTTGATGATGCCAGCTTATTCCGCAACGTTGTGGTTTGAACATCATCAGTTTATTAAGACTCTCTTGCAAATTTATAAACTCCTGATGGCAGCTCACAAATCACAATGATGTGGTTGGTTGTACCTTTTCCAGGCTTTTATGATGGAGCTGACTGCACACCAGAGCAGGGTGGGTAGTGTACTACAGGCCGGGAACCAATTGATAGCACAGGGTAGTCTCTCAGAGGAAGAAGAGCTGGAGATCCAGGAACAAATGACACTGCTAAATGCTCGATGGGAAGCTCTCAGAGTGGACAGCATGGACAGGCAGTCTCGGTGAGTTGCACCCTAAAGCTTTGTGTATAGCTGGAGAACTAGTTAATGGAACTCCTTGTGTGTTTAGCCTGATTTTGAGGCCTAATATCAGATTTTTTAGAATGAACTTGTCATTTGTAGTATTAAATCCATCCTGTTTGTGACTCATGAACCTATCTGGAGCAAAGCAAGAAGGAGAAAAAAAATCAGCATACTATGTATGTAGTATAAAAGATGCCAGACTGAAAATGCAGTGTATTGTTCCTGTGTATAGTAAATACTCTTAAAATTGTTCTAATAATTCAAGTTCTTAGACAAATAAAAGCCTTCACTCATTGTAAAGAGCTGTATTTATTTATATAATACTAAGGACTATCAGAAGGATTATTTCCTACTATGGTTTATTACATTCATTAAGGGAAAAACTGCATTTCATTGCAGCTCTTGCCATTGTTTTTAAGAAGGAACATCTGATGCAAGAAACAATTAAGCTGTCCAAAATTGTGAGTGTATTTTTATATACACTGGTGTCATATTTCACCAACTTTGGAGGAGTAAACAGAAGCTTAACTGTGTTTTCTTCAGTTTACAATCAAGTGCCGAACAATTTATTTAGAAATAAATGGGTTTGATATAGCTATATGGCTTTCTTCTTATTTATAATTAGATCTTATCCTCTTTACTTGGAAGAGCCTTTCTGAAATTATTCTGCTTTTGCTTTCTCCCATGTGCAGCCTGCATGATGTGTTGATGGAATTGCAGAAGAAGCAATTGCAGCAGTTGTCTGACTGGCTGGCTATTACAGAAGAGCGCATTCAAAAGTTGGAATCTCAGGCCTTAGCTGAGGATTTAGAGTCACTTCAAAAGCAGATGGATGTACATAAAGTAAATGCCTTTTGCCTCTTCCATAATACCTATGATATGGGAAAAAAATACTCAAAAGCTCTAATAACTTAGTGACTCTTACGATGGAGGAACTCATTTATGGCAACCTCGTCAGTGTCCTTTCTTTTTAGTCAAGTTTCAGATCTGGCTGTACACTGAGGAGGCATGCTTGATAGTTTTGATGTGGAAGGGGTTGGTAATGGAAAGGAAGACAATTGGACAATTTTGAAAGCACTTTGTTTACTAACTGAGGAAAGCACCTTTAATGGAAGTTGCATATCTTGCCTTGTTCACTGCATGAAAAGTTCTGCAATAAGTTGCCTGTGTTTGGTGAGGGGCTGAAAAATAACACAAATAATTTGCCCATAATGAAGAGCAGGCTATGCTCAAGAGCATTGTACCTCTTGCCACTTAAAAAACCTTCAAACAATAAACAAAACAAAAGACCACTAAGCCATGAAGAAATTGCTGTTCTCTTTACACAACATTCCACTATTGGTATGGCTCTAAGCCAGGTTTCTGGAGCTAAGTCTTGCCTTCTGCTCCAGATGTGTTTAGAGGGGAGAGAGCTTTTGGGTGCTCATCACTCTTAAAGGATTCTGTAGTAAGTGTCAAAAAGACCATTCATTTTGAGTTGGAGGCAGCTATTGACTTTCTTCCCAGTAAGGGATGTATCCAAAGGGACAAGGGCATTAGAGATTCTATAAAAACTTCCACAAGAGTAGGCTTTGCCCTAGGCTCATTGGTGAAAACCCTAACTGTTTTGTGACTTGAATGCAGTGTTTGTTTCCTCCTTCCATCTTGAGAGGTTGCTACATTTCAGTGGGTCTTGATGCATATAGATTTTGAATAATATTACCTAGCTCTTTAAGATCTACTGATGAATAATCACTATATAAAAGTGCTTTACAGAGGTCAGTATCATTATTCTTATTTTGAAGATTGGGTAAGTGAGGCAAAGAGAGATGAAGTGACTTGCCCAGGGTCACCAAACAGGCCAATGGCAGAACTGGGAGTAGGACCCAGGAGTTCTAGTCTGTATCCTTTGAGATAAAAAGTGCTACAGAAAATGCAAAACAGTATTTACAGTGCACAGGTACTTAGGTATTAAAAGTGTTGTGTAATACCTAGCTATAATACCTACACTTCTATGCTGTGAATAACATGAGTATCTCTCCTCTGCTACCTGCTCTTCGTAGTTGCTATGTAGCCTTTTGTCAGTATTGTCTCTGAATGTAATATGCAATATATCTCATCGAACCTATACAGTTAGTTGTCATTGTTCCATCAAAACCTATTAAAAGACAAGTGTGCTTAGTAAGTAACTGTATCTGCTGTTAGACTCACAATGCGATACTTTATCTACAGTAACACATTTTATAGAAACCCTTAGCTTCCTTACGTGCTTCAGTAGAGGTTCAGAATGTCAGTAGCTATTGAGAGCCAAACATGTGAATGTTCAGATGACTTTTTATTTGTTAGAGTGCAGAAAGTACCTTATTTTGTAAATGATAACAGAAAGCTGGTAAAAACACACAACTTTTCTTATTCATATGACAGTTGTGTCCACTCCCAGTCAAGTGTGCTGAAGAATTTTATGAGTGATATCGTATATCTCCAGGTATCTTCCATCATCTGAAATAATGGATTTTAGGTTCATTACACCTTTTTTAGTATTTAGTTACATTTAGATATGTCTCTCCTTAATAAAACATTCGTTTAACTGTTGAGACTTAAGCACTTCACCACAGCAACGGTTTTAAGTGCTGTGGCCAAAAAGGTGGCTCTTTGCCCGTATCTAGTGGCTGTAACCATTGATTTGTTCTCCCAGGAGCTGCAGAATGATCTTGAGACAGAGGAGGTTAAGGTAAACTCACTGACCCACATGGTGGTGATTGTCGATGAAACTAGTGGTGAGAGTGCCACAGCTGTACTGGAAGAACAACTGCAGGTAAATGTTTTGTACTGGCATTTATTATACTGCATCACATATAAACTGCACAGAGTGGCTTGGTATTGGCACATCTGTTTATCTGATAGTTAATTGTGACACTGTTGTAAATTGTGAACTACCTTAATTCATATTTTTTATCCAAGTTGTTTAGTCGTTAGTGTTTTTTGACATCTGTGATTTATTAGCATATGCTTTATTCCTCTGAAATAAAATATTAGAATTCAAATATAGAAAGGTATTTGCTGAAGAACCTGACTCACAGGCCAAAAAATAAGTTAATTTGTCATTGCCTGAGTACAGACAATACCATAGACATCAGCTTTAATGCAGTTTAAAAAATGAACATATTTTTTGTGCTGTAAACACATTATTAAATCATTGTTATCTCTGAAAGATTGATCTTGGTTTCTTATAGCAATGTAAAGAATTATTAAAATTGCTTACGGTAAAATTTTCAGAAGTCCTTATTCCCATTTTCAAAAGTGCATAAGACTCACGTCAGGAGAAATCCAGTTTACGGAGGATGATAGTCTGTTGGACTTGTAATCTTAAGAGACATAAACACTTTTTTTGAAAATTTTACCTTTAATGCAATTTCATTTATGGAACTAAACAAAAGTAATGGGATGATTTACAGTAGGTTTTTTTTGCCTTCTCCTTTGTATAAGTAGCTTTGATTGAGATGTACATGTGAAATTTGGTTAAAAGTATATTACTGTTTGAAGTGTTGACCTTTTTATGTTTTTCCTAACTAACTTCTTCTTAGGGCTATCAAATATTTAAAAACGAAGTAATAACGATTAATCATGAGATTTAAAAAAAAGTTGCCATTAATCGTCCTTTTAATCGCACTGTTAAACAATAATAGAACACCGTTTGTTTAAAAGTTTTTGGCGTTGGGGGAAGAGTGCATGCGTGCATGTGTGTGTAGGAGGGGAGGGGGTGTGCATTGTGTGTGTAAGCAGAGCACTCAGGAACGTGAATGCTTTCTCAGCCAGCAGCAGCAGCTGCTGTCGGCAGCACACGCTCCTGAACCAGCACCCACGGCAACACAAAGGCTCCTGTTCCCCAACCCCAGCTCAGTGATGATCAGGTACATACACGGGCGGGGAGACATCAGACCTCCCCTCCGCCAGTACCCACTCTGCGCAGATGATAGGAGGCAGACTCCACGTCCGGAGCAGCTTGTCTAGGGCGGCTCCATGGAGGCAGGGGGTGGGGGTGAGGAGGTGGGACAGCAGTGGAGCGCACGGGAGGAGTGCAGTAGCGCCCCCCCTTAGCACAGTGCCCTAGTATGCGATTAACGCCTGTTTTAAAAAACGAATGCGTTAATTTGTTCGGAGTGAATTGCATGCATTAAATGTGATTAATTGACATCTCTAGTTATTATTTTTGCTTAGCATTATTTTTTTAGAATATTTATATCTCCAAATCAAAACATGAAGTGTCATACAAACGTTGAGCGTATCTAGCACTTAAATACCTCACAGTGTTGGCTACAACAGTGCCATGCAAATGCCTGTTCTCACTTTCAGGTGACATTGTATAAGCGAACATCTTTATCTCATGTAAATCTAAACAAACTTGTCTTGGCTGAACAAGAAGTCGGACTCAGTGGATTTGTAGGCTTTTAAGTTTTACATTGTTTTGTTTTTGAGTGCAGTTATGTTTAAAAAAAAATCTACATTTGTAAGTTGTTGCACTTTCTCGATAAAGAGCTGGCACTACAGTACTTGTATGAAGTGAACTGAAAAATACTATTTTGTCTTTTTTACAGTGCAAATATTTAATAAAAATAATAGGAAATGAGCACTGTACACTTTATATTCTGTGTTGTAATTGATATCAATATATTTGAAAATGTAGAAAAATATCCAAAAATATTTATAATAAATTTAACTTGATATTCTGTTATGGTTTAACAGTGCGATTTAAACTGCAATTATTTTTTTGATCAAATTAATTTGTTTAGCATTAATTGCTTGAGTTAACTGTGATTAATGACAACCCTACTTCTTATAGTTCTAGAATATTTCTGAATTAATGTCCTATATTTGAAAGATTACTAATTGGCTTAAAACAAGAGATGATAAAGCGTGGGATTTTCAAAAGCAAATCAGTGGTGAAACTTTGATCTCCGAAAAGTTGGTGGGATCTTTCACTGACTACAGTGAGAGTAGAGTTAGGCCACCTGGTGAGGACTCTTTAAAGTACCCTCCTTTGACTTTATGTAAAACGATAATTACAGATCTAGACTGGATAATTGTATTTTAGAAATGGGTTATAGTGAGGTAGAGAAAATAATTTTGCTTTTGAATATCTGGCTTTTTATGCATTTCAAAGTGTAACTGAATGTTCATTAATGTTTCTTGCTCGTGTAGAGACTTGGCGAGCGCTGGACAGCAGTTTGTCGTTGGACTGAGGAACGTTGGATCAAGCTGCAAGATATTCAGATCCTGTGGCAGGAATTGTTGGAAGAGCAGGTAGGAAGCTGTAAAATTATCCAAAATGATAAATCGAAAAATTCTGATCCTAACTCATAATTGTAACCACTGAAAACATTTGTAAAATTGCAAAATTTTCATCTGTAAAATTGTCAAAAGATACAAGATTAATCTCCTGTGCTTGGGACCTGCCAACCTGTACATGAAAGTAATATAGGAATTACTGTAGTGGATCAGACCAACCTTGTCCAGTACTATGCTCCTGAGGAAACTGTAAAACCCTTTTAATGAACAATTATGCCAGAAAGTGATGCAGTAGGGTGCAATACCTTGCTGTTAGCTGAATCATGATGTAAATTAAATCCGTTTGCTCTGTTGAGATCAAAAGTCCAAGTAGTAGGCATTGCCTGAGGTTTCAGAACTAAAAGTGTCTGGCAGCTGGGGACCAAGAAGTTGAAGATGGAGCAAAGAGCTGTGCCTTATCAAAGACAAGCCATTAAGTATCTCAGGTTTTTGCTGAGTCAGGGTGGAGAGAGGTTGCCTGTCAGAGATTAGCGGAGCTGCTTTCAAATGGAGGCAATTGGGCCTGCTTAAAGGAACTAAGTTCTTCTTTCCTCCACTTGATACAAAGAAGGACTTGGACTATGTGGCAACCTTGACAAGAGGGGAAGCAGCTTGGTGTCGTGTCCCCCCCCCGTCCCCCCCCCTGGTTTTCTGACGAGGGACTTCTGTGAGAGACTAACTGCTCTCAGGAAGAAAACAGCCCTGCAGAGCTGGATTTTGTTCTCATTTTGGTTTGGATTCCTGCTCTGTCCTAAAGACCACAGTGACCCTTTTATTCAAGCCCCTGAGGAAGAAGTTTCAGCCTAGACATGAGAGCTTACACAACCTTTCCAATGTAGTGATATCCATAACCATAAGAATATATAATCCTTTAAAAAAAATTGTAATTGTTTTGCCTCAATAATATATCGTGCCAGTGAATTTCATAGGTGAAATGTTATAAAAAAAATAAAATTATTTCACCAGTTATACATTTTTGCATTCCAGTTTAGTTGTTCTTGCGTTATTAAAGTAAATAATTCTTACACCTCAGTCATAATAATATCTGTGTGCTTTACTTATTGAAGTGATTGCACCATAGTGTAGGTATGAGCATCTCATCTTGCAGGATCAATGTCTGTGGACTGTTGAGGATAATTTATCAATTTAGGATCCAGCGGTCATTGGACTCGCCTGTTTTGTTAGCTAACAGTGCATGTTTATCTATATAATGATGAGACAGTTAAAGGATTTGTATTTGTTTTATATTCAAACTCTAACACAGTTTTTAAATAGCAGACAGTTTTATTTGGGTTAAGACCAGTAAAGAATGGAGCAAAATGGAAACTGTTGGTCATTGACCCTGAGAATGAAATAACAGTGAATCACTAGGAATTGGTAATTCTAGAATTTTTCCCAAATGTGCTCTAAGTGCTGCCAACATGAACAAATGCACATCATTTTGCAGCCAACTAATCAATTCTGTGACTAATGTCGTTACAATTATTGATGTAAAATAAGACAGTTTAAGAGAATGAGGTACATGCCTATCTCAATATTTTCTGATTTAGACATAATTTTAAGATACAAATTCCTCTTTGCAGTCTGGCCTGTATATCCTGTGTCACCCAATCCCCGATTCCTGGAGCACGTCTCACTCTGCTTTGCTGTGTGAACACCCACTCCTGGGCAGCTCATGCAAGTTGTCTTCATGGACATGGTGTCACATGAACTACATCAACCTGCTGTGACTCTTGTGGATGTGGGGTTATTGGGTCAATGTAGTGGATGATTTACATTGATGAGAGCTCCATTTTAGTGTAGATACTTATAGAGTTAGGTTGATGTAAGATGCTATCAACCTAACTCTGTTGTGTAGACCAGGCCTAAGATGTTTCATCTGAGAACCATGTTATAGGACTGTGTTTCTATTGACAACTCTAATCCTGGTTGTAGCTAGCATGCCTTCCTCTGCAGCATGGGGCATGGGTTGCTTGCTGGTGGATTCCCTGCAGCTTGAGGTCTTCAAATCTCATTTTTGAGGATTTCAACAACTCGGTCATGGGTTCGGGGTTGTTATAAATGTGTATGGGTAGGGTTTTGTGGCCTGCCTTGTGCGGGAGGTCAGACTAGATGATCATATTGGTCCCTTCTGACCTATGAGTCTATGAGTCTGAGTCTATGACTCTGCTGCTAATGTGGGCCAGGTTTGAGAAACTGGTCTATCAAATGTCATATATATTCTTGTGTAAGCGGAGAAATGTATACCAAAATTTTTATGGCAGTTTTTGAGTGGGGTAAGATTATATCTTAGTCAAGGAGATGAACAGAGGAGTCACTAATCTCACTCCAGGTCAGGATACAGGTCCTCAACTACTCCCATGTCAAAGAAGCTTATGGGAACGTGCTTATGATCTTTGCAGAACTGCAATTGCGGCTCTTTTCTGATGTGCATTCAGGAGGACTGCTTGCTAGCTGGGAAATGAGGACAGGACAATCAACTGATTGATACAGGTGTCGTTTTGCACACGAGCCTCTTCATGTGCAAGTATTTTACATAATGTACATGAATTGAAAGAGTGAAAAATCCTTGAAGATTTTTTACTGTGTATTTAAAAGATAGTGAGTGTGATGACGTGGAAATGTCAGTATTAAACTGAAATGTCATTTCATCCTAAGAAATAATTAAGTGGTTTAAAGCAACCATTGTTTCAATTTGAGGTACTGGCTCAGGATCAGGCATCTGTAACTACTAAGCTTAAGCGATCAGTCCCTGAATTCTAGGAAAACCAAATTATTGAAAAATACGGATGTTAGAAATTAATTTCAAGTTCTCTCAAAACATTTGTGTCATTGAGAAAAATATATTCGATCATTCAGATGCTGTCACTTCCTCCATTTCACTGATCAACTGGAGGAATGAGCAGAGATGCAGCAGCCTGTTGGTGACTGCTTAAAGAATCTTTGGAAGCCAAGTGGCCCAGTGAGCATAATTCTTACCACTCAAGAAACAAATTTGTCAGTCATTGCCATTTATTTCTTCGCACTGTAATAATTATGTGTCAGTTTCCTAGGGAGGATTATCATTGTCTGCTAAATTAGCAGAGATTAATTGTACATCTTGAAGAGCTTCTTAAACTCATCTCTATAAAATGTGTTGGCTGGAACATCAGCTTAGTTTTTCCAATGAGCATGTGTTGTTGTAGCCTTGTTCTTTCATATTTTATGGCATTTTCATCACCCTTATATTTTCCTGTCTGTACATTTATGTACTCAGTTCATATTGGAAGTGAAAACTACAGTAGTCTTAGGTCTAAGAGCTGCTAATCAGTCCTGAGCCAATGTCAGAACTGCACAGCTAGACTGAGGATCTGGTGACAGTTGTAAAGTCTAATGTCCAGTGAACTACTAGGGCTGCTTTTTTCCTTGAAGAAATAAAATAGCTATAACCCTGTGGTTCTTAAACTGTGATTGGTAGAGTGTTGAATGGGACATTGGCATCTCCTCATTGCTTCCAGCTGTTAAACTATTTTAAAAGAAGCTAATACACATTCCAAACATTGTTTTTTCACATAAGTCATTGTTGTAGTTACCACAACAATGGTATGTGATCACTAATGAGGAAGGGAAGTGGTCTACACAATTCCCGATGGGAGAGGAAGCAATCAGACAGTTTCTCCTCCACACTATGAAAAAATTAGAGCACCCCTCATTTATATTGTCTGACAGTAGAACACCCTGGCAGTGTCAATCTCTATCTCTAGCACTTGGTGAGGCATTGCCTGCTAAAACTGTCACAGATGAAGTGGGGAAAGATGAGAGAGGATGGTAATCAGAATGACATGATTTGAAAGTCTATTGCCATGAACTGCCAAGGCTAGAAACACTGACAGGTCCTGAAAGTAAGCTTTTTGGAGCACAAAACCTGCTTATGAGTGATGAGAAGAAAAATTGATGATTCTAGGTATTTGACTGCATTTAACTTTGGTACAATAATTGGTAAATTTAGGCTGAAAATTCTGGTGGATGTCTAATCTAATATTCTTTTACTCCTACATGTGTGGTACTCCCATTAATGCCAGTGGGAAGTTGATGCATGTAAAGATTGCAGGACGGTGGTGTGATTTAACATGAAAATCTGAAAGAAAGAATTTGTCATTAGTTGTTTGACACTGTAGTATGTTTCAGTAGTGCTGTATTCTTTTTCTGCTGCAGTGCTTGTTGAAAGCTTGGTTAACTGAAAAAGAGGAGGCTTTAAATAAGGTCCAAACGAGGAACTTCAAAGATCAAACAGAGCTGAGCGTGAATGTTCGAAAACTGGCTGTGAGTATGTCTATCAATTGCTGTCAATTTAAAAAAAACACGAGTAAATAACACATTATTGGCCTGACCTCATTTGACTTCACTAGCAGCTGTGAGCATTCAGCACCCTTGAAAATTAGGCCACACATCATCTCCTTATGTTTATCAAAGTCCTTCATAGAGTTCTTTCTTTGTAAAATGACATCTGTTTTGTGTTTTTAACTTATTGTGGCAAACTTTGGTTCTCTGTGCTGCATTATGACCAGTTGCCTTTGTGGTCAACAGTTTCCTGTGTTTCACTAAAGACTGTCAATGAAAGACACTTTCCGCAGTTCCCAAAGCTAACTAAGAATTACGGTAAATATTGTCGTAATTGTACACCTGAATACTCTGCAGTAAATAGCTGATCCTAGGGCTGATTCTTTTTAAGAACATCTTTCTCTCTTTTGTTGCGTGATAAATAATCGTGTTTAAAAAATTGTGGTTTGTCTAGGTCATGGGATCAGTTTGTCTATGGAACTAAAAGAGAAAGTTTGAGTAAAATTGGGAAATGGTGGGGAAAGATTTGATATCTTTAAGTGAAAACTGTTAATGGATTTTTTTGGTCAGATTTTGAAGGAAGATATGGAAATGAAGCGTCAAATGCTAGACCAGCTAAGTGAGATTGGTCAGGATGTGGCACAGCTCCTTGCGAATAACAAGGCTTCAAAGAAAATTGACAGTGATTTGGAGGAACTAACTCAGAGGTGGGACAGCTTAGTTCAGAAGCTTGAGGACTTCTCTAACCAGGTTAGCAAACAATATTAATCTTTCAATCCTTCTAATATGTTCATGTACACAAAAATCTTTGCCACCGTGAACAAAATTGCCCAGGAAAGCCTTTGGCACCACCTTAGGAAAGGGAAGGTTTATGTAATTACTTATGGCCAAGTTCATCCCTGATGTAATTCTGTGGACTTCCCTTGGTCTGTCAGAGCCCAAATGTATTAACCTTTTGGTTCTGTGAGGCCCAATTTCTTCCACTCAGGTTGAGAGAGACAGAAAGGCCTTATTAATATCTTTATATTTTACTGATGGGCAAAGCAATTTATTTTATGTTTGGCATTTTATTGATTGTGAATTTTAAATGTTGTAAGGATGCTGAGATTGGCTAAATCGTTGATACTTTAGAAGTCAGAATAAATAAGTACATGGAATCATACCAAGGTTGAATTTAGACCAGTGTGATTTTTCTCGCTATTGTACAGATGGACTATGATATATTGAAATTATAAAAGTAAACATTTCTTTTGGCATGCAAGAATTAGAGCCCCGTTTGCGTGTTTACAATGTATCTTGCTATTTAGGGCCCTAGTTAGTGTTTTTTACTTGGACAAAACTCCCATTGAGTGAGGAATACTTTTAGGCCACGTTTCTGCAAAAGACTTAAGAGTGCTTGACTTTGACTGGCAAGAGCACTCCTATGAGTCCCAGTCAAAAGCCTTGTAAAGTTAATAGAAAGATTCCCATTAACTGTAATGGGCTTTTGGATCATGTGTCAATCTTTGCATATTATTTTATTTGCATATTATATATTTTCAATTATGATGAGCTGGCAGCATAAGCATTTAGAAAGCTTTGTGTTATACTTTAAAAAACTCTTCTCTGTCCTTATCCCCAGCCCTAAGAATTTTGTTTTTTACTGGTGAATCTATCATTGGCTTTGTTGATTTCATTTATTGTATCTGCTATAAACTTTCAGTCAAATTGAACATTTTGATGCTTAGTTTCCCCTCTGTAAAAAATCAGGATAATGTTACTTAACTCTTTAGTTAAAGTGTATTTAGATCTACAGATGAGAAGTGCTAAATGGGAGCGAGGATTTGTTTTTATTATTGAATGGGTTTGAGTGACACGTAAATGTAATTGATTAAAAAAATCCCATAGAAACTGTATGAGTAAATTGTAATCCCATAGAAATTGTAAAGAGTAAACTTTTGCTATATCATTTTGTGAAGGTAACACAGGCTGTGGGAAATATGGGCGTGTCCCAAGTTTTACAGAAGACTGATATAGAGATGATTTTTGTAAAGGAGCAGGTAATGATAAAACAGTCCAGACAAGAACTTCCACCACCTCCACCACCAAAGAAGAGGCAGATACCCGTGGATATTGAAGCAAAAAAAAGGTAAGAATACATTATTGGTATTTGTCAATTTCTAGATAGTGTCAAAAAATTTGTTTCAGGTTGACACAAAACAATTGGGTTTTTTGTGCCCCAGAATTACCAGTGATTAAAAAAATCAATTATTTTCAGAGCTCTAATTGCCACATAACTTGGTTGGTTATTTGGATGATCCCCTCCTCTGACAGGGATGTACACTCTGCATTGTCCCCTCACTTGTACAACCCCCCATCTTTGCAAAGCTTTTTAGATGTTACTCAAAACTTTCTGGAAATTGGAGTACTAATGAATAATCATAAATTTTTCTCCCAGTTTAAAAAAAAAAAAAGAAAAAAATGTGAATGTCACCATATTTTTATTAAGAAGGCATTTTCTTATAGATCTGAGTTCTGTTTGTAGCTCTGCCACTTCTGGAAGTCATTCCCAGTCTGGTTTTCAGAGCTACAGAACACCTGTAGTTCCCATTAACTTCAAGTGGAGTTTACTCCCCATTTTGAAAAATTCAATAATTCATTTGACCAGTCAGCAGTTTGTCTTCTATACTTCAGTAATATTGCAGAGGCCTGAACCAAGAGCAGGGGCTTACTGTGATAGGTGCTATACATTCACACAGTAAGAAATAGCTGTATCTTTTATAGCTTAAAATATCTTCTTTTTTAAAGATGGAGAACTAAGGCAGAGAGAAATAAAGGAACTTTCCTGAAGTCACCTGACAAGTCTGTATCAGTGTCGAATTGAACCCAGAGCACCTTAGTTCCAGTCTAGTACCTTAACCATAAGATCATCCTTCCTGCTCACAGTTCTTGAATTAGAGTTCATGAGGCTGTATAAACTGTTCTTGCTTTTTAAGACCGTGATTGATCCTGCTTCATTTTATCATCTCCCTTTGAGTGTTAAAGCTGTATCAGAGATTGGAGTTGGAAAAAACAGGTTAAACTTTTAAGTCGCTGTTTTTTGCCACTTCCCTATAACACGTTTGAGCCAATAAATGAACAATGACAGGAAATTCTCCCATGAACAGTGACTGACTAACAACTTGCTGGAATTAGTTTCTCACTGGGATACCTACAGGGTATTGTTCTGCATTAGGGTTTGTCTGCATGGGATAGTAATAGTGATAAAATCTAAAATGTGACTTTAAACCAGTATCGCTACACTATATAGCCCCCATGAGGACATTCCCATAAGAGCTTATTTTATTTTATTTTTTTCGTTTAATTTGTCACTTTGGAAATGGTTTAAACTAAACCTAAAAAAGCCACTCTTATCATGAGCTCTATCAGTATAAATATATAGGTTTAAATTCACACCTTAACTAATATTGGCATAGTTTCTTGTGTTGATAAGCCCTTAGTGTAGCTGAAGAGCCTGCATTATAGGCTATTTCTCAATCAGCTGATCATTTATAATGGTTTTGTCTGCTGCTCTCTGAGTTATTGTTATGTAGTTCTTTAGCTACTGTTTCTTCATTTAAGCTAATATATGGTTTATACGTATATTTACAAAGTCTGAAACAAAAATATTTCTTATTTGCTGTTTATATTTTTAATTTTGTTTTTTATAGTACTAGGAACTTATGATTATGCTTATAGTATTGTGAGATGTATCCGATAGGAACCTTATATTAATAAAAAAGTAGCAGTAATGTATTTTAAGATCTTTGTAAAATGAGAAAACCATGGTACCATTGCATCACAGTTCATGCAAGGGAAGTTGATGAAGATGAAATAATTTTCACTGTGGCAGTTTAATGAAGGGTCTGTAAGCGGTGAGATTTGTCGCTACTCACTTGTGTTAGGACAATAATATGAAAAAACATGAATGTCTGTGTGCTGCCTTGCTTTCTCGATATTGATGGAGGAATGTGTGGCACGTAATAAAAGACACAATGAAATGATGAAAAATGTTATCATCTGACCTTTTAAACCAGGTTTGATGCTGAAAATGCTGAGCTGTTGAACTGGATTTTGAAATCAAAAGCTGCTATTCAGGCCACAGAGATCAAAGAATACAAGAAGATGAGAGAGACTTCAAACATGAAAGAAATGTTGAAGGTAAAATAAGATGGAAGTATGTTCCAGTGAATAGTTTATTTTATCAGTTTATGCTTGCTATCAGCTAGAGAGAGAGTCCGATCTAAAAGCTTTCTGTGGATTAAGTCCCATTGTTAAATTTCTTTAGAATGCTGGATAGATGTGGAACTTTCCGATTAGCTATAAGCAGTATTGTGGCTGTCGATTCATGTTTACTGTTTTACTACGAGGTTTTTTTTTCCTTGCTAATATCTGTATTCAGTGTAATAACAGGACGTGCATTTCTTGAGTAGTATTATGTTTTCTAGATAGCTACTTATTTTGGCTTCATGGCTGACAACTGGAGATGCAGCTGATTGAAGACACTCATGTAACTTGGGGAAAGTATAGAGCTGTGGCCAGTCTCTACACACAATCCCTTGGAGGCATATATTGACCTTCTGCCACCCTGTCCCACAGAAGAATCTGAAGTGTTTTATTGCTCAAGTAATTGTAATCTTGCTACTGTGAATTTTAGCATAACTCAGAGTCACTGTAATTACACCCCCTATACAATACTGTCACTACTGTCACCAACCAGTGAGACAGAGTAGAATTTAAAAGACCCTGTGGGTGCTATGCCTCCTCTGTCTTGGGTTCATGCCATGGAGGAGTGAATCTTTGTGAACATTTTTTTTAAAAGCATTGTCTGTGTTTGCAAAAGCTTGCTGGAGTATTAGTGGTACTTAAATTTGCTTGTGGAATTTTAATACACATGTTTACAAGTCTCCAAAAGGAGGCTCACTTCTGAGTAGGCTCCAGTGCAAAAAGATGACTTTGAGGCTATTTGAAAGGATGTTGTAAATGCAGCTATTATTATTATTATTATTATTTAATCATTATTTATAAAGCTCCATAAATGTGCATGGCTCTTTACAAAACCGTGTCCATGACCAGAAGAGTTTAGTCTGTAATTCCAATTCTGCAATTAATAACACATGGACAATGTGATCCTGTGTGGAGCCCCATTTGATTCAGTAAGGATTCTTCGAGTGCTTGCCCATGTCCATTCCATTGCAGGTGCGTTCGCATTCTGTGCACAGTTACCGGAAAATGTTTCCCCTTAGCAGATCCCGTAGGGCCGGCTTCAGCGCCCCCTGGAATCCCGCGTGCATGGTGCGCTATATGAGGTGCTGCCGGCTCTATGGCCCCTCAGTTCCTTCTTTCCGCCAGTGATGGTTACTGGAGCTGCGTCCTTGCTTGCTTCAGCAAGTGCCTCTTAGCTGTAGCCTTTCGTTTTAATAAATACTTGTTCAGTAGTTGTTTAGATAGTTGTTAGTTACTGCTGTCGTCGTAGATAAGGTGGTCCTATTAGGGACCTCCACCCACTCTGATCTCCAGGCTTCAAGCCTTGTAAATCCTGAAGGAAGGCCTTCCTGATTAGCGACCCCCACGAAGTCTATTTAAAGTGCCTTGGGGAGTCTCATTGAAAGGACAAATGCTGCATCTGCAAGGTGTTCAGACTGAGGACTCGAAAGGACCGAGATATCCATCTGAAGGCCTTGCTAATGGAGGTGGCCTTGAGATGGGCATCGGAGCAGTCCCACTCCCTTTCGGCACCAGGTCGGTGCAGAGTGCTCCTCTGGCACCAACTCCATCATGGCACCGGCTTCCTCGTCACCACAAAGAGAGAGAAGCCCAGAAAACAGCGCCCAGCAGACAACCGCTCCCCCGCGCGAAAAAAGTCTAAGGATGTGGGGTCAAGCTCTGGGGCAGCTCAGAGCCAGTGTGCTGAGCAGCTGCCACAGGGGCAGGTTTCACCCAGGGCAGTGAGCCTCTCTGCAGAGTACCCCCGACTCTGGAGTGCGGAAGGGGACTGCTACACCTTGTAGTGCCATCAATGCTAGAGGTGCTTCAAGCAGCAGCTGACCTGTTGGCCTTGCCCAACCCACACACCCTGTTGGCCCAGACAGAAAGGGCAAGGGGTAGGTTGCCTGCATGGAGGGGAAAACCTCCAATGGGTCCCCCCCCAGTGGCTGCACACCTCACCAGACCCCCGACGCACCTCTCCCCGAAATGGGCCACTGCGGAGGAGGTCGATCCCAAAGAGAGGCCGATCCCCTGAGGTGCGTTCCCTGGCAATGAGGTGGTCTCCAGGGATGGAGCACTGGTACTGGAGGACCCGGCCAGCCCGAAGCGTCACTCATGATTGCCGGCACCACAGGTAGTGGCATCAATGAGTCGACGCAGATCCTGCTCAGTGTCAAGCGGATGCTCCCTATCTGGAGCCCAGCATCGTTCTCGGTCACCGGCACCGATGAGTTCGCCCGCGTATGGGCAGCACAGAACCTGGTTGCAGGCATCGCAGCGCTCTTCCAGGGAAGAACCCGCTGACTACGGGCTTCGGTACCGAGAGGCCCCTGGTCATCCAGACACTGCTCCTGGTCCTCCTGTTACTGTGGGTGGTCCTCCTCACTCAGTCGGTCCAGGCAGTGACACCGCTGGTCACTGGACTTGTACTCCTCATTCCTGAGAGGTTGGTCAAGGGAGTGCCTGGATAGGAGGTGCAGAAACTGCTCCTCCTCCCCTCGGTATCATGAGACAGGGAGATGGTTGAGCTCTGAACAGGAGGGTCCAATGATTCTGGGGAGGAGAGGGGGAAGGACCTAGTGGTTCCCCCACCCAAGCTCCCTGACATGAGGGGCAAGGTCAAGGTCCCTGCATGACTCCTCCAGGGTGGCCTCAGGGCCAATGGCCACCCCAGTGGCAGTACTGGGATCCCTGGGGGTTATAGGTGACCTTGGGACTCCCTTGTCTCGTCAGTGAAGCAGTTGGGGGCCCCAGCACCATCGGCAGAGGCCCATGATTCTGAGTCAGGGGAGGAGTCGGACCCTATAGAGGGTACATCTGCGGAGGCTCCTGCACACTCAGTAGAAGTGTCAGCCCCCCGGCACACGGTCAGTCATCCTCTTCCTCCCCAGACGAGGCACTGGTGGCAGGCCCATTGGCTCCCCTGGACAACTTACGGGCGCAACAGGAGCTTCTAAAAAGTCTGGCCTCCAACCTCAGACTAGAGGCAGAAGAGCTGCAGGAGCAGATGGACAACCTGTTTAAGGTAGTGGCAGCGGCGGCGCTGTCCCAGGTCACCCTGCCGGTGCATGAAGAAGTCTTATGCTAGCCAAGGGTGTCTGGCAAACTCCATCCTCTTTGTCCCTGACCTTGAAGAGAGCAGAGAAAAAGCATTAAGTTCCCGCAAAAGGGTTCGAATACTTGTTCGCCCACCCTGCGCCGAACTCCCTAGTGGTGGAGGCAGCAAATGAGAGGGACAGGCAGGGTCAACTCTGAAAAAGCAAGAAACCGAACATGTTTGGGAGAAAAATTTATCCTACTTCCAGCTATCAGTTCCTTGTCACCATTGTTAGGGAGGTATAATTATAACTTGTGGGACTCCTCACGTGTTTTGGGGAGACCATACCTTCGGATCAGGCCCAAGACTTCTCCACGGTTTTGGAGGAGGGCAGGACAGTGGCCAGAGCAGCCTTCCAAGACACCTCAGACACAACTGACTCGGCTGCAAGGGTGATGGCCTTGGTGATCTCCATGCGCTGCAGTTCATGGCTCCAGTCGTCCAGTCTCTCCCAGGGGATGCAGCAGTCCATGCAGGACTTACTGTTCGAGGCTGCACTCGGAACAGATGGATGCAAAGCTCCATAGTTTTAATGACTCATGGACAACTCTGCACTTGTTGGGTTTGCAGATGCCACAAGCTTCCAGGGGACAGCAGAGCCGAGAGCAGCAGTCCAGGTTCCCAGGACAGCACTTTGAGACCTACAGGAGAAGAGACAGAGAGGAACATCGGCAGCGCAGGCAGGGCCCACCTTCCTCCTCAACTGTGCAGCTGCCTACCTCCTGATGCTCAGGCAGTCAGCGTCACCCATTTTGATGGTGCGCATAAGGACAGTATTCCAGCCTAGCACCTGGATCCTTCATCCTCACCTTTCCTAAACCATCTCGCTCCTTTCCTCCTAGCCTGGGCCCATGTAACATTGGACTGTGGGTCCTGAGGGTGACCCGTCCATGCCCAGGGTAGCCACCTAATAATGCCAAGGTCAGGGCAGGCTGTAAAAGGAGATCAGATGTTCCCAGCACTTGTGGGTGACACTGAAGTCTGACTTCCCAACCAGCCACTGCTTCCGATTCCCCACACTGGTTATCAAGAAGCCACTATACAAATACACACAGCCCCCTCTACTGCATTTCAGTTTCTAACTCCCAGTCAGCCACTAGGTCCAGTAAAGAGACCAGTTATTTAAACTCTATGCTCTTTACTAAAATGGTTTCTCTTGACCCCAAAGGGTCAGCCACAGTACCAGATCACTATAAGTTTGGATCTTCCCCAAAATACCATGCTGCCAGCCAATCCTTTAGTAACTAGAACTAAAGGTTTTATAAAGAGAAAAACAAACAATAAGAGAAATGTTAAAGGATTAAAGCAATCAGATACATACAAATAATTTGAAAGTCTATACACAGGAGGTTTCTAGAAGAATTGTGGAGTTGCAGGCTTGTACAGTCCCTCTGGTATACATCCAGTATCTGTATGGGTCTAAGTCCTTCGGTTCAGTTGCAAAATGAATTGATCCAGAGGTGGGTAGGTGTGTGTCTGTAGCTGGACAGGAATAAAGACAAAATGGTTTCTGTGGCTTGATCTTATATACCCTCTGCCTCTGGCCATGCGGCCTGTGGACATTTACAGGAACTAAAATGGTGTCCAGAGTCACATGGGCCAATCCTGGTAACTCTTCAGGAATGCCTTTAGTTTCTTCCTGGGCCTTTTGCTTCGTAAAGGTCTTGATGGGCCATTAAGTGGGCTATTGTCCTGCCGCCTCTCTGTCTGGGGTGTGTCTTATACAGCATAGATTGAAATACAGATATATTAAAGAGATCCATAACTTCCATTACAGATATAACACATGAACCTAAACATTATCATCTTACACAGCACATTATAACCTTTCTAACAGTACCTGACATGGCATGTCTCACATGAATCACTATGATTTTGATATACTGGAAGCATAGCAGCTCATTTGTCTGTTGCAACCTTGGAGCCTATGTTAGGATAAGAGTTGGAACAGATAACCTCCTGAGGTCCTTTCCAACCCTGATCATCTGTGATTCTATAAGAGTAGAAGAGGGTGACAAACATGGAGAAGAGTTGATGGAGAAAAGGATGGGTGTGCAAACAATAAGACCATGAGATCACTGGCATGTATCAGCAGGGCTTATAGTTAAAAAGTTGATTTAATTTAATTTTAGGTTGTGGCTTGTAAGTCTCCTTGATGGGAAGCATTTTGAGGGGGAATTTGAAGAAGCAAATGCATGACAGAAGAGGGAGTAGCAAGACCCTTTCTCTTTTTTTTTTTTTGGAGGGGGGGTTACAAAAAAAAACAGTCAAATGTGGGTAATGGATTTGAAGGGGTATTTAGCTGAGCTGCTTGGCGTGAGCAAAATGGACAGAAGAGAGAGAAAAACGAAGAAGGAAGAAGAAGCCACTTCAGTTTTAAAATGATGGCCTTATATTAACTAGTAGGTTAAAGAAGCCCATTCTTTATTCTAAACGAAGCAAAGTCATTTCACTTTACAAAAAAATCCAAACCAAAACAAAAAAACCCAACACATACATTTTCTCCCAATGCCAGTTGTAAGAAGTTGATAAAACACTGTAGTTTTATTCCTAATGTTGTAGCTTTTTTTTTTTTTTTTTTTTGTTCTATGTTTATTAAGTTTAGTCTGTCAAATTCAGCCAGTGGGTGGAATTTCCAGGACTTTTATTCTTGAATGTTTGACTCGGTGTTCTTTGCAGTTAATTTTGTGTGTCATAAAGGGCCTCTATTTGCTGGCCTAGATGTCACTGGCAGTCTTTCATGAATTCAGAGCAGTAGGTTTGGGCCCCAACTTAACAATAAGTGGACAGCGTTATCAGTTGAGTAGAGCAAACTGCAGCAATTTACATTGGGAACTGCAGAAATTGGCCGCGAAGGATTCAGTAATACTGTTAAAAAATTCATAGAATCCTGTGAAATTGGAAGCTTCCAGTTTGCCTAGAAAGCAGATATTGCAGGTGTAAGTGTGTCTGTGTTGCCCTGCCTATATGTTTTTAGTTTGTTCTTTTGGGGCTGCTCTGATGCTTGTGAGATCAGGGCTCAAAGCTTATTTTTTTTTATACCACACTCATCGTAAGAACTGAAAGTGTTAATTCTTTCAAATAATTTAAGATTATTTCCCTCCTACCGTTTCCTCTGAAGAAGCTTTTAAAAAAATAATTGACTAATGTGTGAAATCTGAGTTGAATTAATGAGCTTTCAAACCTGCAGTGAGATTCATGGTCATTTCGATGCATTCTGGGAGTGAAATCTGCAGTCTAGAAACCTGTCCTCTGTACTAATGGGTCCGTTGCTCCAGTATGATTGTGTAGAGGGACATGGTTCTTCAGATAACTTGTGCCAGCGCTGTGGGGAGCCTTGAATACTAACACCCCAATCTTGAATTTTAGTTTTATGGGGAGCCAATACAGAGAGTGTAGTGTGATATACCCTTGCTCTGACCCTGTTGCTGAGTAAGAGGGAAGTTACCTTCACTCCAGTTCTCTTCTGAGACTTCTAAGGGTGGTTAGTTTGTTTATGAATTTAACTGAAAAGTTCAATTCCATATGGGACACTGAATGGCTATCAAATGGTTAAAGCTTTCAGTCCTATGCAGCATGTTTCAGATTTGAATTAGTATTCATATATGAAAGGTTCCACATCTTATCATCACCTGTCAACCAGATTGTTCGGGTCACCTTTTATTCTTCTTCGAGTAGTAACCCTATGGGTGCTCCACTGTAGCTGTGTCTGCATCCCTGCAATGCTGATTGGAGAACTTTGGTAGCAATGTCTGTTCAGTCTGTGCATGCGCTGCTCCTCTCCTGGCAGGAGGCTAGCCAGCAGTAGTGTGGGCAGACTCTCCCCAGTTCCTTCTCAACTGCCTCTGTCTAGAGGTGGAGCTAAAGTTGTTCATTCATGGATAGCTATCTCTTTTAGAATTGTTAATTTTAGCTTCCCCTGAAGCTTTTTTCTTTGTTGCTTCATTAGAATTTAACCCCCCCCCCCAAAAAAAATGAAGAAAGGAATCCCCCTGGATAAAGTGTATGTCTGGCTCCCCGGGCTTCAAAAAGTGCCTCAGTTGCAAGGAAGCTATTCCAGTAAATGATGGACACATGCAGTGTGTTTGCTGCCTGGGAGAGAAGCACATTCTACAAAAGTGTAGCTTGTGTCAGCAACAGAAACCCAGATCCAGGAAAGAGTAAGAGCTAAGACTCAAATTCCTACTCCTGGAGTCGGATCTTCAACCCCCAGAGACCTAGAAGGAACTCTCACTGCAACCCTGTACTTCAAAGGGAGATGAGCCCAGAGAGATGAACTGCTCACACAAGACCTCTAAGAAAAGGTCTGAGAGTCCCTGTAGCAAGCCCCAATCGAGCCAGAAGTGATCTCTGGCTCCATCAGTATTATTGGTACCGACAGCACCAAAGGCATCTAAATTGGGTACCAGGACATGCTCAGTAATGTGCTGATGGAAGAAGTCAGACTGCCCAAAGACACAATGGACACTGGCAAAGAAGCACTGGTATCACGGGGGAGTGAAAAAACCATAGATTTGCCCCGGGGAAGGCTCCATTGGTACACACATCGGCACTGGTGTTGACTTTGGTGCATGAGCTACTGACGGAACTGGAAATGTTTGGATCTGTTTGGTAGGGAGGCATATTCATCATCCACCCTCCAGTTCCATTTAGTGACATGGTGGCATACGTGATTTCTGTGGCCATTGAGATGAGATGGGCTTTGTGGCTTCATTTATCCGGCTTCCCTAAAGAGGGCCAAACTGTAGTGGAGGACCTCCCTTTTGAAGGGATGAAGACTGATGCATCTGTTCACATGTGAAAGCATTGTAGAGCAATTCTTTGGTCTCTTGAGATCTATACCCTTACCTACAAGAGAGAGTACAGCCCTCAGCCACTGTTCAAGACCCGCTCATCACAATACCCTCTATATTCATCCTAGTACTTGTCTCAGAGATTGTACAAGCCGCAGAGGAAGAAGCCTAGGTTCCCAAGTGGAAAGCAGTCATAATCTCAACTAACCTCCTCCCAGTCCTCAACCTTGAAGAGGCAGTTTTGATGGGTTGATCGAAGTGCCCATAGAACATTCTCCCTGTTATCTCATGCTGGAAAGCCCCTCCCATCCCTTCAGAGAGTCTTACCCCATTCTGCAGCGCTTGGAAATGGATAACTCCCAAAAAATGTGTTCTGGAGATCATCCAGAATGGATATGCGATCCATTTCTCCTCCCTTCCCTGTCCTTCAGAGACTCTTCTTGTAAGAGTCTGCTAGGTCAGGAGATAGACCATCTTCTCGGTGTAGGAGCCATAGAGCCTGTGCCTGCACATGTAAGAGACAAAGACTTCTGCTTTCATTACTTCCTAATACCAAAGAAAAAGGGAGACTGGAAACCCATACTGGACCTCAGGCTGCTCAACAGATATATCAAGGTGCAGAAGTTCAAGATGGTCACTATATTAACAGTTATTCCAACATTAGAGAAAAGCAATTGATTCTCAGCTTTTGACCTACAAAATGCATACTTCCACATTTCCATCATATCGAGTTAAAGATGATATCTCAGATTCATGCTAGGCCAATACCATTACTAGAACGAAGCAGTCCCTTTCAGCCTGACATCGGCCCCAAGAGTATTCTCCAAAGTCCTCTCAGTAGTGGTGGCCCACTTAGGGCCTCAAGGTATTGTGATTTATTCCTACCTGGATGATTGACTTCTCAGGGCTGTACTTTTGCCAAAGCCCAGAGAGTTACCGTGATATACTGAACCTATTCCAGAATCTGGGTCCCAAAAAGTAGAATGATATTCAGTCTTCTCCCTCCAACCAGGAAGAGGTTTCTCAAAGGCATAACAAACCTCTTTCCCCAACTTAGACTTCCCACTCCTCAGTGGGATCTCAGCCTAGTGTTTAAAGGACTGAAAGGATCGCCATTTGAACTGATGGCAACTTGTTCACAAACTTACCTCTCTAGGAAGACAGCATTCCTGATTGCCATTACCTCAGAAAGAAGGATTGGGGAGATAGCGTTCCTGATGGTGCATTCCCCCCTTTACTATGTTCTTCCCTGGCTAGATCATTCTTAGACCACATCTGAAGTTCATTTCTAAGGTGACTTCTGCTATTCATATGACCCAGCTTATTCAACTTCCAACATTTTATCCTAAACCGTATCAGGGTAATAGGGAGACTGTCCTCCAAACGCTGGACATGAGGAGAGCCTTGGCTTTCTATTTGGACAAAACAAGAGCTTTCAGATAATCTCCAAGAGCAGATAGGTCATAGGGTACAGCGATTTCTGCTCAAAGACTCTCCGTATGGGTCTTGACCTGTATCAAGCTCTGTTACCAGATGTGTAAGATAGCACCCCTGTTTTCAATATGAAATGAGGAGAATGATGTGCGTTTCCGTCACCTTCTCCAAAAGTATCCCTGTACTGGAAATCTGCAGAGCAGTTACCTGGGCATCAGTGCATACCTTTGCAAAACACTATGCCATCTTGAGGGACTCAGCTGTAGATGCCAGATTTGGTGCCATGGTGCTATCATCTATAACAGACTCAATTCTGAAGCTCAACCTCCAGGGGTGGGCACAGCTCAGGTGTCACCTACAATGGAGCACCCATTTGGACACTACTAGAAGAAGACAAAGTTACTCACCTTGTGCAGTAATTAATTATAGCTCTTAGAGATGTGGTCCCAATGGGTGCTCCACAACCCACCCACCTTCCTTCTACTTCGAAGTTCTTGTCATTGGCACTGCAGTAGAGAAGGAAATGGGGAGGGTTTGCCTGAACACGCTGCCTCACCTTGTGGCAGAAGAGGAGCAGCGCATGCGTGGGCTGAATGGATACGGCTACGAAAATTATTCTATCAGCATCACAGGATTATGCACACATCTACGGTGGAGCATCATCGGGGAGGATGCATCTTGAAGAACCATCATTACTGCACAAGGTGTCATGCTACTATGATTAAGCTGTTGCTTTTTTTGTGGCCAGTAAGTATTAATGTGCTGTGCGGTTTTGCATTAGTGTCTGAAGCAAACATGACTAACGCTCCAAGATGTGTTGCTGTTTGCAACTGGAGTCTCCTGCAAGAAACCCTGAATTATCTGGGAAATAGCAGGAAAGTATGTATTATGTGCTGTGCTGCAAAAGTTTCCATGTCCGTAGAAATAGCTATCTTTGAAACTATGTTCTTTGTTGGGATTTGATTTGCAGGCCATAGAAAAAGAAATGGCTGAGAAAAGCCCAAAGATAGATGATCTGAGCCAAAGTGGACAGAATCTGTTGGATCAAATGGGAAAGGGTAAGCGATCTTTAAAGTTTTTTCATGTCATTTTTGAGCTTGAGTGAGCACTTGACTGAGTGGAAGCAAAGGCGTTTATTGAAGATATTCTTCCAGGTGAAGCATTTCTTCAACTCTTATCTTCTAGAGGAGGCTGACTTGGTCTTAATTGATGTTGATGGATAAAGTGCATGTGAATGTTAACCAAACTTATGAAAGATCAGTTCTGAAAGCATTCTTTAGATTAACATGTGTCCACCCACTTCCTCTTAGGGTTTATATTTTATTTTCGTTAGTCTGAAGATGTTGAAAAAGGCAATTTAAAAATTACATATTGTTTCTTTAGAATCTTACACGAAGAATTGTATTCAAGACGTTCATGTATTCCTGCTTGCAGTTTTTGAGCAAAGTCTGAACTGGACAAATATCTGTTAATCTATCTCTGAATATTTGCCTACTTTGTGCATGTTTATGATTCTGTGTAAAATCTCTTGTGAATGTATTTGGTGATACAGTCACTACCCATGGTACAAAGGCAAAAGAGATAATCATATCTTAAAATGTAATCCGAGTGAATGATTGTTATGTAAAACCCTAACTTTATAATTAACATCAGCTGTGCAAAAGTATTACTAGATAATCATTCAAATAAATGCCTGGATAATCATGTCAAATAAATACTCTGTCAGTGTATGTCTTCACTGACTGCAGTGAATTCGCTGCCGTCAGATAGATTAAGCTGGATCGATTGAGTGGAAGTGAAGACCCGCTCAATTGACCCCAAAGTCGATTGAATAAAAAACACCACTCCCGAAAATGTAGCTTGCATAACTCCCGTTGACTGCCGCTGAATTTGCCTTTCAGTGTAGACAGGCCTCAGTAAAACATGTCACATTCTCCTTTAAAGCAGCTGTTCACATACTCTGGAGACAGAATATTTGTTGCTCCGAAGTCTAGTCGACAGTTTCTCCCTGGTACCATAGTTATGAATAGAAGAATCTTCAGCCAGTCATAGGAGTGGTGCACACCACCATCAGTGTATTGACAGTGGTGTCTGTGAATGTAACACATGCATTGCATGCCCCAGGCTTGGCTGTGTTGGCAGGATGATTCTGTCTGACTCCTAAATGCTCATGGAGGACTCCATTTTGTAGAACCAAATGGCAGTTTCTTAAACACAGGCTGAACTGGGCAACTTTCCCTGCCTGGGACTCCTCTCCCCCTTTTCAAAAGTTCTTTTGTCTTCCAGAGGACACTTCAGGTGTTCAGCTGAATGGGTGTGGAGCCAAGTCTTGATGATACTACAGTCCCCCTTTTATAATCTTTCATCTTGCTTAGAATAGTCCCTGCATGTGACCTGGCAGCTGCTTTCCATTGGTCAAGCAACCCCATTGTTAAGATGCATCATATAGTGAAGTCTTCACTGTAAACAGTTCTTGTTAGTGGAATCTATTTTTGAATGGGTGAGGGAGAGCCATTAATGCTGTCTGGCCACTCTATTGTTGTGCCTGAAAGACTGGGGGAGTTTCCCACCTTGCAACATGTTCCTAGTAGAATTTACAACAATATTTTATAGCATCACATACTACCATAGCACATACAATGCAGCGGGATATTAACGTTCAGCAGATCAAGACTTTTAAAATAATACCGAGCAAGGCATGCTTTGTACAGAACATTCAGTTGTATGATATTGGTGAAGATGAAGTTTTTGGGGTGGTGTTTTCAGACACAGGGGAGTCACAACTGATTATTTAAATTTATTCAGTCTTTTTTAAAAAAAGTGTTGAGAGCTGGCATAGAAAGAAAAAATGCTGCATGCAGTCTCTGTGGGCTGGCAGTAGTCTTGTGTTTTGTCATGTTGTGCTTTGCAGCTGCTATTGTATTACCTTCTAGTTGTTAATCACATCTCTCTGCAATGTAGCATTGTTTGTTATTGTTTCTCCTCTTTCCCAGCCTGACAATGCAGAATTTCCATCCACCCTTTTAACACACAAAAAAGACCATGGTTTAATTATGTTTGTTCCGTTTAATGATTTAAAACGTTTAAATGTTAACTTGAAAAATACAGCTCAATATTTAAAATGAAATCCAAGTGACAGCTCATCCTTGTAAGCTGTGAATTTGTTTGTTAGAGGGAGGCTGTGGTTGGCATGGGTCAGCTGGCTCAGGCTGTAGGGGTAAAAGTTACTGTGTAGGTATTCAGGGTGACCCTGCAATGGTGGAGGAGCCCAGAGCTCAGGCTGGAGTCCAAGCCTGAATGTCTACCCAGTGATTGTTCAGCCCTGGAGCCCGAGCCCAGTTAGCCCGAGTCAGTGGACCTGGCCTGCCACAGGATTTTTTATGTAGACATACCGTAGCTTTCATTTATAATTTAAAGTTGGAAATTATAAACCAAAATGCTTGTTACGATAATTAGGCATAGTTTCAAGGATGGCTGACTTGGAAGTACAACTGATTATTAATGCAAACCTACATATATTTCATCTGTATATCTGAAGAATGGAATGATTAGATATTTGTACATCAAGATGGGTTGCAGTTTCTATAATCACAATGGTTTATTTCCTTAATTGACTCAGAGGGACTTTCTACTGATGATGTGAAAAATGCCCTGGAGAAGATATTGACAGAATGGAAAGAGTTGATCGGGTACCTGGAGGAACTGGCAAGAAAGATACAATACCAGGATGAAATAAACACATACTTTAGGGAAATGGATGAACTCGAGAAGATGTTAAATGAGAAAGAGGTGTGGCTAAAAAATGCCACTTCTTCAACATCACAACAACAATCTTTACCAGCCCTAAAAGAATCATGTCAGGTAAAATTGACAACCTGGTTAACTTCAATATTAAATTTATAGAAGCTCAGAATACCCCAGATTAGTTTAGTTTGTGTCAACGGTGTAAGGATAATAGGCACAAAAGCACTTAAGTCCTATTTAAAGTTAATGGGAGTAAGTGCTTTTGAAAAATAATATCCTAAATCTGAATAGCCATAGCATAATGACGTATTTGTGCTTAAACATGTGTCTTGTTTTGTTTTTTGTTTTTAATTTTCCACAGTGGGAGATCACTCATCTGTTAAATCTGAGCCCTCAAATCGAACATCAGACTGCTAGCTGTAAGGTGCTCACATCCCAACCTGCTGCTCCAAATTTCATCCAGGACAGCTTGAGCAGTTTTACAGATCGCTTCCAGTCTGTCCGACAGAAATTGGAGGAAAGACATCAGCAGATGAAGAAAGGTAATATTTCATTTCTTTGATTTAAATCACATTGTGATGCCTCCCTTTTGATTCTTGTCCCTCTTAAGTCAGATGTTGATGCATACTCTTCGGTGCAGAGTCCAGTGTTCTCAGAGTATGCAAAGAACTGCTACTGCTCTGTATAATAATGTGCCTGATTGTCTTAGGTCTTCATTGACACTCTATGTAAATCATGTAGTCACAATGGAAATGCCATGTAGAATGTGGCTGCTTATAAAAATGTGGCTGTTTATAAAAATAAAAGTAGCTTTCCCATTTTCCTCTTTTAGTCACAATATGACATTCTATTCTAAAAAAGTATCTAGATCATTAGTTCTTGGTACAGATTACATTATAAGTCAGTGATTTCCAGACAGAGTTTCAGAAAATGGCAGAAAGTGCTGAAGGCAATACAAGGACAGATTATTTCTCTTGATATCGTTATACATTAGTGCTCAGTATAATATATAACAGTTAAAGAAACCTCTCACAACTATTCTTCTCTACGACAGTTCACCTCTTGTGAGCACTGGCAGGTGTGGGGTGAAGCTAAGGTGAAGAGGATGTGAGGCAAGGGAAGGGAGGTGATGGGAGTGAACAGCCAATTAGCACAGGGCAGAGAAAGTCCAGTTAAAACCGTAGAAAGTTCTGATTGTCGAGAGGTCCTTGCTTTCACTATCTCTGCTCCTACCAGCTGGAGTCTTTGACTGGCTCCTCTCTGCAGTTTTCCCCCAGCCCCCCATGAAAGTCAAGATATGTGAGAAGCATCTGTAATAATTTGCCCTGCAGTGTCATCTGTGCATGCTCACTGCTCTCTACGGGTGTAACTGATTGAAAATCAGCAAGCGTTTCTCTTGGTACACAAGAAGCCATGCTGCTTCTGTGTTACCAATAGGTGTAAAAAAGTGGTGAAGAAACTGATTCAGTTGGTGAGCTCAGAGGTAGGCCCGTACCAAATTCACGGTCCCTTTTGGTAAATGTCATGGTTACAGGATTTTCAAAATCTTAAGTTTCATGGTTTCAAATAGATAATCAGAAATGTCACAGTGTTGTAACTGCAGAGGTCCTGACCCAAAAGGGAGTTGGGGGGGGGGGGGGGGCGCGGGGGGGGGGGGGGCGGGCGGGCGCGCCACACAGCCCCTGCCGGGGGCCTTGCAGTATGGCCTCCCTTTTGTGCTGCTGCTGGTGGCAGTGCTACATTCAGAGCTGGCTGGCTGGAGAGTGGTGGCTGCAGGCTGGGCACCCAGCTCTGAAGGCTGTACCACCGCCAGCAGCAATGCAGAAGTCAGGGTGGCAAAACCATACCGTGCCATCCTGACTTCTGTGATGCTGCTGGCAGCATGGCTGCCTTCAGAGCTGGGGTCCCATCCAGCAGCTGCAGAGCTTCGTGCAGCTGGGAGAGATGCCTGGAGGCGGATCGGACCTGGCACCTGCAAAAGTCTGTGCTGGGGAAGAGGAAGTTCTGTCCCTCCCCAGCCAAGCTGGGACTAGCAGCTGGAGCCTGGTGCATGGTAGGAGCCACTGGCCGGGGCATCCCCAGTCCTGCCCATCCCTGGCTCTGACTGGCTGGGCGTGGGGGATGACCATGATGTCGTCCCTGACCATGGCACCTTGGATGGTCACCCATGTTGCCCTCCCAGCCGTGCCTCCCCCCCACCCCTTTCCAAAAGGGACAACCCCTTCCACATCATGTCATCCTCACTTCTGCCCTGCTGCTGGTGCTGCCTTCAGAGCCGGGTGCCCACCCAGCAGCCACCACGCTCTGGCCATCCAGCTCTGAAGGCAGTGCAAAAGTAAGGGTGGTAATACCATGACTTCTCCTACAATAGCCTGGTTTCACAGGGGAGACCGGATTTCACAGTCTGTGGTGCATTTTTCATGGCTGTGAATTTGGTAATGTCCTACACTTAGGATTCTAAATATATACAAATAATTGATCTGCTGTGTCCCATTTATATATGGTCACTTTTCAGAATAGAACCACACTTTTAGATGAAGTGACTCTTCATCTCCAATTTTGAATTCCCAATCCTTATCTCCCACATTTCCTGCAGCAACTATAGTGTTAAAAATTAATATAAGGATTGTATTAAGGAGACACAGACAAGATGAAAATAACGTAGTGTTATGGTGGAATTGCTTAGGTACATCTTCTCATCTCGTGCTTGCTATTTATTTATCTTCCTGGGTGTACAATTTTTTTTAATATAAAGTCTCCTCTTGTTGCTTGCACACTGGTCTGCTTTCACCTTTTGCTGGTTGCTTTTCAGATAGGTTCCGTTCTGTATATTGTTTACCTATATGATTTTGGTGTTGTCTGCAAATTTGATTGGTTGAAATTACACTGAAGAAACATTAAGTAAAGAAAAGAGTTTCTAACATACTTCAGTTCCTATTTACTATTCTGCATAGGGAGCTGTGGATGAATGGCTGATAACGGAAAATGCTTAAAATCAATTTTGAGGAAAAAGAAAAATTATTTGGCGCAAAAAAAAAAAAAAAAGGATTTGGGAAGGTTGTAAAATACAAAAAAAATAAGACTGAAACCTGCTTTGTGTATGTTCCGCTGGCTGTAATAGGCATTTGTTGTGATTGCCTAGAGCAGTGGTTCTCAACCTTTCCAGACTGCTGTACCAATTTCAGGAGTCTGATTTGTCTTGCTTGCCCCAAGTTTCACCTCACTTAAAAACTACTTGCTTACAAAATCAGATGTAAAAATACAGAAGTGTCACACCACACTATTACTGAAAAATGTCTTTCTCATTTTTACCATGTGATTATAAAATAAATCAATTGGAATATAAATACTGCAGTTACATTTCAGTGTATAATATATAGAGCAGTATAAATAAGTCATTGTATGAAATTTTAGTTTGTACTGACTTCGTGAGTGCTTTTTATGTAGGCTGTTGTGAAACTAGGCTAATGTCCAGATCAGTTGATGTACCCCCCTGGAAGACCTCTGCATAGTCCCAGAGGTATGCGTACCCCTGGTTGAGAACCAGTGGTCTAGAGTTCCTAGAGGATTCATTTGACCAACTACATTAAAAAAAACTCAGTCTCAAGTATCTTTTTGCACGAGCACTACTTAAATTGAGGTGCCGTGTACAGCAGGATGATGTCAAACCATCCTTCTCTTTTTTTTGCTGGGTGCATGGGTCGGTGCTTGAAAATTGGCTTGACACAGCCTTTTGGTTCACCTGTATAAATGCTGCAAAGGAAGTAGCTATGGGAACCAGTAGCCTCTGCACTGCTGAATTTGTCTTCCGAATCTCACTTACTGGTTCTGTGAAGCAGAAAAAACAGGTGATGGTTATTGTTTGGCCTCAGATATGGGGAGATCTAATCTGGCTATGGGCTTAATCCTGAAAGGCTGTGAGTGCTTTCAGCTGCCACTGACAAGGGAGGGGGAGTTGAAGGTGCTCAGCATGTTGCAGTCAGATGATACACTATTGAATATATTCAGTGTTTCGGTGAATTATGACACGTATTTTCATGCAGTCAATAGATAACTTCATGTACTACCATAATCTCTTGATGGAACTATTTTTGTAATTCACTGCAGCCAATATATAATTATAAACACACACAAACATACATGGTGATGACCTGTTAGGGAATCTCCTTGAGTCTTACCTTAAGATCTTACATATACTTCTATCAGTACTCGCTGATGCAGAGCCATTGAATGGTTTCTTGCCAGATTGATCTATATCTGTATTGCTGTATATGCCTGTAAACCAAAGATGAACAACTACTTTTCCATTTAAGTGAAACTATTAAAACTATTTTAATTTTTAGCAAATTGTAGACTTTGTAAATGACAACATGGGTCTATATGTACCTATATTAACAAAAAGGTAGCATCCTTCTGCATGAAATAAATCACAAATTATGGGAACTATGTTTCAGTATCTGTGCTTGAACTATATTTAAATGTAGTGTGACCTATGTTATGGGGTTTCATAGTCTGTTAGATCATGGACCTTGAGAGCTATGAGTTTAGGCTATACAACTTTCTCATTCTCTGAGCACAATCCATTTTGTGAGAAGAACGAGGCAATCATCTGTGTAGAAAAACGGGATGTGACCATATTATGCAAGATAACATAATACAGCAAAAATGGGAGGAAAGAGCTAAGGTCCCACAGTCAATCTTAATTTTGGAATTTTTTGATAGCTAAATTCTTCACTCTGCAACATTTTAAACCTCATGCAGTGCACACCATCATCATTGAATGAGGTAAAGGGCCTCTAGTCTCATTCACCATTCAGTCTGTACATGAAATAAGGTAGGGGCAAATAGGCAGCTGTATAGACTAAATTGTAAGGTTTACATGCGAAGCCTGATCTTTGGCATTTCTTGGGTAGAGGCCTGATTCAAAGCCCACTCATATCAGTGGAAACATTTGCATTGCCTTGAGGGAGTTTTGGATCAGGCCCATAGAATCTTCTTATGTAACAGAAAATTAGTATGTCAGATTACCTCCTTGATGCACCTTGCTAAATACGTTATTCCCTAATGTAAAAAGTGATTATGCAAGGATGCTGCATTCCTGAAACTAAATTTAATCAGCAAAACATATTTAAAATACATAATAAAGGGATAGGTATGCCTATGGCACTGTAGAAATAATTAATATTTTGGTGCAGGGTAAATTAGCCAACCATATGGCACTGAAGAATGGAAGACAGAGAGCTCTGTGAAATTGAAATGTGCATAAGAAATTTATTTTCTGTTTTAGCTTTGTCAAGCATATTAGTTGTACGTAATTCTTTTTTGGAAATACTTGTCTGAAGACGAATTCCATCTTTGATGATTTAATTGTTTGACCTAATTCTCAGGAACATTTTCTTTGCATCTTTGTATCATTAAAGGCTTCACTATCAACACTGAAGCCAGGCGTACTGGCTTTTGATGGATTTTAAATGTAGTGCACAAATACGTGGCTCTTAATATTTTACAGCCTGATATCAAGTGCAAGGATCTATAAGAAGATTCCTTCCCCCATGGTCCTTGTTTTATACATTCCAGAGATTGGATGAAGTGTTTTGTGCTGGCTGAAGATGCAGGAGGAGAAAAACTGTCTTTCCAGTGCAATACAATAGGTTAAAATACTCTACTATTAAGGCAGCTATTTAATGCATCACATAAGGATTGTGCTCTTCAACTAACATTGTCAGGAAACTTTCCCATGCGTCATGCTTAAATTATGGTGGGGTTTTTTTCATGCTCATGGTGATGAGGAATTATTTTGGAATTGATAATGATTTAGTTTATGTGCACATGAACAAATATATTGGTATTGTGCATTGCGATAAATCATTGCAATATGTAACTGCAAGATGCTTGAGATCTTTTTAATATCTAGAAAATCATTTGATGTAAGCTGGTTTGTTTATGAGTGCCAGTGTAGTCTAACCATTTATTACCTAGTAAACATATCCTAATTAAAGGGGTCAGATACATTCAATTTATATTATGGTTTTTCAAAGTGTAGTTTATCTGCAGATTGGAGTGCATAGTATTTGTACTCTCCAAACTTTTGTCAAAGAACCTATTGTTTGTTTAAGGAACTTTCTTATATAGTGGAAACTGCATGTAGTGAAATATGGCTGTTTTGTTGTTGTTTGACATAAGCTGAATGGCTTGCATATAGAAGGAATCTTCAGCATTTATAAACTCCTATAATGCGAGAAGTACTGGTGCTGGGAGTTTACGGAGTTTATATGCTTATGAGCTCACTGAAGCTTTTCTTCATCACAGATTCCCAGCTCCTGGTCACAATGGCTCTATTGGGCACTAAAAGTTCCTTATATCTGGAGTTACACTCACATCACTGTGAGTGGAGTATAGCTCCACAGGAATGTTTTGTTGAAAATTTCTTCCTTTGAGAAATGGAACGTCTAATTGTCTCCAGAAGTGTTGATTCATTTTTCAGTTGAGAATGGCATGAAGAAGCACTGATAGTTTTAACAACCCATTGCTGAAAGTGAATCTTTTGATTAATTTTCAGTGGTGGCAGTGAAGAATTTACATATGTATTTAAGGCCACAGAATACACATACTGTGATACTATTTTGTTAGACACAATTCTGTTCAGTGCTGATTTTTTAAATTCAGTTTTTTGTTGGTAGTTTCTGAAACACACAAACTAATGTGTCAAATCCTTTGAGATTCCAAAGAAGCCAGAAGCAGGAAGCCTAATTAAAAACAAAAAGGTTTGCAAGGATTAGATTTTTATCAGTAACCGCTGATAAACAGTGATTTCATCTCACACACACAAACCAATGAAAAAATATTTACTTTGATGGTGATTGAAATGTACAGATAGGCAAAGTAAGAAAAATGCTACTTTTGGGAACTTATTAGAGTTTGATTTAAGGCTATAGACTTTGCATATTTTGCATATGATGTGGACAGTTTGTGTGTAATGGTTATAAAGCTTGAACTTTTTAACCTCAGCATCTACTGTCATTAAATAATTGTTTGCTGCCCCTATTGTCTGACCCCCCCAATGATTTCCCACAACTGTGAAAATTTAAATCAATAAAAATTGAATAAAATGCTTAAAATAAACGTAAATATTATATACATAAAAACAAATTCTGCTGAGCCAAAAAACAAATCAAGATGCACAAGCAAACATTCCACAACAAAAACTAACCTGCTGATTCACAGGTTGAAAGGTCCCTAGCTTTAGGCTGCTCCTCAGTGTTTCCAAATAGCATTTGATGTTTTGCTGGAATGGATTCACTCCCTGTTTGTTACCTCAGAAATATTAGACTTAGGGTAAATTTTTCAAAGCTGTCCAAGTTCCATGTTCAAAAGGGACTAAGGCTCTTGTAAGTGTCTTACTTCTTTTGACTTTCAATGATACTCAGGCTCCTAAATGCCTAAGTCACTTTTGAAACTGAGATTACAGTTCCTAAGTCACTTAGGCATTTTTAGAAATTTTACCTATAATCCTTTTAAGGCTCTACTGTACACTATACATATTAAAGATGAACTATAATTAAAAAAGCAATAAGAAAGAGACCTCCTCCTCCCCACTGTTTCTTCATTATGTAAAAACACAAGCAACTACAACCACAGAAAAGCTATCACCACCACTACCAAAATTTTTTCCATAAACTCTGCATGTTTTAGCTTGAATTGCTAGCAGGATAATTTGTGTTTGGCTCAAGCAGCTTCAGTGTTTCTATCATTCAGTCAAATATATTGTATATAGCCTAATTCCTTTTAGAAAAAAAAGCTCTCTGTGCCCATTAATTCCTTTTTTTAAAAATAGCAACCATTTTTTTTTTAAATCAAAAACAGAGCTAGAATGCCAGCCTACCCAGGATTACTTGGACACATTGAAGAGACTGAAGGATACATTGAATGAATTGGAGAGTAAAGCACAATCCATCATGAGTGCAGTGAATGACCCGAGTAAGGTTGAGAGAGCTTTGCAGCAGACAAAGGTAAATTTATTTTTACTTTTGCATCTAGAAACTTGGCTGTCTTGATAATTTACTTGGAAAGATAAATGCAGCTGACAAGTGCTTTTCCCATCCTATATCCCAACATTGTAGCGAGATAGACTGTGACTTGAGCTGTTTGGTGTACCCTAGCCAAATCTAGTGGGATAATTTAAACCTTTTCCCTGCCTCACCTTGCAATTTCAGGTGGGTAAGGGATACATCTTATTTTAAATCCCAGACTGTGTAGAAGTATAGCTGTGTGCTATTGAAAGACCTGCCTTTGAGAAACAAGTGGTATTGGCCCTTAGGTACTGTGGAAACAATTGCTTTAAAACATCTGTAACTAGAAAGAAGTGAGACGTCACTTATTATTGCACATATATAAAGTAAGTAGATATCTTTGTCAAAAGTTGTTATATGAATGTACAAAAAATGCCAATTCATTCATATATAAATATATTAAAAAAATCCAAATGGTTAAATTGTTTAAAAAGAATGCCCATAAATTAACCGTTCTCTTCTCCCCACCTCTTTTTGTAACCCTATTGAGTTTGACGAAACCTTTTTCTGAGCATTAGTGCAGGAGTGCGGGTGATGAAGCCGGAGAAACTCTGCTGAAGACTAATCCCTGGCTGTTTGTTTTTTTTCCTTCCTTCAGTGGGGGCAGTTGGGGTGTCAAAATCCCAGGAAATGAGGGTATCGGTGCTTTACTATAAAGGCAGCAGATTACAAAAAGGCAGGAGTTTTGTAGTTTGCTTTTTTGATATTGCTGCTGTGTGATTTAAAGTTGGCAGAAGCTTTTAGAACATAAGCTGTTGGAAATCATAAACGTGATATTTTTTAGTCTCCGGGGATCTATCTCACTGGACTTCTGCTTAAGAATCCCATTCCATCTCTGTGGCTAATTGACGTGAAGGGACATAATGTGCTGATATGGTAGTATAAGAATCAGAGACTGAAGAGTTATAGTGGAGGCCAGCATAGATCTCAGAATTCTGTTGAGAACCTGAGACTGTCTGTTCTCTTCCCTCACTCTTAAAAAGAGCTGTAAGTGTCTGTGGCATAGACCTTAGATTGGTATTGAGTTAGGCATCATTATACCACTCAGTGACCCTCTTTACAGAAAGAACTTCTTCTTTCCAGAAACATTAGCCTGAAAACTGAGACTTATCAGGTGGTCACCTTTCAGTTTGTAGTCTGATAAGGAAGTCCTAGTCATTAGAGCAAGTGCAAAATAGTTTTCCTATGTCTCTTTTTCCTCACTAACTACATGGTGAATTTGAAAATGTTAAAACGTTCATAGAGGAGTAAACTTCCTCATCACAGTATAGTGTGATCAGACAGAGAGAGAATCACAAGTCAGCAATGGGTGCAAATATTAGTGTTTTGGTTGGTTTAAAAAAAACCCAAAAATTTCAAAACACTAATAAAAAAACCTGATTTAAGTAAAACTGTGGTGATCTGGATCCTTATTTTAAATTTCTGTCTCAAGGAAGTGAGGGTGTTTCTGTATTTTGAAAATTAAGTATTTTGCGTATTCTGTGACTCTTCAGAACATTAAAAATGCATGATGCCTACTATTACTACTGTAATCGTCCCATATTACAGCTAGTATAGCAGCACTAAGAGCCAAGATAGCTCTTGCTTCCATTGTGCTTAGTGTAACATTTTGATTTATGTGATATATGTAATACAGACGGGATACTGCGTCTTAGCTCCTTTTTCTGTTTCTTTTGACTCAAGTTTCTTAATGTAGACTCTTTGCATGTGTGTGCACACTGTGTACATCACTATACCACCCATATATGTACATCCTTTTCTATGTTTTCCCTGCAGACTATTTGTGGAACACTAGAAGACCAGAAACCCACAATAGATAAACTTACTGCAGAAACAAAAGCTTTGGAAAAACATGCTGCTTCTGATATAGCAAAGATCTACAAGCAAGAGTTCAAGCGAATACAGGTGCAATGGGACAAGTTAAAGGTCAAGTTTTCTAAAGATGTTCACCTACTGGAGGAAATTTTCTCTAAACTGAAAATATTTGAGGTAAAGTGAAAATATTTAGGTTTATATACATAAACTAAGAGTCTGTTTTCTTCTCCATATTCATGCATGAGTCCAGATGGAGTTTGACATTACAATTAAATATGTAATGGCCCCAGATCTAATTAGAATATAAAAACCTTATCACAGAGAATACTGAATTATAGTGTAGTGTTGGCATGTTTCTTTCCATTTTAAAACCTCTCACGATTTACTTTTTGGACATCTGATGGAATTGTTTTTTACTTGAAAAAATATTCCTCCTTTTTACTCCATTCCTGGAATGGCAGAATAAAGCGTGGTCAAACTAGCACATTTGGTTCAGGGTCAAGTGTATCATAAAGAGCTCACTCTTGCTAGGTGCTGCGTACCCTCATTTCCCATTCATGTCAACAGAAGCTGAGAGCATTCAGTGCCTCTCAGGGATGCTCAGCACCTTACAGGATACATCTGTGAATGCTTCCTAGTTCTGAAAAGTCAGAATCCCATTTCTACTCCTCATCTTGAGTCCCTTAGAGTTGAGTTTGTATTAAGTGTAATATTGGATTGGCACAGTGCCTTCAAAAAGTGAGGGGGAAAAGGAGGGTGATATACATACAGACTGGTTTCCCAGTTCCAAAAAATTAGTCTTTGAAATGTCAAGGAAGTGGGTAATGGATATTAAAAATATTTAGCATTTACAGTATATGGTATTTCATCTATTTTTAAAACGGTATACAATCCTCACCAACAACCCTCTGTGGCAGGAAGGGAAATATGTTCATTTTAAGAAGGGAGGGATTATATTACTTGCTCTGAGTCACACACATTCCATGTGTAAAAAGGACGTGAATTAATTCCTGGGCCCCAATCCCATTCTGTCTGTTAATTTGTACCGTCCCTATGGTGAGACAAAAAATTGTAAAAACTAAATGCATCGTAACTTACTTTCAAAATGTAGCTAAAAATACAGTACTAACCATCATTTGTAATTATGAACTAAAGAGTGTGTGCCAATCAGAGCAGATTAAAATCCAGTCTGGCCATCAATATGGAGCCATTGGTTTGTCTAATGTGATTAGTGTAGTGCTTAAACAGACATTTTGACTACATTTCAGATCTGGGTTCCTTTTCCTTTTTTATTTTAAAACCTAGAAAGTAAAAACATATTTCTGGGAGATATAAATCTATCTCTCATTACTTTCAGATTCTGAATATAAAGTTTCCTTTACCACGTTTTTTGCAGCTTGAAATTGCTGACAAAAGGAGATGCTGAACACTCCAATTGAACTGTGTGAATCATATTTCCACTTTACGAATCTGCCTTACTTGGGAGAAATTTTCATATGCGTTAAATATCTTTAAGTGCATTGAATTATCTCTATGTTCTCTTCCATTTTAAGAGGGTGCATGTTTTATGCAGTCCACATACATGCTAATTTTCTTATTGAACCTCATCTTTTGGGGACATAAGATTCGGGAGGTGGTGGGAGGGAGGAGGGGAAGTCTGTGTGCATTGTTTCCCCCCTTTTTTTTTTAAGTCTTCCTCTTCTGATCCCTCTACTTCCAGGGGAGAGATGTGTATTTTACTTAGAGACCAAATTCAAACTTCAAAAGAAATTTTGATCCAAACAAGGATGTAACAGGGTGGTTTGCTCCATGGGCTGGAGAGATTGGGGCTAAGGCAGCCCTGATAACAGGATGAGCCCCATCTCAGAGGGATCAGGAAATTCCTTATAAAAAGTAGCAGGTGGCTGCAGTTAGCTGGCAAATGCTCAGGAAACACCAGTCTGAGGAGATGGCTTGCAGCAGCAAGAAAGATTTGGCTGTTGCAGAGACACTGAACTATGCCCAGCTCTGGGAAAGAGGATTGAGACCCTGCAACTAAGGGGAGAGAGATGCTTAACTGGGGTTGGGTCATTCAGGTCCTGTGTATACCTGAGGACTGAATAAAATGGACCCCGGGGTGGGGGAGGAGATTAATTTTCTTTGGGCTATCTTGAGTTTGGGTTAAGGAGGCAAAAGGGGTGGAGCACTGCAGATGAACCCCTGGACAAAAGGAGGTGTTTGGGTGGTGGCCAACCGTGTTACAAAGAGCTTGTCAATGGTGACATACATTTTTCTAAGTTGAGGCTGTTAATAGTATGGGTAAATCACGTTGACCTGGCTTGCAGAGTTTAGTCAAAGCTGGACAAGCTGATTAAGGTTGGTAAATGAAAAAATGGTTTGGATTTGCTACCACAAGTGTGGAAAAACATACTCAGAGTCCTAAACTCACTCTCTCTACTCCACTATGGGGACAGAGCACATACCCACATGCTCATGTGAGTATTTTGCTGTGTTATTCACTAATTATTAGCCCTAGATCTGGGGCTAGCTTCTAGTTTACTGCTGAGTAACTGGCAGGGCAAGCTCTCTGAGTGTTGGAGAGTATAGTACTATACACATAGCATTGGCATGACAATCACTGAGATACAGCTGTAATTAATTAACTTGTATTTAGAATCCACAAAGCAGTCTGAAATTAGAGGGAGGTAAGGGAAGTTCCTAGAAGGAAAATACCTACTTCATTTTTGTATGCTGCTTTCTTTTATTCCCAGTAGGTCCTGCTACCTGCTGCATTGAGATGAGTATGAGGTATCTTTCTACTTGATCAGGAATACCTGGTTTGTTTTAAAAAAATAGTTGCTTTTTACTTGTTTATGCAGTCCAGGATCAGGTGGAAATGCATTTCTGCCAAGATATGCTCACTCTGTTTCATCAAAACTCACTTTTTTGCTACTTTCATGCCACCAGTCTGTGGGATCTTAAAGAGTAGGAAAGGTGTGAGCTCATGGGGTGGACTGATCCTGTTTTTGTGTATAAGTCAATGGCAATCTCTCCATTGATTTCAAGGAGTTGGATAAGGCTGAAGATGAGCAAGCCTGTGTTAGTCTAGAGCTTTTAAATCATCTACTCATTCTCTCTGCCTGTACAGGATTATTCCTTGTAATTTACCAGCATTTTCCCCAGTCTAATTTTAAATGTGCCCAGTAATGGGATTTCAGCCGTTTGGTGATTTATTCTGCATATGCATCTCACTCTCAGGAGGTTTCTCTAGATGTTAAACCTACAATTTCCCTTTCTTAGTCTCACCTCTTCTTACTTATATTGCTCTTCATCATACTAAATAATGCCTCTTCTTCTGTTGAAATCCTTCAAATACTAGTAGATTTATGATGTTCCTGCTTAGTTCTCACTTAGCTGTGCTATATATACTTTTTAAATATTTCCTCAGTTTTTTGTTCATTTTTGCAGCTCTTTTCAGAACTCCCTCTAATTTCTTATAATTACAATGTTTTTTCTTATAACTAGTTGCCAATTCAGTTCAGCTCTTACTGAAATCATTTGAACAATCCCCACATTCACTCACTTAAGCATGCTTATATTGTGCAGGTTTGGGCCCTGAAAATGGAACTGCTCCTTTTACATTTATATGAGAGCAAGAAAACAAGGTAGCATACTCTACATACATGATAGTGTCAAGATTACCTCAGTGATGTGATGCAGCTACAAGCAAAGGGCAAAATTCTCCTTTCTGATCTTCATATTAGTACTCAATGTTAGTATTCTGTTCTCCCTGTTTGTTTGAGTCAACCATTGATGTCAACGCTTCTGATGTTCCATTGATGTCAATAGGAGTTCTGGAGAACAGAATGCTGATGTTGAATTCTGCTGTGCAGATCTCAGAACAGAATTCTTCCCCCAGTGAGGAACTAGGTACTGATACATAGCCTTAATGGAGGGAAAAATCTTAAGAAAACTGTAGGAGGAGACAGAACTGAAGTATTCTGAAATTTGCAGTGGTGGTGGCTGAGGACATGTACTTTAAAGGGCTTAAATGTGGGTGTTCTCTAACACATTTTTTCATTAGTATTTCCCTGCATTTTCTGAATGCTTTGTAAAGTTATCTGTAAATGAACAAAGCTACATGTTTGTATCTTCCTATTTCCTTTCTGAAGAGCTTTGTTAGTCCATACATTGTTGGTGGTCTCCTGGAATGCTGTAGCTTAAAAACAATCATAGTTTAAACATGAAGATGGAAACAAAAACCTCATGGTGACAACTGGGCAGACCAGAATGAAGTTGGCATTGTGTGGGGAGAGGGGATCTAATGTGGAAACTAGTTTTATATGCAAAGATATTCTATTGTACTCAGCTGGTGCTGGCTACTCTTGGAGACATACCAGACTTTATGGGCTGATTATATTGAACATACTCAGATATAGTAAAACAGACAGGTGATCTGTGGTTAGGTAAGAGACATGGGAGTGAGTTAAAGCAAATGGATCCCTGCTGAAGGTGTGATCACACGTAGGAAGTTAGTTTGCATCTATGTAAGGATTTTTGCTTTGTTTTTAATCTTTCTGTTGTCTAATGTGTTAAAATTAAAATTTTACAGTAATATAAACACAATTCTCAGATCTACACATGACAAGTATCATTATCCCCATTTTATATGTACACAAACAGACTGAAGTGACTTATCCAGGGTCACATAGCTGGTCAGTGATAGAAATCCTGACTACCAGTCCAGTGAGTGCCCGGTCCACAGGACTATGCTACAAGAAACCATGGACTCTCCCTGTAATTGCAAGAAACAAATTCTGTTGTCTTCAGTTGCATATGGACTAAAATGGCTTTTTAGATTTCACTTTGAGAAATGAGAGCGGAAACATACTTATTTTATTTAGCTTTGTTAAATGGTGCTTAGCTTTACAAATGTTAGTGGAAAATTACTGTGGAAAATACTATTGGGCAAATGATCCCATTTTAAAGAGACCATCACCCTTGCACATCCTCTGACTTGATAGTCGTGGTGAGGGCTTGATATGTGGAATTCTCCGGAAGAGTTCCTATACAGCATCCTGTCCGTAGAAGGCAGGGTTTGCCTCCACACTATGAAGGCTGCAAAGCCTGCTCCTAAAAACCTGGCAGATCTCCTTGGCTTCTTGCACTGGGTCCTTCTATGTCCTTGGCAGCTGTAATGGAATAGATTGGCCAAGGATCTCTCCTGCTCTATGGCTGCAGCTGTCCCTGGCTGGGTTCCTCCTTTCAAGGACTCACCTGGGAGAGGTAATACAGACAAAGTTGTCTGATTTTTTTTTTAAAGGTAGGGTTCTGTGTGCTTTTTAAGGGGCTTATGATATACATCCCCCTTGGCCTGCATCATGACTACTTCTTCCCTCAACATGGACAGTGGACTGGCAGAGTGGCTCTTGGCAGTGTTAGGGGCAGTGCCAAATAGGTGTGTGAACTCCCATTTTGTGTGGAATGGTTCAGATTTGTGCATTGAGAGGACTGCCCCGCTGGCAGGAACATAAATGGTACAGATGGCCCTGAATTTTGATATCCACTGTATGATAGGACTTTGTACCATGAGTTGTTTTAAAAGGAAAGCTTATAAGTATCTTTCTAGTATTTTCCTTTCCCAAATTCTTTTCTAGATTATCATATTCCCATCATATTATAATATTCTGTTCTCTTGTTTGCTTACTTACATTCTTGCTTTCATTTTTCTTTAATCTACGGCAAAGAAATATTGCACATGCTTCTTATAGGGCTCATGTTGATATTCAGTACAGTTAATCTGTTTTCAGTTGGAATGAAGTTGGGAAGTTGATATATTATTGGGCTCATCCCAAACATAGTGTAATTTAAAAAAAATCTGCCATATGTATTTGACTGACTCACTCTGTTTCTCTCTATCTGACATGTAAGTATTTATTTCATTAAATGTAGGCCTTAATTCAGCAAGGTACTTTAAGCACATACTTACCTCTAAAATATGTGCATGATCATGAATTTGATTTGACTAGTTATGTGCTTCAAGTTAAGCAATTGCTTAAGTACTTGTCAAATCTTAGTGTTAATGAATAAATATTTCACACTGAACTGTTGTTTCACTGATGGAGCTTTCTATGGTCTGTTTGGGAACTTATTTCACAAATCAGCTGCACAAAATTCCAAAAGCTGGAGGAGGAGCAAAACAATGTCAAGAATCTGACTATAAATCTTTCCCAGAGTGGGCTTGGGACAAAAATAAATACTGCAGTGCTTTAATGGGCTTCTAGTGCAGAGATCTTTTAAAAAATATTGGAAATATAATATTTGGATCCTGAAAGAATTATTGTTACAAGGTGCCAGTGAAATAAGGTATACATTTCTTCTACTTTGGCAGACACTATGGAATATATACTTTGTATGGCTCAATTGTACCGTTTAAGGCACAGCTCTGTCTTGGGATGGTTGTGTCAACATAAAATGAAATTGAAGGACCACTAATTAAAAGAAAAAGTATTTATTTTCTCATTTTTTAAAGTGTAACTAACAAAAGGACCTCTCTAACCCAACTATAGTTGAAGCAGAGAGTATAGTAGGATTTTAAAAATATTAGGCTTGAATATCAATATTAATAACCTTACACAGCTAGAATTCCATTAAACAGGATAAAATTTTTTGTTTTGTTTTTTTTGTTAGAAGGAATACAAATCTTTATTCGTCAGGGCATGAGCTAACTGATAAGAATTGAATGATGCTTCCCTTGAGGTCGGTTATTCCACAATTGTGCACCGCCAGGGACAGGCTATTGGATTCAGTGGGTCACAGTTGTGATCCAGTGCGGCATTTCCTATGTGCCCACATTCCTCAGAAAGGCAAAATACCTCAGGGTGATCCTCATCAGGAGGAGGAGGAACTGCACCTTTTTAAGAGAGAGCGTGCCCCTCCCTCTCTGTGTCAGTGCCATGCCAGGGGGAAGGAAAGGATTCATAGCCCCACTTCCTTGCCCCCTTTGGGGCACAGTGCACCCCTGGCAAATACAGTCGGAACAGTCCCTGCACTCCCATCTGCAGAGTGGCCTATAAGTGTGCCTGGCCTTCACGGAGGCCTCACAATGGGATGTGGGCAGAAACTCCTTAAGCCTATACTCATCCCCCCCCACCTATCTGCCCCCCCCATCTGTACACTTGTGTAGTGGCCAGGAACTGTGCAGCCCCTATTTAATAGTTCTATTACTTGCATGTAATACTTTACACTCATTCATATAAGTTTAAGGGCGGAAAAGAAATCTCTCAAACAGAACAGGAATTGAAGCTGTGCTAGCAGCTTTTACATTTTTTTTCTCTCTTGCTATCAAAAGCTGTTGAAATGCTGTAGTTATAGGCTGTTCATCTCGGAGTTACAGCCTTTTCATTACTGTGTTCAATTCAGGCTGATTCAAAAATCATTCAGAAGTGGATGGATGATGTGAAGAACTTCTTAATGAAAGAACAGGCTCTCCAAGGAGATTCTGAAGGGTTTCAAAGACAGCTTGACCGATGCACAGTGAGTTCTGCTGACCTAAGTAACCTTCTGCAATAACGGTTTTTTCATCTTTATTATTTTGCTGCTATTATTAAACAGAGTACATGACACATCCAGTAAAGTGTGCCAAAAAATTCTTTCCCTTTGTCTTCATCTTTTTGTCCAGGTAGTATTTTTGAGTTAGCCCTTCAATCCATTTGACAGTAACACATTGCACTTCAGAGTGCGTCTTCCCAGCCTCTCAGCACGCTTACAAATATCTAGTTTAATTTAGCTCCACAACTCTTGTGGCAAATAGATAAGAATTTCCCACATTTTACAATTGGGGGAACTGGGTCACAAGAGAGAAAAAAAGTAGCTTTCCTAGGTAATAAAGGAAGTCCTGTGTGGAGTAAAGATTCACAATCACATGTCCCAACTCCCCAGTTCAAGGCCTTAACCATAAGAGAATTCTTCCTGGTTTATGTTATCGGTATCATCCCCCAAGCGGTTATGAATTTTGGAGCAGAGCATGTGAACAAAACAGCAACCTGAAATATGGTCTGTCTGTAAGGGCTTCCCTTGTTGCTGGACATTTGGGAATGTCCAAAACACTGCTGAATTTAGTGCAAATGACATCCTCTTCAAACCCAAGTTTGAGTTCGAAGAGGATAATCTAGGCATTTGGCATTTTTGGAATATTTGACTAATGTAAAAACTGAGTTAGGTGGGCCATAGTTATGTTGTATCCATCATGCTTTAGACACACTGTTTTGGTGCACCCTTTGCTGACTGATATCTGGGTTAAGATTGGTATTTATATTGGTGTTTCATTGCTTTTAATAAAAGTTTGAGAAAATTAAAATGACAAGAATGCATATCATACAAATGTCTTACCAAAATAAATGTATAATTACAGCGTACCTACTATTAAAAGGGTTGTTAATATGTGCTTTCTCTGATACATGTTTAGATATTCGTTAATGAAATGGAAAAGACTGAGCTGTCTTTGAAAGAGATGAAAGAAGTAGAGTCCACTTTAAGAAGCCAACCTGTTGTAGGAGTCAATACTTGGGTAAAGTCTAAGCTAGTAGACTGCCAGGCACAGTTTGAGAAACTGAGCAAACAGGTCAGAAACTGATAGCATTATTACTTATTCGTTTTATCTTATCTGGTACTGTAATTGTTTGTTCATTGCTTTTTTACTGTATGGGAATTAATGTCATGCCTTTAGATGTGACATCCCGTTTATAAAATCTCTCTATAAAGTAAATTTGTAGTTTGATAGTGTAGCCTGCTAAGAAGAAATTGTATGTTGGGCTTGTTCAATGAATGAGTTATTTATTTTGGCATTGTACTTTTTGGGGTAAATGCAATGTTTCTTATTTTTAAATGTTACTTATAATTTCAGAAAGTGTTGATACAATGATAAATCAAAAGACAAGATGATTGATAAAGAAAAGTTCCCTTACCAGAGCATGTTTCATTTTTATTAAATACGTTTGTAACATTTTTACATCTTGTGATATGCCCTTTTGGTTCTGTTGAACAGAACAGTCTGCAATGCACATGCTTTATTGCTTTATCGCTTTATCTGGCTTTACTACACCTTCTCACAAGTGTGTGTGGTGGGGAGAAGGGGGGATTTCCTCCCAGGGAACTCCCTTTTGTCAGGTCCTGCTTGTCTTGTCTGTCTGTCTCCTTCTCTCACCTACATTTCCTTCCTGTGCTCTTTTATCCCATCTCGTTAATAGACTCATTAACTTCCCAGCCCCAATCTGAACTAAGAATAAGGCTCTCCTCTTCTCAATAAGGCCCTGTCCTGGGATTTGATTAGCTAAACAGCGACCAGGCTGCTGGTTCAGAAGTTGCTTTCCAACACTCTGTCACAAAACAATATTGTTTTAATATTTTACTTGTTCAAATCAGTATTTCATTTTACGATAAATTATCAATGATCCAGTTAATTTACATTTTGGTCAATTTTAGTTTTAGTGCATTTTCAGTCTGGGTCCATCAGTTTTCCACTCAGTGCAGTTGAACTCCAGATTTGGAAGTGTTATCTCAGGCATGTCTAGACAGTGGCTTACAGAAGGGAACAGGATTGAGACACACAGGTCCAAATTTAAAATTGTACCATAAAAGGAAAATAAGTGTCATCTTTTGTGTTACAATGTTCCCCTAATGGAGTTTAAAAAAATCTGTCCTCTAGCATGACAGCTGCATCCCATTTCTTGCGGTTGGTAAAAATAATGCTTTTGTTTCCTAAAACAACACTTCTGTGTTCTAAATTACAGTATACTTTATATATTTCACTGTTAAAATGGCTGAAAGCTCAACCCAGGCCCACTAAGTCCTTTGATAAAGACACTAGAAATTTAAATGTTTTATTTGCTATCCCTTACAGCAGTAACATCACTTGTGGGGCTGCACTTTCCCACATCTAATAGGTATAGTTGTCTTGCCTTTTTTCCTCTTCACTTTTTAATTATTTGTTGTTAAAGATTATCTGATTTACCAGTTCAGCTTGCCTGTTGCTCATCTTGTCTCTTATCCCAACAGGCAATTGTGGACATTTTCTCAAGTTGCCCATTCCTGACAATGTGTGCCACCCAACTTTTGACCCATCTGTCAAAATCCTCTTGAAAACTAATTATTTTTCTGTTAGTTTTCCAGTGCTGACCCTGCCCCCCCCTTGTCTTTGGTTTGGGCACTAATCTGTGAATGCCTCTATCTTCTGGGTAGAACAAGAATTATATGTCCATGTGCCATAGGTCATGTATTGCTTGTTGCTTTTCTTTTAGCAAAAGTGGCAGGGGCATGTACTTTTGGAGGAGGAGAATCTGTGTCTTGGGGGGCCATGGCATGCAAATTAGTGACACCTGTAAAGTTCCTAAATTACTACTTATTTATTAAGACTTATAAACTAAAAAGTTGTGACACAGAAGGGCACATGATGTTCTCTAGTACCTCAGGGAGTGTCATCTGCCTATACTCAGAGAGGAAAGACATACTATTTGTCCCCTCCAGATCTTGGTCTGCCTCCATGGAAGCAGATGGCTTCGTCTGCTTATAGTCACTCAAATGATTAGTTTTGTATTTCTGAGTATTAAAGAATAGTTTTTTTTAATGTAAAAAGAGAACTAAAATATGTTTTGGTTGAGGGCATTTAATTACTTAGACTCAAAGTCAAGTGCATGTTAAAATGCTTTTCAAATGATGTGGGCTACTTCAAATAATGAAACCACTTTTCTTGTTGGCATTTCTAGATTGTTAGTCTGAAAAATCGTTGGTCTGAAAGTCAGGAAAAAACTGTAAACTTAAAGAAGGATTTGGCAGAGATGCAAGAATGGATGACGCAGGCTGAAGAAGAGTATTTGGAGAGAGATTTTGAGTACAAATCTCCAGAAGAACTAGAGAACGCTGTAGAGGAAATGAAGGTCAGAAATACTAGATCCTTACAAAGACCTGGTTATGCACAAACAAATAAAACATAATACTTAGTACTTTTTGTCTGGGGTCTTACCTTCAGTTTTATATGATAATTGTTTGCTTGGAAGGGAGTCCTGCTCATGACAAGATTAATGCTATTTCTTCAGCCGCGCTTCATGGAATTCTAATTTTTAAAGCACAGACTGAATAAGCAGATCTTCCAATTGGGCAAAGAGCAGCAAGAGATCTATAATGAAAGGCTACCTGCCCTGACTAACGAGCAGGGTTGGTGCGTACAGGAAATTAGGTGTAGGGAGAAGGAAAGTCTAATGGTGTGAAAAGTATGGAAAATAGAAATTCATTGTGGCAACCACAAATTGAGAAAGCAAGAGAAAATGTAATATTGTACTTACGTAGTTAGTTGTTCTAGAAACTGATCCATCTACCTATAGCAACTGAGTCTTAATTCCATATGTCCTTGCATAAATAGAGTGTCTCCATATGGGCAGAAAAAATTAAAACAAATCTGCTTTGTATTTTGGAGCCAAGACAAGTTTGTGTCTTTCATCTAGTCCTAAAGAGCAGCTCTTTCTCTGCTTCACTCTACTTTCAGGCCAGTAGCCCCAAATTTAAAATATCTGTTCTAGTTGAATATAGATCACTGATGGATGGATCTTGGATGGAGATACAGAACTGACAAGAGAATTTCTGTCTGGATATAAACAATTATAGATACTACTTATCCAGTGGAATACTAAAATATAAGGTCTATTTTTACTTCCTACTATACTGACAGATATATATTCAAAGTTATAAATTGCTCTTCACAATGGGTTTTCATGAAGCAGTTTTTAGCAAGGGACATCCTGAATAACACAGGCCAGAGAATCTCATTGCATCTTTTCAGTAGTGTACAAGTCTGAGAAATCTGAGTATGGTTTATGTCTATTTAGTCCAGATTCATACCTTATACTTCTTAATGTGATAAGGACATTGTAAGAATCTAGCTGGTAGACCATAGTTTCAGGAGATGCTGATACGAAATACTCACCCGCCTGCTTATATTTTTGATACAGGGTATTATTTTGCATTTGCATTTAATATTTGAAAGGAAAACAATTTGTGTATTTGTCAAGGAACATTACGTGTAGAATCTTCAAAAGCACTCGGTGTTGGTCTAACTCGGTTGTCAATGAAATTGATAATAAAGCTCCCATTGCTTTCAGTGGGAGCAGAATTAGACCAATGATGAGTGCTTTCGAAAATCCCATCCTAAAACAATATGTAAATAGAACCATTTTTGTATAGTTCAAACTGGGGAGGCGAGGGCTGCAGAGAAAGATGAGAAAAGGATCTCGAAGAGCAGCAGTTTTTCATGGTGTCTAACCTACCCCAATCTTCTCTGACCCAGGAGGATGGGGATAATATCCTTTCTGGTAAGGGGGCTGTCACTTCATGTTGTCATTTTCTTTTGGACCAAACTGCCTCAGTCCCTGGTTTGCCATGTATGCTGCCCCTCCTACCATTTGCTGCCACTTAACCATAGGCGAAGTTTGACCCCCTCATTTGGGGGGGGAGGGGGAGGCCAAGGGTAGGGAGGATAGATATCTATGTCTAACTTCAGCCCTGTCCCCGTGCTTTGGTGGGCCCATGCTTCCGGCCAGTGTGTGCTCCCAGCCAGGAGGTGGACTGCAGTCACCTGCCTCCTGGTTGGTCCCCGCTCCCTACTGGGACCCTGGCAGCAGCTGCCCACCTCCCGTTTGGTTGTTGCTGCCAGCCAGGAGACGGGCTGCATTGTTCATACCTAAGCATAGCAAAATAAGGATGAGTCTTTTAAGCCTATAATTAACATAACATTTAATGGTTAGTTATCAGGTAAGTAAATCATTTTTGTTTGTTTTATGTTAATTACTAGTGGGTGAGCTAAGCAGACACTGATCAAGTAATACATCTTTTTGACTAGAGAGCGAAAGAGGATGTGTTGCAGAAAGAAGTGCGCGTGAAGATTTTGAAAGACAATATCAAAGTGTTAGCTGCAAAAGTGCCATCTGGTGGTCAGGACTTGACATCTGAACTTAACCTTGTGTTAGACAACTACCAACTATTGTGTAATCGGATCCGGGGGAAATGCCACACTTTAGAGGTATGATTGATAGCTTTAAGATTAATAAAATCCAGGAAAAAGGCACAGGAAAAAGATGGTGATGGACACTTAAAATGTGAAGTTTCTCACTAAATCAACTATCCTTGGCATGCATAGAGTTTGCTGTTGCTTTCTTTTTCCTTAGCGGTATGTCACTGGAATTCACAAGGAACCATCTAAGTTTGCTTTTATTCTGTGTGTTCAATAATTAAGCCTACATATTGTATTTCAATAAACATTTCAATAAACATTTCTCCAGCCAAGTAGTGCTGTCACACAGCTCTGTTCTCTATCGCCCCACTTCTAAAACAGTAAAAAGAATGTCCACAGAGCAACTTATATTTTATTCTTTTTAATGTTAATTCTAATAATAAAACTGAGGTAAGTACAGGTTTGTGTAGGATAGGAGTAAATGTGGTCTTTTTACAAAGGGCAGTTGCGTGGTATGGTGTGATAATCTGGGTGTATATAGTTCTTCAGGTAAATTTCCTAATGCTGCATTATGTGATTTGCAGATATCTAGATATTTAGCATTATGAAAATCTGTGTTTTTTTTATTCCTGTGTATAGGAGACAATTAAAAAAAGCATTTACCATCCATTTGCAGAACCTACAGTAATGTATGCTTGAATTTTTGTTGCATTTATGAATTATTATAGTGCTCATTGTTACAGTGTTTTAGGCAAATCTGTTAGGACCTATGAGAAAACTCATAGGTGTCTGAATGAATGCTCTTTAGGCTAATTTCAGTTTTCCTACTGACTTTAGGAGGTATGGTCCTGTTGGATCGAATTGCTTCAGTATTTGGACCTAGAAACAGCTTGGCTAAACACTTTGGAGGAAAGGGTGCAAAGTACAGAAAAACGTCCTGATAAATTGAATGCTGTCAGTGAAGCTCTTGAGGTATTACGGTCATTGTATTGGATTGGTGATTTTTCTGATAGCTCTGTTAAGAAATGTATAAATGCACCTCAGGTGAAGACAGAAATGTATATTGAATTTTTCATTTCCTATGTCAAATGAATAAATCATTTATTGAAATCTGAAGGACAGATAATTGTAAGGAGAACCGGTGAACAGATAAACATTGGCTTTCCTAGTAATTGTACTGTACTTTGTATCATTTAGAGATACATTTGAAACATGTTGCATATTATTTTCTGCCCCCCTGTAAACTGCTTAATCTTCCCAGTAGCACGCATTTTGGAATAGTGGTGAATATAAAATAAGTGCTGTGACTTAGCTGTTGAGAACAGAATAATTGTTGAGCTTGCTGGCCCCAGTCACCACAGTAGCAATGCCTAACTTTATATTAGAGCACAAGGACATTTGGAGTATCAAAGGTGCTGTGCATGTAGCCAAAATTTGAATTCTAAACCCAAAGCAAAGTTCAGCACCCTAACAGCTGTGGCCTTTCTCCATTATTTAGTCCCTGGAATCTGTCCTGCGTCATCCAGCTGATAATCGAACCCAGATTCGGGAGCTTGGTCAGACATTGATTGACGGAGGAATTCTTGATGACATTATCAGTGAAAAATTGGAGGCTTTCAATGCCCGCTATGAAGAATTAAGTCACTTGGTAAGAATTTGGGGGCAGGATGGGAGGAAGCCTTTGAGCGTCATAGTCAATTTAGTGAACTCAAGTGGGTTTGAACAAAAGCTGAAATTATTATGGTTAAGTGACTGAAATCATGGACACAAGACTGAAAAGCTGTAATACAGAAAAGTATTCACAATAGTGTCAGGTATCCTTGATTTAGGAAATAACCAGAAGGCTCAGACACATGATCATTTACTTTTCTATTCATTCGTTATTATTTGGAAAAGCTACAGTATCTTTTTTACCTCATTTTCCGAATATTTGTGACAAAATGGAAGAGAGATTTCATCAAAATGTACAATGCTTTTTGAAATGGAGGTCGTCCCAACTCTTCAGATTTCTTTTCCTTTTCCATGACCCTAAATTCTAGCTAAATATTTTATTTAACACTGAAGGAACATGAATGGTTGTGATTTTTATTCTCTAATATGATTAGAACAAAGTCAAAATGAAATAAAGTATGTGAGGAAGCCATTGCAAGAGGTCAGACTAGATGATCATGATGGTCCTTTCTGATCTTAAACAGTGAGTCTGCGTCTTTCTGTCTTTTTCTACTCCTCCACCTTTGTGACGTAGCCAAAAGGGCTAATGCAGTTTTAGATGCATAAACATGTGAATCTTGGGTAGGAGTAGAGAGGTTAATTTACCTCTATTTGGTAAGGGTGTGACCACTGCTGGAATACTGTGTCCTGTTCTGATGTCCACAAGAAGGATTTTGAGAAATTGGAGTGTATTCAGAAAAGAGCTATGAGGATGATTAAAGAGTTAGAAAATATGCCTTATAGTGGTAGACTCAAGGAGCTCCATCTATTTATCAAAGAGAGGATTAAGGGGTAACTTGCTTTCCCATAAGTATCTACATGAGGAACAAATATTTGATAATGGAATCTTCAGTCTTGCAGAGAAAAGTATAACATGATCCTATGGCTGAAAGTTGAAGCTAGACAAATTCAGACTGGATGAAGTCTAAATTTTAAAAGGAAATTAACTGTTGGAACAATTTACCAAGGGTTGTGGTGGATTTCCATCACTGGCAATTTTTAAATCAAGACTAGATGCTTTTCTAAAAGATATGCTTGTAGCAGTTATGTTGGGCGAAGCTCTATGTTACAGAGGCTTCTGTTATAGAGGTGGTCAGACTAGATCAGGGGTCGGCAAACCGCGGCTCCTGAGCCGCATGCGGCTCTTCAGCCGTGGCTATGTGGCTCTTTGAGCCGCGGCAAGCCGCGGTTCCTGAATGCGGGTCCCACTCAAAAATCTTTGAGATTAGGGTTCAAAAATTCTTTCCCTAGTGTGAGCTCCCACTCTCTAGTCCCGCCACCGAAATTGACCCGAACGAGTCAATTTCACGGCGGAGACTGAACCCTGCGATTTTAGGTCCGCCGCCGAAATTGACCAGGACGAGTCAATTTCACGGCGGAGAGTGGTCTGAAATGTTGGCTTCTGGAGTGCAGTGTGTTGGGTGCTGGGTGCTCCATTCATCCGATCCTAGCCCGGCCCCTCTGTCAAATTTTAGAATACATTGTGGCGCATTGTGGCCCTGTGAGTAAAAAAGTTTGCCCACCCCTGGACTAGATGATCGCAGTGGTCCCTTCTGGTCTTGAAATCTGTGAATCTATTTTAGATAAATTGGGCAGTGAAGTGGTAGTTGCATCTCAGGTTATTAGATTTACACATATCATAATCACATAACCCAGTAAACCAGCACCGACTGAAGGGTAAGGACAGAAGAATTCTAGTCTGATTCCAGTGTATTTGGGTAATTGGCTGCCCTATCCTGGAATGGTGGACGGGGTGAGGGGGGGACGGCAGGGATGGAGGTGATTTTTGTTGTTGTTGGAATTTGTTTCAATATCATTCTTAGATTTTTTGTTTTCCACTTTGGTAATTTGTTTCGAAATAATCCTCTTTCCTAGTAGGTGCGTTGGTGATACTTTTTAGTGAGGTTACTTGTAAGGTAGGTAGGTGTTTGTTTCTTGTGTTCTCTGTGTCTGCATATGTGCTGGTGGTAAGGGCACTGGCATTCATTTGTGAGCAGTGTGACTTCAGCTAACATTCCCTTTTTGCTTTTGAACAGACAAAGAAATAATTGAAGTTTATTTCCAACCCTTAATGGTGGAAGAGCGTTTATTGTTTGTAAAGAAAATATCTGTTTACATACTCGTTGAGGACAAATATTTTCTGAGGCTTGTTACAAACTCCCCAAGTCCTATGTTTATGAAACACAGATGTTTTAACAAACAGCAAAACAAACAGCAAAAATACTTGGCCTCTGTTTACTGAGGTGATTTAAAACAAACCTGTTTCTCAATAACTCAGACATAGCAGCAGAGTTTCCTTTCTGTGTTGTTGTTTATTATCAGTTACTGGTATAAATCACACATTAGGTTTCAGAAGGCAGTGCTCTGTGGAGTGCCTTTTCCTAACTATTTTTGTGTGAATTTGTTTTTCATATTCAGAGACAAAGTTTAAAAATATTTTTGGCTAAATAACTCTCAATTCTTTTCTCTGTAGGCAGTGAGCAGGCAGATTGCATTGGAACAGCAGCTTCAGACCATGCGGGAAACTGACCACATGCTGCAGGTCTTGCGGGAAAACTTAGCAGAGCTGGATAGACAATTGACCTCATACTTGACTGATAGAATAGATGCTTTCCAGATGCCACAAGAGGCCCAGGTATTCCAGTAGAGATTTTTCACTGCATAAGATTTGGAGGTGCCTGGTTATGGCTACTTGTTGGAGTAGCATATTCTGTTTGTGTGGGGAGAATGCACTAGAATAGCTGCTGTAATGAACCTAATGGCATTCAACCTAGCAAGCTGTCATCAAAGTCATCATATGTTTCGTAGTATTTACATACACTTCTTCGGTGTGGATTTACTGTTTGATATTTGACATACCCTAATGGTTTTGGATCCTTTATTCCCCCCTTCCTTTTTACATATTGGCAGAAAATTCAATCAGAGATCACAGCTCATGAATCCACCTTGGAGGAGCTCAAGAGAAATGCACGGTCCTTGCCCTCAGTTTCCTCTGAATGCAGGTCCCCTCGCGGTGGAACTCAGCTGGATGCCTTGCAGGTAAAGAGATCCCAGCCATGAATTTAGGCTCAGTATGCTTCCAGTTGTAAACCACTTTTGTCCACCTACAAATCACTTAGTGCAATCAACCAGGTTTAAAAAATAAATGGTGGATGTATTTACATGGTCTAAATGGGGAGCTGAAAGTACCAGAGGAGTTAATGAATAAGTTAAAATTCCTTACGTTTTGTAGACTGGAATGCACAGAGCCAGAAGGGATTTTTTTTTCTTTTAATGGAATGGTTACTTTGAAAGTATGTGTTGTAGAGTCAGAGGCCTGCTGCACTGCAGAAGAAAGATAATTAAGGATCGATAAAGTAATATTTTTAAATTTAACTCAGAAAATGGTATACTCATTTATTGAATTGTTTAATTATGATAAAAGAAAAATTAAATGAAATCTGAAGGGAGAGGCTTTAAACATTATTTCAAAGCTCAGATATTAATTTTAAATGATTTTTTTGCGTTCTTGCAAACAGAGGAAACTCCGGGAGGTATCCACAAAGTATCAACTTTTCCAGAAACCAGCCAATTTTGAGCAGCGCATGTTGGACTGTAAGCGGGTATTGGATAGTGTAAAGGCAGAACTCCATGTTTTGGATGTGAAGGATACTGATCCAGATGTAATCCAGGGTCACTTGGACAAGTGCATGGTAAAGCACTTTTATCAGTGATTTTTTCCAAATCTTGGTTTGTTTCTTTTTTTTAATCCATATATAACATTCTCTTTCTCTAAAAAAATATTTGCTAGGATTTTTTTGCTTCATTCTCTATCTTGACTAAACTAAATGCTGGTATAAGTTGCTACACTATACAAAGAGAACTGTTACTAGGTGAAGGTTTGGATTAAAGTTGTAATCCTTTTGATTGGAAAATAAGTAGTCATAAAGCAATGGTCTATTAACTACAGCCACATGTAGCAAAATTCCCCACCCTGGCATTTGCTCATGTTATGGAGGCCACATGCACTCCAGAGGCAAATCTACATGGCTTTTCATATTAGCTTCATGTTTGCTTTTTTACCTTATGTAAAAAAAGAGTAGGGATCATGGGCAATCTCTGCCAGCTTCTTTGGCGATGTCATACGGTAAATGATGACATTATATGAGTACCTTTTATAAATATTAATATAATAATAAAGCAGCAAATGGATCATTTGAAATTTGAGACTTGATCCACCATCAAACATGTTGCTTCTTATTTCTTGACCTAAGAAGATAATACACAGCATTTACATGCATTGCGATGCCCAGTTTCTTAGCAATCCCAAGGAACAGTTAAGTAAAAATTTCAAAATCTATACTGTACAAATGTATGTTGCTCAAATGTATGTTTCTCTGGTTTCAGAAACTGTATAAAACGCTAAGTGAAGTGAAACTTGAGGTGGAGACTGTAATCAAGACTGGACGGCAAATTGTACAGAAACAGCAAACAGACAATCCCAAAGGAATGGATGAACAACTCACAGCGCTAAAGTTTCTTTATAATGACCTGGGTGCACAGGTAAGAGGAGCAACCAAATATATACCATATAAATAGAGTATTTATCTTCCCCCTTTTCTTAAACCCTCGTTTGGGAGTAGTGGTAGGTTTGACTTCAGAATTTCAAATTAAGGTTCTGCTCCTGAAACTGACTAATGCAATCTTAGGAGCAGTGGGTGAAGAAGTTCCCGTAAAGATAGGGAAGTGTTAGTATGATTACACAAGGCACTGGTGAGACCTCGTGAACTGTCTATGAACTGATGGTGTGCAGACAAACTGCTATGCCCATGCACGCTCAGTAGTTTTGGTTTTAGATTATTCTAGTCTTTAAAAAAATTTCTATCACAGCTTCTACTTACTGTCTGAATTGGATGATAGGTAGTGATTTTTGTTCCTCAGGAAGATTTCCATTCTTGTCTATACCTCTAGGTTGTCTTTGGGCAGGCTTAACACACATCCCTTTTCAGCAAACTGTAGTATGAAATCCTAAAACCAACTATTTTCATCAAAAATTTTTTAACCCCGTTCAAGATGCTTGTATGATTATTTGATCTTCCTCAGGGTACTCTGCTCACTATAAATGATTTAATAGACAGTTGGATAGCCTCCAGTCTTGCTCCATTTGATGAGTTTTGCCTTCACAATGGCAGTGAAAGGAAAAATAGGAAATGCAAGTAGAGTTAGTAGAGAGACAAGGTGGGTGAGGTAATCTCTTTTACTGGACCAACTTCTGTTGCTGAGAGGCAAGCTTTCGAACTACACCTTCAGCTCTGTGTCGCTTGACAGCTTGTCTGTCTCCAAAGGTGATGCATGGGGTCATATGCCCTTCCAGGTTTTTGATAGGGTTTGCTTTCCCTGCTTGGTCACATGGTGTGGCCATGCCCCCTTCCTGCACAACAGCTGCTGGCTGCGGCCTGGCACACAGAGAGGAGAAGCAACAGCTGGGAGCTGGAGCTGGAGCTTAAGCAGCAGCCCCTCCCTGCAGCTTTGAGGATAAAAGGGGGTGTGCCTGAGTGGAGCGTGATTTAAGCTGTTGGGGGGTTAACTTCTAAATTGTGCCCCCTCACCTTCAGCAGGCATCAGTCATCTGTCACCAACAGAAGTTGGTCCAACAGAAGATATTACCTCACCCACCTTGTCTTTCTAATGTCCTAGGATCAACACTGTTACAACAATACTGCAAACTAATAGTGTTAGTGACATTAAGAACTGCATTAGATATTGATTCATATTTTGCTTCAGTTATGGAATGATGTACGTGCCGAGACTAAAGAAAACAAAAGTCTTTAGACAAACGCTTGATTTAAAAAAAGCGTAGAAAACGTGTTTTCTTCAACTTTAGACATAAAACCTAAAAAGGAAGTAGATTTTTGGCAATTTAGCATTCTTTAGCTGAGCTGATGGTACATGGCCAATTACTTAACTCACACATCTTCAAATGTGCTTCCTGGAATATTTTATTGTTCTGAAGTGGAAGCAATTCAGACAAATAAAGATACTACTGAGACCTGTGCAGTAATTGCTCATTATGCGCTGGGGTAAGAAATCAGTGAGCCTATAAGAAGAGCAGAATTGCCTACAGCATTCCAAAGCCATTTAGTAAAAAGATTTAAAACTACAGCCTGGGTATTTTTGTTTTCAATGCTTCTGAGGATGTATTGCTTCAAGTAATACAAAAGGAATACAAAGTACAAATACTAAATTAAGATAAATTCTTGTTGTTGAGGTTTCTAATACACTTTTTGACAGTGTAAATTGCATACTAATGTTACAGTCTGTACTTACCCTGGATTGCTGAGGATGGTTGGTTAATATAATATCTCACCCTTTTAATCTAATGTAATTGTTTTTGTGCTAGTAATACCTTCATCATCATCTACTTGGACCTTTAATAACAGAAATTTTCCCCCTAAAAATGGAGAGGGGAAAGTAATCTCATTGATAAATAATTTGTCAACTATCTAATATACACCGTGTCTGTTTTATGGAGGGATATATAAGTTTTTGACTGGTTAATGTATTCTGGTGTAACCACCAGCTGGTCCTTAGAATTGTCTTCAGCTTTTTCAAAATAAACACATAAACAATTAGTTTTGATTTTGTCCAAAATCTTACTGGCTGGTAAATCCATGATATCTAGCTGATATCTGTCTCTCCGCCTCATGTTAAAGTGTGATTCCACTCTGAAAAGTAACTATGAAAAATGGCACTACCTTACTCAACAAATCTGCTCCCTCAGTGTATTCGGAGGGATGTCTGTTGATTTAAATACCAAAAACTTTTGAATGCTTTTGTTAGTCCTGTAGAACTAACATAGCTAACTCAGAGAAAGTTGCGTCATGTCGTCAATGGTTAAATTTGGCAGTTAGTGTCTGTTAAGAAGTGACATGCCCATTTCTTTATTCTGTTCTGCATGCAAATGTATTGTGTAATTTAAACTGTTGATCAGTTAGTTAGTGGGAGGAAATTGGTTATTTTGTTCTTTATAATAAGATGTAAAAGTTGTAAATGACATAATATTCTTTTCAGGGCACTTTGCAATACAAAACAACTTTACAATGCCATGATTTTACATGTTAAAGTGAGTTTAATTGGCTTCTGGCTTTTCTTCAGGTGACTGAAGGGAAACAAGACCTGGAACGTGCCTCACAGCTGGCATGTAAAATGAAGAAAGAGACTGCCTCTTTGTCAGAATGGTTAGCCATTACTGAGACAGAGTTAGTACAGAAGTCCACTTCAGAGAGTTTGCTTGCTGATCTGGATACAGAAATTGGCTGGGCTAAAGTAAGCAAGTTATATAATAACTCCTAGATTATTTGTTATTTTTATCACATTAACACTGTGGTGACACTACCTTGGCATAATTGGGAATTTGGAATCTTTTCCATTTGTTCCCAAGCTTGTTAAGTGCTGAGTTCTTACTGCAGTTAAGCGTACATAACACCTTGTGAAATCAGATCTGTGGTATCACAAATACCTTAAACTCTGAGCTATTTATTCTGCATAAATGCTAGTATGATATTAAAGATGTTAAAGCTTAGTCGTTAAATAGATGCTTAACTGTCTCCTACATAGTTATTAATCCTTAATAAATATGATGTTAATCAGTGCACACAGTACTATTACTATCATAATAGCAGGGCTCTTCCAAAATGTTTCAATGAAATTGTTATTGGTGGAAAATTGGATTTTATTGGAAAAGGTTTTTTTGTCTGCTTTCTCTGGAAAATTTTGACTGTTTGTTGGAAAAACTGAAGAATTTTAGAATTTGGGGAAAAATTTTGGGTTTTGGTTTTTCAACGATAAATTGAAATTTTCCACAAAGGAGAAAAGATTTCTGACAAGATCAATTCATTCTAAATTAAAGGGCTTACAATCTCTCACTGATGCATGGAGATTTATTTGTGTAATCATCTTAGATTCCCTGATTTGTTCACAAACTGCTGAATTACATTGGCAAGAATACAGTCATGTTATTTCTGATGCAATAGTTATTCAATAGTCAAGTTTTCCATTAACTCAACACATTTTTTTAAATTTAATTACTTATTTGTGTTTTATTATATGTTGCTGTAGTTAGAGAACAGTGAGGTTAATCAATATATAATTATTCACCTAATGGACCGAAGGAAGGCTGAGTGGCCTAAAGCACTAGTGTGTGTGGGGGCAGGCGGGGAGAGGAGGGGAAGGGAAGGGGGTTTGTGAGAAGTGCAATAACATATTTTATATATAAAAAATATTACTGCACTTCTCACATATCTTGATATTCCAGTATCTTCAATTTGTAAGCACCTTGAGGATAATGGGGCTATAAAAATAGCCAGCATGGATTTCTCAAGACAAATCATACCAACTTAATTTCCTTCTTTGATAGGGTTACTGGCCTAGTGGATGGGGGAAGCAGTAGATGTGAGATCTTAATTTTAGTAAGGCTTTTGACAAGGGCTATATTTACAAGTTACGCACCCCTTGGCATAGTATCTTCAGCACCCCCCTGCCTACAGCTGACCTTCACGTTTTCCATACGCATGGAGGTAGGAATGGATGACGGGGAAGAGAAGGGTTGGCTGGACCAGCTCCGCTCATTGGAGGGATGACCAGCTAGGCCAGCTCTGGGAGGGGGAATATACTCATCTTGGGCTCCATCTGTTGGCCTGCATAGGACAGCAGGGCCTTGGGAAAGAGAAGGGACAGGGTCCCAGGAGTGAGGAGGAGGAGCAGGGGTTGGGGCCAGAGTTCTGGTGCTCATGCAGGGTCCCCAGATTGGGTGGGGCCCTGGGCATGGGCCCCGCTGGCCTGTGTGGTAATCCACCAAAGTTTAGTTGCCCCTAGAACACCGGCGCCCCTAGGCACATGATTATTGTGCCTAATCGGAAACCTGGCCCTGCTTTTGACATTGTCCCAACTGACATTCTCATAAGCAAACTAGGGAAATATCATTTAGGTGAAATTACTATAAAATGGGTACATAACTGGTATTCAAAGAGTAGTTATCAGTGGCTCACTTTCAAACTGGGTGGCATAACAAGTGGGATCCCACGGGTCAGTCTGAGGTCCAGTGCTATTCCATATTTTCATTAATGACTTGGTAATGGAGAGGAGAGTGTCTTATAAAATTTGCAGATGACACCAGCTGGGACAAGTTACAAGCACTTTGAGGACGGGATTAGCATTCAAAACGACCTTAACAAATTTGTGAATTTGTCTGAAATCAACCAGGTGAAATTTGATAAAGATGTGCCAAGTACCTAGGAAGGAAAAATCAGGTGTACACCTACAGTTTGGGGGAATAACTGGCTAGGCAGCAGTACTGCTGAAAGGGATCTGGGTATTACAGCTGATCACATATTGAACATGAATCAACAACGTGTTGCAGTTGTGAAAAAGGCGAATGTCATTCTGGGCTATACTAACAGGAGCGTTGTACGTAAGACATGGGAAGTAATTGTCCCATTCTACACAGCACTGGTGAGGCCTTAGCTGGAGTACTGAGTCCAGTGGGTACCACACTTTAGGAAAGATCTGAACAAATTGAAGAGATTCCAGAGGACAGCAACAAAATGAGAGAAGATTTAGAAAACCTGATATATGAAGAAAGTTTGAAAAACTAGGCATGTTTAGTTTTGAGAAAAGAAGACTGAGGTGGGCCCTGCTATCAGTCTCCAAATATTATAAGGTCTGTTATAAAGAGAATGGTGGTCAGTTGTTCTTGATGTCCACTGAAGGTAGGACAAGAAGTAATTGGCTCAATCTGAAGCAAGAGAGATTGCGGTCCAATATTAGGAAAAACTTTTTAGTCATAAGGATAGTTAAATTCTGGGTTAGGCTTCCAAGGGAGGTTGTGGAATTCCCATAATTGGAGGTTTTTAAGAATAGGTTGGACAACACCTGGTGTCTAGATCTATGGGTATGTCTACACTGCAGACTAAAGTTGATTTACTTTATATCGACTTTCACCACCATATTTTAGAAGCTGCAGGAGCGTGATCACACCATGCTCCTTGTGCTGGGCTCTTGCGTCCCCCTCTCGCCAGCATTCAAAGCAGTGCACCATGAGTTGCTATCCCACAGTGCAACTAGCTGCAGAGGCTTTTGGAAGCTTGTCGTCCTCCCATGATGCAACATGCTCCCTCCCTTCTTGTCTCAAACAAACTGCAAATGCTTTTTCATGCCATTTTTCTATGCTGCGTGCACACCGTTGCCGGGGAGACATGGAGCCCTTTTAGCTCTGCACTATCATTGTGAGCATCACAGATATCTCACAGCTTATCCTGCAGTATTTTCAGCATGGAAAATAGCGATGTTACTGAGGCTGCCCTGCTACAAGCCATAGAGCGGAACAATTCCCGTTTGCTGCAGGCTGCCACGCATCATCTTCAGTCCATGGAGTGCCAGTTCTGGTCCTGGGAAACAAGCACAGATCGGTGTGATCTCATTGTTATGAAGATGTGGGATGATGAGCAGTGGCTGCAGAACTTTCGTATGTGAAAGGCCACTTTCTTTGAACTTTGTGTGGAGCTGTCCCCATCCCTTAAGTATGTGAATACTCGCTTGAGACCAGCTCTGACAGTGAAGAAGCGAAAGGCCATTGCTCTGTGGAAACTGGCAACCCCAGACTGCTACTGGTCAGTAACAATCAATTCAGAGTTGGTAAATCCACTGTTGGAGCTGCTGTGATGGAAGTGTGCAGGGCCATTAATAGACTTCTGCTAAGAAGGGTAGTGACTTTGGGAAATAGTACATAGTGGATGGGTTTGCTGCAATGGGGTTCCTAAACTGTATGGAGGCAACAGATGGCACGCATATCCCTATCCTAGCATTTGACCATCTTGCCACAGAGTACATAAACCGGAAGGGATACTTCTCAGTGGTGTTGCAGGCCCTTGTGGATCACAGGGGATGTTTCACTGACATCAATGTGGGGTAGTCAGGAAAGGTGCATGATGTGTGCACCTTCAGGAACTCGTGTCCGTTCAGTAAGATGTAAGCGGACATTTTTTACCCTGACCAAAAAATAAACATTGGCGATGTTGAAATGCCAATAGTGATCCTGGGGGATCCTGCCTACCCCTGGTTCCCTTAGCTAATGAAGGCTTACACCAGGCACATGGATAGCAAGAAAGAGCATTTCAATAACAGGGTCAGCAAGTGCAGAATGGTGGGGGAATGTGCATTTGGCTGTTTAAAAGCCAGATGGAGATGTCTGCTTAGTAGGCTTAACATCAGTGAAAAGAACATCCCATCAGTTATATATGCATGCTGTGTGCTCCATAATTTGTGTGAAACGAAGGGGGAAAAGTTCCCCCAGGGTTGGGCTATGGAGGCTGATAGGCTGGCTGCAAACGTTGAGCAGCCAGATTCGAGCACTACACCCAGAGCCAACCATGCAGTGCTTCGGCGTTGGGAAGCATTGAAAAACCAGTTTTTCAATGAACTGCAATAATGTATGTCTGTGCTGTGCCTTTATTTCCCATCTCCCACCCTCACTCCAGTGGCCCCCTTTCCTTTCCCCACCCAAACTAAGAATGAATAAAGACAAAAATTTTTAATGCTACAAAGTTTTATTTGTGACCTGTTTGAATGGGGGGAAAGGAGGATAACTTAACATTGTAAAGTGTCACTGTGCAAGCAACTGTGGTTGTGTGCAGTTCTTAAAGGAGCCGTTGCATCTTTCTGCTCTCCTCCACTGGTGTGCAGTGCAGCATGTACTACACCCTGCCTAGACTCCTCCTAGACTGCTTGGGGGTGGGAACTGATGATAAAGCAGTAGGCGGTTGAGCATTTTGGGGGGGCTGCAGAGGGAGTCTATCTTGCTGCTGCTCTTCTTGGAGCTTTACCAGATGCCTCAGCATGCCGGACTGATCCCTATTAATACGCAGCATCTCCTGTTGCGTATCATGCTCCTGCTCTTGTGCAGATCTTCTGCATTCCATGTCTAGTTTTTCAGACAAGGACATCCTTTTCAGGCTCTGCGCTCTGTGTCAATAGCCATGGAGGTGTTCAGCAAACTAATGAACATGTCATCCTGTGTGGTTTTCCTGCTTCCTAATCTGGAAAAGTCTTTCAGCTGGAGTTTGGCAAGGGGGGCCAAAGGCCCAGGTATCTACTGTAAGAGAAACAAAGTACAAAGTTACTATTGTTAGCTGACCTAAAGTAGTAAAGGAAATGTTACAATGTAAAAAATACTCCCCTTCACGTTCACAAGGGTTGGACTGGCGTTACAGATGTGGTAAGCAAGTGGCCCTTGCATGTGTTATAGAGAGACTTCATTAGCACTAAAATCCACAGTCCACACTTGAGCAATGAGTGGGATCACTGGGCTCCCCTGTAACATGCCAAAGACTGGTTTGGGAGGATGTGGGCAGACCAGATTAGAGGACACTGCAGGTGAATTCTAGTGGCAGAAAACATAGGGCAACCAGTGTCTGACCCATAATGCTCATTGCAACAGTACTAGGACTAGGAATAGTCTTGGGGAAGTGCCCAGGGACCCCTTGCACGACAGAGGAATAAAATGGAGTGACTGTATTGGTTGGGTACTTTAAACTTGCGCCATCTTCCCTAGGTGACCATGTGTGATATCAGTCTCCTGAAGGTAATGAAGGTGGAAAGGGAAGACTTGCTGCAAGCATTGGGGTACAGGCCTGGCCGTTATGCTGCTATGCGGTGGGCCACAATGATGCCTGCTCATTTAGTATCAAGGTGGCGGGGAAAAGTATCCTACTGTGGCAGAAGAACTAAGGCTGACCACCCCAGAAACCTTCTGCTAAGGTTAACAGATTACCTACATGAAAGTTTTTTTGAGATATCCACAGAAGATTCTCGGAGCATACCTCTGCACATAAATAGTCCTGTTCTGGGAGTAAACCTCCACTGAAGTTTGCCACCACCCAGTAAGACCCTCCCCTCAAAAACACAAACTCCCTTTAAGAGGAGGGGCTGGGGACATAACCGCAAAAAAAAGATTTGCCACAGACATTCACCAAATGTGCCTTCCCCAGCATCTCAATCAGTCCTGCTGTCTTATGTATGGCTGGACTGCTCTGGGGTAATGAACAAGTCCTGGATCTCAAGGAGAATGGACACCCCGCTCTGCTGCACCTTGCTCTCCTCATCCTCCTTGTCCAGAGTCCTCCTCTTTCATCCTGGACTGGGATTTTTTGGAGGTATCAGTACTACGTGGTGGCACAATGGTGGGGTCCCCACTGAGAACTGCATGCAGCTCCTCATAAAAGCGGCATGTTTTGGATTAGGAACCAGAATGTCTGTTAGCTTCCCTAATTTTCTGATAAACCTGCCTCAGCTCTTCGATCTTAATGCAGCACTGCTGTGCGTCCCTGTTGTTCCCCTTCTCCAACATGCCACGAGATATCTTTTTGTAGATATCTAAATTTCTTTTGCTGGCTTGGAGCTGAGCCAGAACAGACTCTTCACCCCACAGACCGATGAGATCGAAGAGCTCTGGTCAACTCCAAGCTGGAGCGTGTTGGGGCTGTACAGTCTCCATGAGCAGTTCAGCTACAAAGCTTTCCCCATGCTGTCTAAACCAGAAATGGAAATTCAAAATTTTCTGGGGCTTGAGGGGAGGAGCTATTTCCTATTTACATGACTATGTTACAGCAGAGCGTGACTGTCCAGAGCGGTCACAACAGGGCATTATGGAATACCTCCCAGAGGCGAATGACATCGATTTACGTTGCACTCTGGCTACACTGACGCAAATTCGATCCATGGAATTCAAATTCAGCGCTACGCCACTTGCAGAGGTGGTTTTATTAGGTCGACTTTTACTGCACTTTAAACCGATGGAACTTACATGGCAGCGGAGATGCATACTTTAGGGGGTCGATGTAAGTGGTGGTACGTCAATCTCTGTTACCAGTGTAGACTTAGCCTAGCTTTAGCTGTTCCTGCCTCAGTGCAGGGAGCTGGACTTGGTGACTTCTTGAGGTGCCTTCCAGCTCTATATTTCCATGATTCTGTAGTTATTTAAATAAGGGAACTTTGTAAATAACCAGATAGGGTACATTAGTGATCAGTGACCCTACATGATTAGGGCCTGAACTAGATATTTTGTTTCCCGCATAGTATCCACTGATATATTTTCAGGTGATAAGTAGAATTTCAATAATACAGTTTAAGTATGAGATTGCCAAAAGATGATTGTGTGGACACTCTCTTCACCTCAGTTAATAAACATCTTGAGGACACTATAGTATTTAAACACATGCCATGATGAAAATCAAGGTCAAACAAAGACATTTAATTTAAGGAAGACATGAACACCTAAATTGAAATAATTCTGTCGGTTGTGCATGTGCTACAGAGGCATTGCAGTGATATAACAACACATGAAACATTATCATAGGGTTTTGCATAAGGAGGTAGGGGTTTTCAGAAGCATTCAACATTGATCTTACTCCACTCCCACTAAAATCAATGGTAAAACATTCATTTCAGTAGGAGCCGAATTAGGCCAATACTCAGTGTTTTTTTTTGAAAATCTCACTCTTTATGTGAGGTGTTACAGTGTGAAAAGAAGTCTTCTTGAAATCACACTGGTTTTTGTAATGTATTGGTTTGCGATGTGTGCTGTAAATGAAGTAACTGTCAAGGCAAGACTCGAATAATGAATGTGATTTAACTCTTTTTGAAGCAGGTTGTTTTGTTTGTTTGTTTGTTTTTTGAATGAATGCACATAGAAAACCCTCTCTTAGGTGAAAAGCAATAAAGAATTTAAAAAACCCCACATGCTAATTGCCTCCTTCCTTTTGTGATCGACAGGAGGTGGTGATGTGCTATTAAGTGTTTCTCTTGTTTTAGAATGTGCTGAGAGAGCTGGAAAGGAGGAAAGCTGATCTGAACACCATCACAGAAAGCAGTGCAGCACTCCAGACCTTGGTGGAAGGCAGTGAGACTTCCCTGGAGGAGAAGCTCTGTGTTCTTAATGCTGGATGGAGTCGAGTTCGGACCTGGACCGAAGACTGGTGCAACACCTTGTTGGTAAGTTGTGTTTGTGAATAAAATATTTTATGTGTATTTTTCCTCTGGAAGCATTTACAGTTGAGAGAGTCCTATTACTTTCTACTATGACTGTAAAATTTCCACTCTATCGTTCACTTTAAAGAAAGTGGGTGATAGATTTATGGCAACCCTGCTAGTTGCTATCCAGACTGAGAGGGAAGTTACGTGAAATGAGGGGGCTAGGAAATTGTCTGAGGTGGGGTGTGTTTCAAACTAGGTGACAGACATTGGCCCTCATGTGGTCTTTGGGAGTGAAATGCATGTTGCTAGTGCCTAGTTGCTACAGTGATGGAGCTGTATAAAATCCTTAGGCAGGCAGACAAGTTGTCATTTTTAATTATTAAATTGGATGTGAAATGCTTAGTTATAGTGAATATAAACAGGGATATATTTTTATTTCAACATTCAACCTTTTCTTTCTCGTTGCATTAGTAAAATTCTTGTCCAGGCCCTCATCTTCTCCAGCCTGACTTACTGCAACTTCTTTCTTGCTAGTTGCCCTACCACACTTGCCACTTCACTCCAGTCCATTCAAAACGCATCTGTCAGCATCATCATCTTTGCTTTTTTGCTCTGATCTCATAACTTCCTGTATTTTGCCACATTAAGTTTTAGCTTCTTGTTTTTACTTTCGTGGTCTACCATAGCTCTGCTCTGCCCTGCCTTATTTGTCTTCTCTAGTCTCTTATTGTGACACCTCCCGGCCTCCTCTGGTCCAGGACAGTAATGCCAACCTTGTCCACTCGTTCATCAGTTTATTCCAAATCCTTATACATGCAGAATAACCTGCCTCTCCTGAGCCAACCAGGTTTGGTTCTTTCAAGTAGGTTGTACAGTACTTCCTTCCCTCATCCCTTTTTTGTCCTTCATTATGATCATACTCACTTGTGACGTTCTCAGATTAATCTGCAAGCCTTTGGGGGCAGAGACTTTTTTTTTTTTTTACTATGCTTTTCTATAGCTCTTGGCACAATGTGGTCCCAGTCCTGATTGGGGCCTTTTCAGTGCTATCACAATATAAATAAATAGCAACACAGTCAAGGAATAATTCATTTGATGACTGCCTGGGGTAATGTTTTCTTCCACGTAACCTTTTCTAAGTAAGTTGCTAAAATATCTTTGGTTAGCATAATTGCACTGTAAAGAAAAGAAACAAGCAAAGATTGATCGAGTGCTCTGTGAAATCTGCCAGAGCTGCTCCTTAATCAGTTTCAAAGAATCCTTGTTGAGCAGTACAAAAGGCTCCCTTTACCTCACCTTGTGTGTGCATCTGCAGCTCCTGGTGGTTCGGATGATGACTGTAATACATTGATACTTTGAGGGTGGTTCCTGCTTCCCCGTTCAGGAATGCATTGAGGAACCTGCTTAAGTCCATCTCTACTCAGGACAGCTGTTAAATAGATGTCTAACTTTAATCATATGCTTAAGTGCTATCCTGAATGGAGATACTTTTCTGAATTGTGCCCAATATGTATATCTTGGGCTGAATAAACAGAGAGACCAAAGCCCAGGCCGGAGTTGCTACTATATTAACAGGAAACACCCTCAAGTTATTACTAATATTAATACTAACATTTTGAATGAAAAAAGAAAAAAATACAGAAAATCAATATGGGCTGTGAAACTGCTGATAGTTAAATTCTTACATTAAAAAAGGAATCCCACTTAGTCCTCTTTCCTGCTTTATTTTTCTTCATCTGTCCCCTTTCTTTCCTTTCCTCACCCCTTCTTTCCTACTGGTAAATAATCCTCTTCCCCGAAAAGAACTATCCTCTGTTTCTCCCATGGGAATTTTTGAGCATCAGCCAGAGAGTGTGAGAAGATGCATATGTGAGCCAATCAGACCAGAAGGATTAGTATATTCATCATATGGTTATTTCTCTATAAAGTGAGAAATGCCTATTGGATGTAATGAATCAGGGTACAAGGATTGTATAAATGGCTACAAAATATCAAAACTACACCAAACACTGAAAGTTAAACATAAAAAGGTATTTCTTCAGTTTAAAATTGTTGCAAATCAATTAGTCTGAATAGTTTTTACCTAGTATTGCTACATGTAACATCTAAGATTACTATACTTGATGGAGACTAGAGGAAATATTCAGTTTTTGTCATGTGTTTACTTTTTGAATCAAAAAGCACACTGGGTATAGCCCATTTCAGTATTTCTCCTGAAAAGTCAGTCACTTTCCCTTTTTGTTTGTGTGGGTCTGTTACACAGGTACAGCGGGAGAAAAATATCTTTTTAAAAAGGGAAAATGTATCGCTTTCTGAGAGTCATGGTGGATTAGTGATGAAATTGCCATGTTGTAAAGCAGGAATTCTTGAATTCTAATCCTGTTTCTGTTACAGACTCATTGTGTGGCCTTGTACAAAATGCCACTTTACATATCTCTGTCAGTTTCCTTGAGGAAACTATAAAACAGGGACACTAACTCTTACCCATATGATAAGATTGTAAATTCACTGGTTAATGTTTATAAAGTTCATTGAAGGTGAAAAGTACTATAAAAGGTTGAATGTTTTTCTTCCTAAAGTGTCTGTAGTATATTTATATTCCACTAGGCTTTCCCTACCTAGGACATTTAAAAATATTTTGTGTTTCTTACTTGGATATATTTTTTGCTTCCCTTTCCAGAATCATCAGAGTCAGCTGGAGATCTTTGATGAGAATGTTGCCCACATAAGTACTTGGCTCTATCAAGCTGAAGCCCTGCTGGATGAGAGTGAGAAAAAGCCAGCAAGCAAAAAGGAAGAAACAGTGAAGGTTACAAACTTAATCTTTTAAAGCAGGGAGCTATAAAATGATAGCACTTTTTGATTCCATTGGAGAGTGAGCTAGCTTTTCTGATTGATTTTTTTTGCACTGCAGTAACTTTCTGCTGCTTTTGCTTCTCAGCGTTTAACATCAGAATTGGATGATGTGAGTCTCCGAGTGGATAATGTGCGTGACCAAGCCATTATCTTAATGAACAGTCGTGGCGTGTCATGCCGAGAACTTGTAGAACCTAAGTTGGCCGAACTGAATCGGAACTTTGAGAAGGTATCGCAGCATATCAAAAGTGCTAAGGTGAGCAAGAAGGAGTCACAATACCAGGAAGTTAATTTATGTTCCTAAAACATTTGAATAAGTGGCTTCATAGGGACAACTTCATTTTAATAGACAAAGATACATTTTTATCTATGTAAATCTCTATATGCTAAAATTAATGGAGACAGTAAGTAGCCAGCCTGGAAATCAGCAGTGTATGAACCCTGAATTGTGTCATAGGTAAAAGAGTGTAGTGGGATCAGCCTGTTATCCAATAGTCATTTATTTAGGCCATAAAGCAAATCCATATTGTGTCATGATTGTCAGTCTCTGTTAGAGAGAGGCCATAGGACTAGGATAGTCAGAGGCCTGCAGGTTGAAACTCATTGGCAGAAAATCTTTGGCATGTACCAACATTCTTCCTAGCTATCGCTAGTTATTGTAGCAAGGCAACCCCTGTGATTTCATTACAAGTCCCATGATATTTCATGTTTTTTTTAAAAAACCCTGTTCCTGCTGCGGTCATGTGTATAAGAAGAGAATCTCACTTTTCTTTTTAATGAAAGCTAAGCTTCTTTCCTTTGTGTTTGTGGAAAATAGCTTGAAATTATTAACTTTAAAAACTCAAATACCACAAAGCAAATGAAAAGACTTCAAATTAATTATTTTAAAAATCCCTTGATTTTGGGAAACCTCACTCAGGTTTTTTTAATCCTGGGGTGAGCAATACTGTTTGTTTGGGCAGGGGGTGGAGGGAGGTTAGCTTTCTTTTCTGAAAATAAATAGTTCAGTATATGGTTTTATGGCCTGATTCTGCAGACATTCATGCATATAGGTAACTATTTACACCAAAAGTCACATTTACGTGAGTTACTTGAGTATTTGCAGGTTGACACCTTCATTTGTGTGATTTTTGATTTGCTTTTGTGCTACAGATACTTGTTGGTCAGGAACCCTTGCCTTATAAAGTTCCTGTTGAGCCAGAACCTCAGGAACTTGGAGTGGGATCTGCAGATCTGGACAAATTTGAAAGTGATTTACAAAACATGTTAAAAGTTGTGGAAAAGCACATGGAATCAAGTGATGAAGATGAAAAGGTTTGTGCGCAATGGATGAATTGAATAGATTGATCAACTTTTCTTTGTTTCTTTAATTCCGCACTGTATTTTTACTAATCTCTGTGAAAAGGAAATTTGATATCTTAATGAATATGTAATATCATAATTTTTCTGAAAGCCACTTTAAATCGGGGATAAAGGATAGTGGCTGGGGCAGAGGGAGGGGTTAAGTAGAATAGCTTCTCCTCCTCTCCCTGGCATGGATAAGCAGTGCTTTCTACCTAGGTCACCCTTCTCTTTGGCTGGCACTGTGAGAACACTCCGGCCTGTTTCAATCTATTTTAACAATGGCTTTATATGTCCTTTAGTTTTAGTTTATTTTGGGTGACAGGATGCTTAACAGCACTGAAGTGTTAATTTTATTACTATTCAGCCAGTCAAAAAATCCATTTTGAAAACCATAAATAGGGTTTCTGTAAATGACCACAGACTTGTATAATTCTAGTTGGATGAAGAGAGAGCCCAGATTGAGCAAGTTTTACAGAGAGGAGAGCAACTGTTACAGCAGCCCATGGAGGACAACAAGAGGGAGAAGATCCGCTTGCAGCTGTTGCTTTTGCAGACAAGACACAACAATGTAAAGGTGTGACTTCAGAATTTTAACATGACTGACTTCTGATGCACTCTACCTGGTGGACTTCTGGTAGCCTGTTTGAAATCTGATTGTGACCGTTTAACAGCATTGTTTAGTTTTAGGGGATGAAAGCCTTCAGGACATTTAGTGTACATACAGAAAAAGAACAGAATCTCTGTGATTCCAAATTCAAAAATGTTCCCCAAAGTATTAGTTTTATTTTTCTGCAGTTTTGGTGTTCTGAAGTTTGAAATCTGTCCCTGGGCTATTCAGATAATTAGAACATATTGCAATTAATTAATTAATCCCCTCATTCCACTAAGCAGAATTTCTGAGCTTGATTTAAAATAAGTAAAATCCACCCCCCATTTATTTTTCCTCACACTGTGTATCCCCCATGCCTATTTGCTTATAGGAACTGAAGTCTTTTCAAAGAAGGCAGGTGGCTGAGTTCTCCCCTGTGTTTTCACAATATAAGAGAGAACAGGACAGTCTGTTAAACTGGCTGAACGAGACAGAGCACCGTCTGTCAGGGCTGCACGAAGGAGAAGATGAACAAAAACTGCAGGTAAATACAGATGTTCAAAAAATTTTAAAAAGAGTGAAGGTAATAAATGACTTTTTATTAGAACGGTGTGCTGGGGTTCAGGGATACTCTTTTGGTACCTCCTTGATAAGGAATGTGTCCAAAAGATTTGTGTTAATTATTCCGTTGTGTTTTGTCTGTTTGTATCAGTCTTGGATTAACATTATCATTATTAGGGGAGCAGTAGCAACCGCCGTCTAACTTTCTTTTAAATGAGTTATTTTGTATGTAAATACTTACCGTAGGCGGGTGTGTAGTGCTAACTCTAGTTAAGGTTACCTAGTGTTTTCCATTATACGGTATCTCTTTGGAAATTGTAATTATAACTTTGTGAATCTGTCATCATTTTGGGTCAAATTTGGCAGGGATGGGCTCAGTAAAAGACCTTGGCCGGGGCAGTGGTTGGTGAAAACAGGATAAGGCGTGAGGGCATGATAGGATAAGACAAAGGGGGCAGTGTAGGATCAAGGAAGGGGGTGGTGGATTTGGTTTGGGAAATGTGATGCAGGGGGAAATTCAGTATGGGGAATGGGAGGTGATCTAGGGATAGCTCAGCTAGACTCTGAAAGATTGGTGGAGGGGCTGGGGTAGGTACTTGTCCCCATTAGAACCAAGCAGTGGGTCTGCTGACTGTATTAGTGTGAATGCTTTTGTGGGAAGAACTTATGACTCCTGGTACAAAGTCATCTTTGTCATGACTGGATCAGGTACTCTGTCTGCTAAGGCTTTTAATCTAATTTTAATTTCTTCATCTCAAAGGTGGGATGGCCTATTCCACTGTACCTTCGATGTTGTTGGTCACATGGGCCACATCTATCTTTTAAGGTCTGTGCTTTTAGTGCAGGTGTGATTTTTTTCCTCTTGCATACTCCCATGTTATACCTACTAACTTGTGCAACAGAGTCTCACTCTGATCAGGAACATGATGTAGCACCATGGTTGTGGAACATGAAGAGTGGGGAAGAGGATGTGATCTGTTCCTTTATTCTTCCCTTCAAGCAGCTGTGTATGGGATCTTTCTTGTGTCTTGCTTAATTAGCTCCCTCTCTGCTTGATGGCATCTGAAAATTCCTTTCTTAGGCAGATAACTTTCCCCATGTGTTGTGTGTTGAACCTGGGAACCAGGGTAGGGAGTTTATAGCTCACTAGGTAGCAGTGTGCATAGGGATTCGACACTGGGATGCTTCACAGCACCTTAGTCTACATAGGAATGGGCAAAAGATCTGGTGTCTGAGAGAGAATAGGAGATAGTCTGATGGAACTCATGCCTTTGAGGAGGAAAATAGGGAAATGAGCAGCATAAGCATGAAAAAAACATCAGTTGTGTGTGGGGAAGCACCCATTAAAAATGTAAGGAGATGGACCACCCAGGGGAGAGTGGAATGGAGGAACCATGGAGAAGGGTGTCAATGGATGGTTGTAACTGAAGAGCTGGGGCATGATATTTGGAAGGAACAGTCAGTTCAGTTACGATAGGTAGAGTGGAAGGCTGTATTCTAATAGCATTGACGTGTAAAGTGCCATGATGATCTTTGAGTCTTCAGTACATTACAGCAAAGATTTTTCTTTCTGTACTGTATCTGTGCCCATTTTTAAGGGGTTCATGTGGAGAGGAGTGTGGAGTAAGGAGAGTTGGATGGTTTTTTGAGATGCTTAATTGTCTTTTTATATCTTAACACATCTTTTGTAATGTACTGTGTGTGTTTACAGGTAAGGTAGCTTTCTCTTGCAATTTTAAACGCAAAAGCATTTGAAAAATGAATGATTTATGTTTGCTGAGTTTGATAACTCGATTTTAATTTACGATTCTAATTTTTTTTTCTCTTTAAAAAGACCTGGGAAATCATACAAAAACTAAGTTAAAAGACCATTAAGTACTCTAAATTAAGTACTCTAAAGTTTGGAAATGACAAAGTTAAGGTTGCTTAAGTTAAGTTAAGGCAACCTTAACTGCCCCCTCTTTTGCATGTACTTCAGGAGACCGTGTTTATAACGTGATTATATGCGGTTTCTCAAATAATATATCACTAATGCCATTCTTATGCTGCTTACATACACACTGAGCAAAAGTTTTTTAGATTTATTCAGCTTCTAGTTAATAGCCACGTGTTTAGCTTGTAACACAATTGTATTTGATAGGAAAAAATTAACTCTGCAATTAAATTTTGCCCAAAACACGTGGATATAGGCTCATTCCCAGAGCATATGGGGGTAAGTTAGTATCTGCTGAATCACAGTGCCAGTATTTGCCTGACTTGTGGCACCAGTTTTGAACATCCTGAGTGGGGTTCAATGCATGTGCTGGATAATCTTTTAACAGAGATCTTTTCCACGATGTCCTTGGTATAATCCGGAAAAACCAAATCTGTGTACCTTCCAAGTTGGGCTTTTTTAAGAATAAGGTCCTTTTAATATTGTATTTTTAAAAAACTGTAGTTATGTCCTGGGGGTTTGCATTTGGTGGGGGTTTTGGTGCAAGTGAGTAGTGGGCTCTTTGAATATCAACATTCTGATTGGAGGAGGGAGAGAGAGAAGTACTGGCAGGGTGGTAGATAAAAATTCCACAGGCCTCCCTTTTCCCAGCCCCTCTGGGATCTCTGCAATCCTCAGATTGCTTCTTGTTGATCTTTTCCTCAAGATTATTAACCTTTTCCTGCAGTGCTTTAATAGTCCTTTCCTGTTGCCTTGAGGGCATATTCATATTATTCACTGTGTCTTCTAGTGAGAAGATTCTATTCTCAGCTTCATCTAGTCTTGATGCCAAACTGCAAATTAGGTTAATGTATATTAGTAATATCTTTTATCTGTTACATCTTCAGTTATTTTTCTAAAGATACTTTATTCACTTGAGATTTACTTTAGCCAGTCCATAATTTCATCTACTCTAAGAAGGGCATCCTCTCCCTGATCGGCCATCTTGGTTGCAAGAGGGCTATCTGACAGTTTCTGCTTTATAGATGTTGTAGAACGTCTGGAGATGGCACAGCATCCATAATAGTATTAAATTAAAAGAAAAGAATTGTAGAATAATATCTGCTGAATTTAGGAGAATAGGAAAGAGAGTTGTAAAACTATGTATCCACAAGCCACCATTCCCCAGTGGTGCCCAGAAGTTCTAATTGCATTCAGTTTTAACATACACATACATATGTATCTCTCAAAATTCAAAATATATGTAATTAAGGCGATTTTGTATTACTATATTTTTATTATTGTATTTTATTAAGTCATCTTGATAGATTTGAATTATATTCCGTATACCAAAACTGCTGAAATGATTGATGGGTTTGGATGGTCCAGGTTGCATCCTATTACAGTGTAATAGCTTTACTGTGTATATAAAATGTAAATGTACTCTCAACTCTGCAATGAAGTGCACATGAATAGCTCACTGAAGTTAATGGGGTTGCGTGCACGGTGAATGCTGTGCTGTGGAAAGCTTTTTGCAGCATAGAGACTCTATGCTGTCATGTATAAATGGTGCTAAAAATGTATGTATGTAACATAAATAAAATAGGACGGGTACATTCACACCAAATACTGGAAAAGGGAAACAAATAGTTTTCATACTGATAAAAGTAGTGGGCAATATGATGATATCAATTTTGAAAAACAAAACTTCTGTATGCAGTTAAGAATAAATTTCTGTCTAAAGAATTAATTACATACTAAATCCCCGTAAATTCATTTTCTGTTAATTTTAACATGGGAATATGCATAACACTTGTCTTTTATTCAAAAAAGAGGAGAAACCTATGTTAACATGTTAGGCCCTGATCATGCAGAGACTTACGTGTGTTTAACTTAACACAATATAAAAAGTCTCATTTAAGGTTATTGGGCTATTTGAAGTGTGTAAAACCAAGGACATGTATAAGTCTTTGCTGGATTGTGTGCTAATTTTCTAAAGAAAAATGATACGTTCTGTAATGCAATGGAATATAAAAATGAAATCTAGTTATTAACCATGAAATAATTTATTTTCAAACACTTAGAATACCGACTTTTTTTTACATTATGTATACTATTCTATACATGTGTACACAGGGTAGTGGTATGATTCTGATGGTATGGTATGAGTCTGATGCCTTGTATTATTTGAGTAATAGTATGTGATCATGTAAATAACACTGACTACCAAGGCCTATGCAAAAGAGGGCACAGTTAAGGTTCCATAAGCAACCTACACTTTGTCATGTCTAAACTTCTGAGTACTTCACTTTATAACCTCATAATTCTTTTAGGATAGTTTTTGTCTTAGAATTAATATTTAACTCTAGAGAATGAAATATTATCCAGGAGAGTTGGGTTGTGTGTCATAGTGAGATTCCCAAACAGATAGAAATTCCCAACTAATTTGAAAGGATTTTCTGGTCAGACACCATTTACTGTTTTAAAGTAAACAGTCCAGAAAACTGTGTGTTTTTAGTTTCTCTTTTTCATACTTCCAAAACACTTTAGCTGCCATGGCAATTAGTTTAATATTTTATACAATAACAATGAAAAGCCCTGTGAAACAGTAAGTAATTTCTTGGACAAGCTTGGGGGTTAGGCAATCTGTCTAGTTAGTTCTGAATTTCTGGTTTGAAGCTCCATAATTAAAACCAATCAATCTCTTTATGACTGTTTTGTAACTTTTTAAACCCAGGACCAATTAAAGAAGGAAATGGAGAATGTTCATGCTCAGAATGAGTCTCATACGACATGAAATATTAATGTGAAACACATCGTTCAGAGTTACAGTGCACCATTGCAGCCAGTTACGATAGCCATAAGGTTACAAGAGCTCTCCTTAGCTACTTTGTGTGTTCTGATAACTACATTAAGGCTTCAGGTTCACATTAATGTTAATGTCCTGTAGAGGGAAATTTTAAATTATTGAGCTTACCTAGTATGTACCTGCAGGATCAGTGGGCCATTAATGATGGACACAAAGTCCCAACATCTGTTTACCGAGTCCATATTTGCTTGCTATATCAGATACTTCATTAATCACTCCTGCCTATGTGCATGACCCTTCTGGGTTTACTGCTACACTAGCAGGCAGGCACCCTGAGACAAGACGTCTTGGAATGGGACTATAATTACTTCACTTGAGATCCTCCTGCATGCCTGCGTGTCAGACAGGAGCTTATTCCCAAAGGGATCAATGCCCTCCCCTCGTATGCTACAAAGAGCCTCTTATGGGGAACCCAGAAAATGGTGCTTCCCATCCAAATAAAAGACACATCTCATATAGCTAAAGGGAACTCCTGAGGTTGTCTAAATAATTTTGAGGTGAGTCATTGTAATTTTTCACCTTACCCGATCCCTTTTGGCCACTGAGTCCAAATGGGCTTGGACAGAAAAGAGAGTGGGAGCATCTTAGCATAGATTTCAGATCTTCACGTTAACCCAGGAGTTCCTGCCAGTTCTCAGGATTGTTCTACACTGTACATACTAGACATAGACACTCTGAGAAGAAGCAAGCCTAAAAGAGTAAACCAGTGAAGGCTAATGTCTCCTTGTGGGATGAAGGACTGTTTCCACTCAGTGCTGGGAAATGTAATTTCCCACAAAATCTTAAAACCGTATGCAGGCACGGAAACCACATTTTAGTGTATCTCAAAACAAATCCAGTCTGGCTACCCTTCCAGAGATCATAGAAATGTACGGCTGGAAGGGACCTTGAGACATCTTCAAGTCCAGCCACCACTTTGTGTCCAGACCATGTAAACCTAGACCATCCCTGACAAGAATTTGTCCAACTTATTTTTAAAAGCTTCCAAAGGTGGGGACTCTACAACCTTCCTTGGAAGCCTATTTCAGAGCTTAACTACTATTATAGCTAGAAAGTTTTTCCTAATACCTAACCTAAATCTCCCTTGCTGCAGATTTATGGCCATTACTTCTTGTCCTAGCTTCAGTGGACATGGAGAACAATTGAGCATCATCCCTTTGATAACAACCCTTAACGTATTGGAAGTATTGAAATAGTAGTATCAGATTCTTCACCCCCCACCCCCCCCAACTTCCCTGTCTTCCCCTCCGTCGTCTTTTGTCCAGACTAAACATGCTCAGTTTTTTAACCTTTCTTCGTAGGTCAGGTTTTATAAAACTTTTATCATTTTTTGTTGCTCACCTGTCCACTATATTCACATCTTTCCTAAACTGTGGTGCCCCGAATTGGACACAGTACTCCAGCTAGGGCCTCACCAGTGCTGAGTAGAGTGGAATAATTAAGTCCTGTGTCTTACATACAACACTCCTATCAAAATACCCCAGAATCATATTATCCCTTTTTGCAGTTGCATCACACTGATGACTCATATTCAGTTTGTGATCCACTATAGCTTCTAGATCCTTTTCAGCACTACTACCACCAAGACAGTTATTCTCCATTTTGTAGTTGTGCATTTGATTTTTCCTTCCCAAGTGAAGTACTTTACACTTATTTTTATTGAATTTAATCGTATTGAATTCAGACAAATTCTCCAAGCTATCAAGGTCATTTTGAATTTTAAATCTGTTTAAGTGTTTTGCAACCCCTCCCAGCTTGGTATCATCTGCACATTTTGTAAGCATGTTCTGTACTCCATTATCCAAGTCATTAATGAAAATACTGAATAGCACCAGACCCAGGACTCACCACTGAGCCACAATAAATACGTCCTCCCTGTCTGACAGCAAACCATTGATAACTACTCTGAGTGTGGTCTTTCAATCAGTTGTGCACCCACCTTATAGTAATTTCATCTATACCACATTTTCCCAAGTTTGCTTATGAGAATGTTATGTGGAAGTGTGTCCAAAACCTTTCTAAAATCAAAGTATATCATGTGTTCTGCTTCCCCCTTATCCATTAGGTCAGTAATCCTTATTTAAGAAGGAAATTAAGTTGGTTTGGCATGATATGTTCTTGACAAATCCATGCTAACTATTCCTAATAACCTTATTATCCTCCAGGTGCTTACAAATTGGTTGTTTAATAATTTGCTCCAGTATCTTTCTGGATATTGAAGTTAGGCTGACTGGTCTATAATTCCTCAGGTCCTCCTTTTTAAAGGGAGGAAATATGTTTGCCCTTCCTCAGTCTTCTGGGATCTCTCGCGTCCTCAAGAAGTTCTCAAAAATAATTGCTAATGGGTCTGAGATTGCTTCAGCTAGTTCCTTAAGTACTCTGGGATGAATTTCATTAGGCCCTGCTGACTTAAATACATATAACTTACCTAAATGTTCTTTAAACTGTTTTGGTTGTTAATATTAATTTTGTTGAGTATTGGGTCATCATTAACCTTTTTAGTGAAGACTGAAGCAAAACAGGCATTAAGCACTCCGGCTTTCTTGTTGCGTTTCTCTCTTTCCTAACAAAGGATCCTTAAGAGTAATTTTTCTATGCAAGGATCTAGTTGATGTGAAGATGGAATCTTCATTGAGAAGAAATTCAAAGGCATCGCTGCAGTCATTGACTTACTTCATGCAGTTGGTTCTGAAGTAAATAGAGGGAGAGGGAGGTCCATGCATTTATGAATGCTCTATGGAAGAAGGGCAGTGTGGTACAATATGATATAAGGATACATGTGGCTTTGGTAGAGGCAAAACAGCAACTAATGAATTGTAAGTACTCAGGTAATCCATGCTGAAGTGCTTTGCTGAACAGGGTGTTATCCTTTATTAGATAATAAAACAGTTAGTAAAATTATTAAGGTGGCCACTATATGCAAAAGATCATGTAGGAATGTATATGTATAACATAGCATAAAATGTTGATAAAACAGAATTTTCATGTGGTGGTTGGTTGCTCATGATCAGTTACTCTATTTGAAAACATCTAGCTTCCAAATGTAGCCAAAGTTTACCCAGTCGGATTTAGAGAGAAGGTAAGCAGTTTGAATTTAGTAGTTTAAAATTCTGGAAGTGATGATATTGTTTCATATTCTGCCATTCCCAGACTTTTGGTATTGTGGCGCACTTTGATTAGTGAGTGAAACTTCTAGGGGGTTATGTTTTTGTGGCTTGTTTTTTGATCTGCTCAGTTAAGTGATCTTAAATTCTTGCTAGCAGGATGTTCCCTGAGGCTTTTGTTAAAATGGGGAACATCAACATTTCTGAAGTGAGAACTTGTGCTCTCAAGAAAGAGAAGATCTGTTAAGATGAACTCAGTTGCCATGGAGTTCCAGTGGAGCCAGTGGGCTGATCCTGAAATGAGAAAGAGAGAATGCAGAATCATTCGTTTCCACACCCCCCAAAGCAATGGCAAACATTTTGATTCCCTGTGTGCCTGTGACCTCAATAAAGATGCTTGATGCATAAGAGGAAAAAGCCCTGGTAGTATCCCAGTTTAGAGATCTGAAGCAACTCTCTGAAAAGCTGCCATGGTTTGCCTGATACATTCCAGTGCCTGGTTGGTTCCTGATTGGAAAGTGTTAGGTAAATTTTGCTAACTTGCTGATGCAGCTAGCTCAATATGCAACCATGATGCAAGGAAGGTGGAATTAGCCCTCAAGAAGAGGGAGCTAGCATTTGGAACGGGCAGGTTTGAAGGAAACAATCATAGGATTAGCCAAGCCTGGAGAGAGAGCTTACATTTGGGTTTCATGTAACATTACTTGGGAATTACCTTTTTGCGAATTGATTCTTGTTAATAAACCAGAGCCTGGGAAGGGGGAGATTTTTTAACAGTCTATAAATATGTACTTTTGTTGGGAGTGGGATGGACTCTACTCACTTAGGATCACGTACCCTTACTCTGTAGAATGGCAAATATATTTTTCCTGAAATATTTTGTCTCCCTTGCCCATTTGTACTGAAACAAAGTTTATTCAAAATATATATTGGCTGGAGAAGCATGAATCAGAAGTTTATAGCCTTCCTAAAACTTTCCCTGAGTTTTTCTGTAGCTGGATCTTAAGTGTGAAGGGATTTAAAAATAAAACAACTTTGCATTTGAAGAGGATGGCTTTCATTTAGATTCTTTCTACCTTGCTATACCCTGTGATTTAGCTGGAATAAAGAGAAATGAAGTCTTAAATTGCAGGAGGAAATTTGTGGACTAAGTTTTTCCAGATTACTTCCCCCAAACTTTAGCAAATGATTTGACATGAACAAATGATCAGTTTACCGATTGGGAAGGGAATTTGCTGCTGGTACCCATGCTGGTCTCTTCCTGATAAACTGGTGTAGACATTTAATTGGGTCAGAACACAAACACCATATGCTCTTAATTAATATTATTTCATATTTAAGTAAATCTCTCTGTTTTTCTTCTTCTTCTGTCTTTGTTTGTTATTCATCTTACTTATAAAGACCTGGATCTTGTAAATGTGAGCAATTCCTTTTCCAGTAGTTAAGTAGCAAATTTGTGTATTCACTGTCTGCATTGACTAACCCAGATGAGCAGGTAAAACTGACACAGCAATCTCAATAGTAATATTAAAAAGCCTGTTTCCTGAATTTGGCAAGAGTGGTATGTAATGTTGGATTTTTCCAACCAACAGGATATTTGTTTGCAAAGAGGGGAATACAATGGAAGCTTGATGAACGGAGGTACCTTATTGTATAAAATATATGCTCTGAGTGAATATTGCCCACTCATACTGAAGATGTGTATTTTCTAAAGGGAGATGCCCAGGTCCGCAAAGGTATTTAGGTGATTATCTCCCATTGATAGCAATAAGAGTTGGGCTCCAGAAGTACCTGTGAGGATCTGGGTCAAAATGTTTAATAAACCTGCCCTTTCAGCAGTGAAATTGGAGATGAAAAAGGCAATTAGGTCATCCAGTCAAGTCTTCCACAGAAATAGCTCTACCACTTGATCCTTGATTTGCTTTTTATCTTTTGGTGCTTAAGATAACAAACTTTGGCAACATATTTCTATGATTATGATTTAAAAAAAAAAAACAAAACAAAAAAATACCCACCAGGCTTATATTAGATTTATTTAGAGTAAGCCAAGTTGCAAGAGCCATAATTATGTGAGGCAGAAATTACTGTTCCTCCACAGGTCTTGTTTGTTCTGCATCTGCAAGTTTAAGGAGGACAGAAGCTGAATATATAGAGCAGTCCTGTAGTAACTTGCTTACCCCACTGTCACGTGTTCACCCACTGAATGATGTGTGGCAAGGAGGAAATAACATTCCAGTGATTGCAGACAGCTGTTGCTGATTACTAATTACAGCTGTACTCTGTAGGAACTGCTCCAGGAGCTGGAACAGCACCGGGAGGAATTCACTGCTCTCCAGAAGAAGAGCAGCAACTTGTCTCAGTATGGCCCAGTTGGGGAAGCAGAGCACACTAATGTGTGTCAGCGCTGGCAACAAGTTGAAACTCAGTTGTCTGCATGTCAGCAGATGCAGTTTAAACCCCAGGTGAGTTTTTCTAATGGAAGGTAAACAATTGTATGTTATAATGCAGCAAGACAGTAAGACAAATCAAAATAACTATGCATTTGAGTGAAATTCAGATCCTTGCATTTGGCTAGTGCATACCGGCATGGGTGCAATGATTTGCAACAACTTCATCCACTGCTGTGTAGGTAGCTGCAGAACCAACTGCATGAAGGTTACTGCAGGTCAGTGGCCCTAAATAACATTTAGGCATTTGTCCATTCCCGGTCTTCTTCCACCTCTTGCGCACTGCTGAGGAAGGATCCTGCAGAGAGCAGGTCTCTGAGTTTCGCAGATGATGCAGAGACTGCCTTCTCCTGCAGCAGAAACACTGGTTCTTCTTCGAGTGCTTGCTCATGTCGATATACTGTGATGTGTGCACAAGGCTCCAGGGGGCGCTGGAGCTGTCCTTACGCGTACTGCTGAGAGGAAAATATTTCTGGTAACCATGCATGAGGGTGTGCACACACCTAGAATGCAATGGACATGAGCAGCACATCTCGAAGAACAACAGTTATAAGGTAAGTAACCATCTTTTCCAAGCCCCGGAGACCTGCCTGGCTGGAGAAAAGAGAGCTGGATTTACGTCTTCAGAATTAAATCACTAAAGTTGGTGAAGTAATAGAGCATATGAAGAAAATGATCATATCGGGAGACCCTGTCAATAGTAGCATGCATATGTACTGGTTATAAATTTCCTATATCTGACTGTCATGTTATTCCTGTGATCAGTGTGTGCACAGTTGTGAGCTTTTTCTAAGAGTGCCTATGCACTATTGTGATATTGCATCAAAGGTCAATGTTGATTATTTTAAGCCCCTATGTTCTAATTATGCTCTGGATTGCATTAGTCAAATTTATGCTTCTATGTGGCGCTTTTTGTGTGTGCATGATAAATGGCTGAGATGGAACATAATCTCAAGGCAGCACACAGATGTTTCCAGTTTTAGTATAGTGCTAGCATTGCAGTTTTGCATCCTTCCTTGGAAGTGTTCAGTACCTGAGGGAAACTTCATTCAACAGCTAGATGCCCTGACTTGAGCTTCTTCTATGGTTCTTTTCCTCTTGACTGCACAAATTATGCCCACTGGATTCTAGTTAATTTGAAGAACATCTCTAAGCTGCCCAGAAATGTCCAGACATTGAATATAACTTTAGGCTTGACAAATTCATAGAGTGAAAGACCCAAGTTTGTTTTCTCAGTCACTGCTATTGATCAAACACTGAATTCCTGTATCAAGGGAGATGAAGAGCTGTTTGTCTCGCTGACAGTTGAAGTATATTTGAGTAGGCCAGATGTTGCTTGAGTGATTTTGGCAACTCTTAAGAGGTTTAGCAGTACAATGGGAGAAATAAAATGCAAATTCTCCTTCGAGTGGTTGCTCATATGCATTCCATTTAGGTGAGTGCGCGCCCTCGTGCACGGCCAATCGGAGAACTTTTACTAGCAGCCCCTGCAGGGGCCGGTCCAGCGACCCCGTAGTGCCGCCACCATGCGGCAGCACAACCGTTGCTGCCGGCCCCTCCCCTCTTCAGTTCCTTCTTTCCGCCCATGACGGTCGGTTGAGAACTAACCCTGCTCTTCTCAGGCTTTTTCTTTCGCCTTAAAAAGTGAGTATTTAGTTAGTAGTTCGCCCCGAACTAAGTTAGTTTTACAGTTAGTGAGGTTTTGTAGAATAGTTAGGGAGCCTTAGGGCTCGGGACGCCCGCGGCCATGCCCGGCGCGTCCGGCTTCAAGCCATGCGCTAGCTGCGGGAAGGCCTTCCCGGCTAGCGACCCCCACGACCATTGTTTACGGTGTCTGGGGGAACAGCATCGGAGAGACCGATGTAAAATATGTAAGTCCTTTAAGCCTCGGACTCAAAAAGACCGAGAAGTGAGGCTTAAGGCTTTCTTAATGGAGACCGCGCTCAGTCCGGCGTCCGAGTCCACGCGGTCCACCACGGCACCGAGCGTGTCCTCGGTGTGGAGCGCACCACCGGCACCGGGGACCACGGTACCAAAGAAAAAGAAGAAACTCCGCCCGCTTGTGGAAGCTTCCCCGCACCGCAAGAGCGACCGGGGTCGAGCTCAGAGATGTGCTCCCTGGATTGGCCCCTGACCCCGGCACCGGGACCGGCACCGACTCCAACAAAGGAGGTTTCCCCGACTCATGTGAGCGGGGGACCTACCATACAGGCCCCTTCAACGCCAGAGGCTTTCGAGGCGGCACGCGTCTTGTTGACCCTGCCCACGCCTCTGGCACCCCCTCGCGCGAGGGGCTCAGGGCCTGTTTTCCGGGGCAAACCCGCGTTTGGTGTCCCCGAAGGGTGGGCGGCATCGGCACCGGACGTCCAGCCGCCCGCCACCTCCATCGCTCGACTGCGGAGGACCGAGCCCGGAGGCTCCTCTCCACCCTCGTCATTGGAGGAATCGTGGCACCGCTCCCGGCACTGCTCCAGCTCCAGCCCCGAGTCGGCGCACTCGGCACCGTTCCCTGGCACCAAGGAAGAGACTGCGAAAGGCTTCCCCGCCCCGGCGCAGCTCATCATCGTCTTCGGGATCGCCCCACAGACGAGGCAGACGACGTCGCTCCTCCAGCTCATCGTCCAGCGAACCACGGAGCGTCTCCTCCCGGTATCGTCGCCGCCGTCCCCGCACTCCTGGCTCGGGATCCCGGACCCGCCGCCAGGAGCGGGAACCCTCATCGGCGGCGCAGCCGGCACCGCAACCTCCAGTGCCGCAGACCCCGGTACCGCAGGCACCTCTCCCCGCGGTGCCGACAACGTCTGTGGCGGCGCCGGCGTTGCCCTCGGCACCGGAGCTGCCTCTGAGTTGGGCCCAAGGACCCTGGCAGTGGCCAATGTGGGCCCAGTGGGCGGCTCAGATGGGGCAGGGAACTATGCCGGCCCCTGCCTCGGCCACCCAATCCCAACAGGCACCTTTGGTGCAGGAGGATGACCACTCCTTTTCCTCCGAGGAGGAGGACCCTGGGGAAGGCCCCTCCACAGGACCCCGCCACCCGTCTTACTCGTCGTCTTCAGACGAGGCGGCTATAAGGGACCAAGGGGCCCCACTCATCGACTTTAAGGCCCACCAAGAACTCCTGAAACGGGTGGCCTCGAACCTAGACTTACAAGTCAAGGTTCTAGAGGAAGAGGTGGACCACCTCTTCGGACGTGTGGGGACCCAAGGCCCTTCCAGGGTGGCCCTCCCCATTCATGACAGGGTCCTACGCCTAGCCAAGGCAGTATGGCAGACCCCTGCCTTGGTCGCCCCCACCTCTAAGGGCGCCGAGAAGAAGTATTATGTGCCAGCCGAGGGGCATGAATACTTATATGCGCACCCTGCCATGGGCACCTTGGTGGTAGAGGCCGTCAACCAGAAAGACAGGCAGGGTGCCCAGAGCGCCTCCCCTAAAAACAGAGAGGGCAGGAGATTAGACCTTTTCGGCAGGAAGGTCTACTCCACAGGGGCGCTCCAGTTCAGGGTAGCCAACCATCAGGCTCTCCTGGGCAGATATAACCTGAACTTGTGGGACTCCTTAAAAAGGTTCACGGAGTCCCTGCCTCCAGACCAGGCCACCGACTTTGCCATGGTCCTGGAGGAAGGTGTGACAGTAGCTAGTGCAGCCTTGCAAACTGCGTCTGACGCTGCAGACACGGCCAGCAGGGCGATGGCCTCCTCTGTCGCTATGCGACGGGCAGCGTGGCTGCAATCTACTGATCTGTCACAGGAGGTGCAGCACTCCATTCAAGATCTGCCGTTTAATGGAGCCGCCCTCTTCTCGGAGAGGACGGACGAGAAGCTGCAAGCCCTGAAGGACTCAAGGACGACGCTACGCTCCTTGGGCCTTTACACGCCCCAGGCGGCAAGACTGCAAGCCCGCCAACAGCCGCAACAACCGCCACAGCGGCACCAGCAGCAGACTAGGCCGCCGCCTAGGCCCTTCCCCCCCTCCCAGGGGTCGGGACAGGAACAGGGGCACAGGATGGCGCAACCGACCTGCGACCTCCTCGTCTTCCTTCAAGGGCCCCTCCCGGGGCTCCAAGGGCAAAAGACAGTTCTGACATTGCGTCCGAGGGTGGCATCTCTTTACATTCCCTGGGCCACCCCCCGCCTTTCCGGGACAGGCTAAGACCGTACATCGGCCTGTGGCGGGAGATAATGTCGGACCAATGGGTCCTCAGCACCATCCGCTGGGGCTATGCCCTTCAGCTGCTGGCTACCCCTTCCCACTCCCCACCCCCCCCGTCCCTCTTCAGGGACCCATCTCACGAGCAATTACTCCGCCAGGAGGTTCACACCCTCCTTCTCAAGGGATCCATACTCGAGGTGGGGAGGGGATTCTACTCAAGGTATTTCCTCGTCCCCAAGGCAAAAGGGGGCCTCAGGCCTATACTGGACCTGCGCAAATTCAACAGGTTCATAAAAAAGCTCAAGTTCCGCATGGTGTCCCTAGCGTCCATCATCCCAGTACTGAACCCAGGGGACTGGTTTGCCGCCCTCGACCTGAAGGATGCGTACTTTCACGTCTCCATCCTTCCCGCCCACAGGAAATTCCTAAGGTTTATGGTAGCTGGTGGACACTACCAATTTACGGTCCTCCCCTTTGGCCTGGCCTCGTCCCCCAGGGTGTTCACGAAGTGTATGGCAGTGGTGGCGGCCTCCCTGAGGCGCAAGGGGGTCCAAATCTTCCCATACCTGGACGACTGGCTGATAAGGGGCAGGACCAAGTCGCAGGTGCGCGAGGCGGTCTCCCTCGTCCAGACCATCTGCCATACCCTGGGGCTGCTCATAAACGAGCAGAAGTCAACATTATATCCAGTACAGAGCATAGAGTTCATAGGGGCCCACCTAGACTTGGTGCGGGCCAAAGCTTCCCTCCCACGCTCGAGGTTCGAGGTCATGACGGCGATAATATCGCAACTCCAGAGGTGTCCCACGACAACAGCCAGGCAGTGCCTACGGCTGTTAGGCCACATGGCCTCGTGCACTTATGTAGTGGAGCTGGCCCACCTCAGACTCAGGCCCCTCCAGGGCTGGTGGACCAAGGTGTACATGCCCAGCAGGCATGCCCTGAACAAGGTGGTAACAGTTCCCCCTGCGGTGTTGGGGTCACTGAACTGGTGGCTGGACCCCGGGACCGTGTTGAAAGGAATTCCCTTCAGGGCGCCCACCCCCTCGATCACTCTGATCACGGATGCCTCAGACCTGGGGTGGGGGGCCCATATCACTGGTGGTCTGACCACACAGGCCCTCTGGTCCCAGAGGGAGACTGCCTTCCATATCAATGTAAAGGAACTGAGGGCAGTCAGACTGGCTTGCGAAGTGTTTCGTCATGCTTTATTCGGGAGAATGGTACAGGTGTTGACAGACAATACCACTGCGATGTATTACATCAACAAGCAAGGGGGAGCGCACTCCTCGGTACTGTGCCAGGAGGCGCTTCGACTTTGGGACCTGGCAGTGAGACGCAACTTCTGTTTAACCGCCTCTCACCTCCCGGGGGCCAGGAACGACGACGCAGACCGCCTCAGCAGGTCGTTTCTCCCCCAACACGACTGGTCTCTTCACCCGGAGGTGGTCGCCATGATCTTCCGCGAGTGGGGTGTTCCCCACCTGGACCTCTTCACGTCAGCCTGGAACGCAAAGTGCCCGAGATTTTGCTCGCTCAGGGGTCGCGAGCCGGGCTCTCTCTCCGACGCGTTCCTGATCGAATGGACGGGCGGCCTCCTGTATGCGTTTCCCCCCCTCCCGCTCCTGCCCAAGGTCCTCTTGAAAATCAAGAGGGACAGAGCAGACGTCATCCTGATCGCCCCAGCATGGCCGAGACAATACTGGTTTTGCCTGCTTCAGGACCTGTCGGTCGCTCCCCCGATCGAGCTCCCGAAGAAACCGGACCTCCTCTCCCAGGACAACGGTCGCCTGCTGCACCCCAACCTGGACTCCCTACATCTGACGGCCTGGAGGCTCTCTGGCTAACTGAGGAGGAGAGAACCTGGTCGGAGCAGGTCCAACGCGTGCTCCTGGGGAGCAGGAGGCCCTCCACCCAGAGCGCATACAAGGCCAAGTGGAGGAGGTTCACCTGCTGGACGGAGTCTCGGGGCATAACCCCCGGTACGTCTTCCGTGCAGCCGGTCCTAGACTACCTGCTGCAGCTCAAGCAGCAGGGGTTGGCGTTAGCTTCCCTAAGGGTCCACTTGACAGCCATCTCGGCTTTCCACCAGCCGGTGGAGGGGAGGTCCCTATTCTTTCACCCCATGTCGGTGAGGTTTCTCAGGGGAATCGAGAGGCTGTATCCGCAGGTCCGTGACCCGGTGCCTCCCTTGGACCTGAACCTAGTCCTTGACAGACTGACGGGGCCCCCCTTTGAGCCCTTGGCCACCTGCCCCCTGCTGATTCTGTCCTGGAAGGTGGCCTTCCTTGTAGCCATCACTTCCGCCAGGAGGGTCTCTGAGCTGAGAGCCCTGACCTCGGAACGCCCCTATACGGTGTTCTTCCAGGATAAGGTACAGCTTAGGCCTCACCCAGCTTTCCTGCCTAAGGTAGTCTCTAGGTTCCATTGTAACCAAGATATTTTCCTCCCTGTGTTTTTTCCAAAACCGCATGGGTCCGAGGACGAGAGGAGGCTACACACCCTCGACGTGAGGAGGGCACTGGCGTTCTACCTCGATAGGACGAAACCGCTCTGCAAGACCACTCAGCTCTTCGTCGCGGTGGCAGAAAGGATGAGAGGCTCCCCAGTGTCATCACAGGGCATCGCTAAGTGGATCACCGCCTGTGTCCGGCCGTGCTACGAGAGTGCGGGTGTCCAGCTTCCCGGACCAGTGACAGCGCACTCGACAAGGGCCCAGGCCGCGTCGACGGCCTTCCTGGAGAGGGTTCCCCTGGAAGACATCTGCAAGGCTGCCACTTGGTCTTCTGTGCACACCTTTGCCACGCACTACGCTATCGTCCAGCAGTCCAGGGACGATGCGCGCGTGGGCAGGGCAGTGCTGAGGGCAGCCCGACGTTGATTCCTACCCGCCTCCGGGTAAGGCTTGTTATTCACCTAAGTGGAATGCATATGAGCAACCACTCGAAGGAGAAAACATAGTTACTTACCAGTAACTGTTGTTCTTCGAGATGTGTTGCTCATATGCATTCCACAATCATCCTCCATCCCCGCTGTCGGAGTCGGCAGAAAGAAGGGTCTGAAGAGGGGAGGGGCCGGCAGCAACGGTTGTGCCGCCGCATGGTGGCGGCACTACGGGGTCGCTAGACCGGCCACTGCAGGGGCTGCTAGTAAAAGTTCTCCGATTGGCCGTGCACGAGGGCGCGCACTCACCTAAGTGGAATGGATATGAGCAACACATCTCGAAGAACAACAGTTACTGGTAAGTAACTATGTTATATCACAGATGAACAGCAGCTGTGCAGAAATCTATCGAAAAGTTGTCAATTTTCCTTCAATCTTCCTGAGATTGATGAACTGGGTTGTCCATTTGGAGTGGAGCACAAAAGCTGATCTTCCTCAATCCTGTTCTAAGGATTGCGGACTCTACAGCAGCAGAGACCTTTTGTAAGTAGAGACATTTCTTGAATACCACTTTTAGTACTTTTAATGAAAGAAAAAATGCCATTTGATGCTGTTACTGATGCAGTTAATTATCCTGCGTTGGTAGCTCAGCACCTCAAATGGGCTTACCCAAAACCCGAGCATGAATTTAATTCATGGATGGGTATTTTAGAGTAATTTTTAATTTTTCTCATGGTTTATATATAGAGTGATAGACGCAGGATGAAAATTTAGATCAAGTCTGCTGATATATGTTTCTACCATCATGCTAATTGGCAGCAACAGTTAATGTTGACACTAAGAGTGATCTGTTCAACATGTCTACAAGATTTGGCACAGGCAATATTAAAGGCATTGAAGTTACTAATGTCCTTGCTGATGCTGCTGTCATTAAAAAGAACACTTCTTAGAAGATTACATTCAGTATCACTTCATCCCCATGTCCTCCCAAAAAGTACCTAGTGTGTGACTGTTATGTATTATACAAGGTACAAGTAGACCTGACATTGAAGTGGAGTTCCAATAGGTCATTGTTTCTACAGTCACTTCAGTAAACTGGCACAACCTGTGAGAGAATTTTTTTCCATTTCCTCTCCAATTGCCTTACTAAGCCATTTAATAAAAAGACAAAGGAACTTGCAAATAATACAGAGCACCATTATGTAGTGTTGTCAACTCCAATTGCCTAATGTAATCATGATGGTGTGTTATACCCACGCCAGGTGAAGGAGAGAGTGACCATTGCAAGGTTTTAATTTCTACTGTTGATGTTAAAGCTCTGGTGTTTTCAATGATGGTAATACAGTGTCCCCTGTCCATTAACAAGCTTTTGCGAGAGGAAAGAATTTCAAGGATGTTTCAGTACATGGAAAATCTGCTTCATACTTGTGACTACTGCCTTTGCCAGCTATGGCAATGATGTAGAAGTTTAGGCTACCCTGGAGCTAATTTCCAGGAACTCACCAGTGCATTTATGTCATATGCTGTAGAGGAAAGCCACATTTTACCACCTCCGGTGCTTCCTTCTCTGCTAATTGTGGACTCACCCAGACAGATTCTGGTCTATAGGAGCTGTATGAGATGATTCCAGAGGCCCCAGAGATTGCTAATCTCTTGCAGCTGCAAAATGGATACACTGGATGCTCTATGCATACAAACATAGCACTCAATTGTTCAGTGAGGGAAAATGGGGCACCAACTACATTGACACTAGAAACAATGTAAGCACCTTCCAGGAAGAATATTTAGCACTTGCTAGAAGAGTACTAACATGTTTTCACATCTTTGTAGGACTTTAATCATCCCATGAAAAGCGTAAGACTTATGGGAGGATATTTAAAAATACTTTTGAGAACAAAAAGTGCCATGAAGACGGGAAAAAATGGTGGGATGTGTTGTTGTATATTTGCAACTTTCGGTTTTGTCTTCAGTAAAGGACTAAGAGCCAGGAAAGCAGAGACTATCTTTGTTCCCATTTGTTTCCTGTAAACATGAGCCCAGGAAAGAAAAGTGTTGTACCTTTTGGTATGAGGTATGAAAATGAAGATGGGAGAATTAAAACTGAATTTTAAAAAGGATTTAAAAAAAAAATTAAATTAATTACAGGTATCAGTAGTCACAATCTTGATGACCCTTTGTGGTATTGGGTAATTTTGATTTGGCTAGAAAGAACTCTGATATTTTTTTAAGTGCATAATCTGAATATCATGGAAAATTTTCCTTTGTGACAATAGCCTTTCGTTTAGGATTTTCCTTTTTTTGATAATGCTTTAAATTGAGAAGAGTAACTAATTAAATGTCTTTTTATGTGTCTTTAGGCGATCCCTGTCCTGAGGTTAAAAGGCCATCCATCAGGAATTAGGGCCACTCCCTTCCCTACTGAATACCTTGTTGAAATTAACAGAGTTTTGCTGGCCATGGCTGATGTTGAACTGTTGCTGAATGCACCGGAGCTTAACACTGGTGTCTATGAGGACTTTTCTGCTCAGGAAGACTCATTGAAGGTATTTGCAAATCTAAGTGTTGTATTGAAAAAAGAGCAACAAAAAGATATGAAAACCAAAAAATGGTTACACGTTTGACCTATGTAGTATAGTGGTTAAATATAGTGTAAAAAGTAATACATAAATCCTACTTGTGTCCTTCCCACTGTAGCAGTTATTGGTAACAATGTCACATGTGAGTGCATGTTTTCTTTCTCTCTCTCTCGAACACTCAAGTTTGAAATGGCAAGTAGAGTTATGTGAAGTGATTGTTTCCTTTCAGTGACATTTTACAATTTTCTGTTAAATGTGGACTGCTACAAGGATTCTAAATGGTTTATAGTGTGGTCAGTCAACACCTTATTTAAATAGAGAAAGCTTAATGGGTCAGCTCCTCTTCCTGTGTCTCAACCATGATTTCATACACATATCCCTGTAGTAAACACAGCTGTTACTTATTTGGCAAAGTATTTATTTGTAGCTGAGCTTAATGCAAATTAGGCTTTGAGTAATTAAAGCACATATTTAATTTTAGGCATGAAAATACTCCCGTCCTAATTCAGTAAAAGCATCTAAGCACAAGTTGCTAGCACTTGCTAGCTAGTCAGTGAGACTACTCACATGCTTAGTTAGTGTTTGTCTTTGTTTTTGAAAAAGTAACTTGCTGAGTAAAATTTTCCAAAGCACCTGAGTCCCATTTTCAAAAGTGAGTTAGTCCCATTTACTTTGAAAGTTTTTTAAACTTGTGAAATTTGTACTTGGTCTTCTATGTTTCATTTCATTCCCCATCCCACGTATATGTCTCTCTCCCTTGCACCTGTTTTTGCCTTCTGATGTTCCCCATCCACTGTACGAGCTTCCCTTGTACCTTGTTATCCCTACCAGTTATCCCTTGTTACTAGATCTGCTGCACGTGCTTTCCTTTGTAGCAATGTCCCCTAACAGAGGTAGCTACGCTGACTGCTTCTTCCGCTTGTTTCCTGCTGCTTGTATTTGGTGCTGCTTTGTAATTTCTTTGCACAGTGCTTATAAAAGCAACTGGAAACAAGGAGGCAGTACTGGTAACACGTGACTCATCAGCTCTCTACAGATCACAGTCTGAGGACTCCTGGACTATTATCATTTATTAATTTTTGGAACAAGGAAGAATTAGAATTGCTGAAATGTTTCACTGAGAAAAGCAATTGTACTATTGGTCATCCAAAGGTTTTCAAAAGTGTACACGACGATAATATCATGCCTTGTCAGGGAGGGGTGTTTTTATCCATTTTGATGATAATGCTGTTTTCAGTCCCTGTTCCCTACTTGCTGTAGTGCCAGAACTGTGCACCCACAGAGGAGGGAGTCAGTGATGATAGTAATACTGGATGGGTTTAAAAAGGCTCTTCATAGTGTAGGTAATAGTGTCCCGTACATTTTTCTTTTTGATACTCTCATGTTTTTTAAAATTCGTTTGAAAGAAAAATAGCATGCAAAAGTGTATGGAATTTATTGAAATGATGAAACTTCAGTTGATAAATACAATGAAATTCTGTTGTTTCCTCTGTATGCCATTGTATCTAGATCATGGAGAAGTCTCAGAATAGTGCCAGAACTGTGTAAGGTTTTGAAACACCTCGGTACAATAGTGCAATTCGATTGGAATTGGCAGTATTAACACTGAACATCCTTTTGTCATTTAAAGTTAAAATATTCACTTTAATGCAGTTTTATGTAGGTCAAAGATTGTGTTTGTGTGTGGGGGGGATGTAATTTAAACTACCCATCTTTTTCTTCTTGTGTGTGGCATAGAGTTCGATTCAAACATTCATTCAGCAATTGTACATGTCAGACCTCAGCCATTCCAGTGTGTTGTTGGTCAGGAGGTCAAGGCTTTGGAGGCGGTAGATGGGGCATTCCTCCACAAGATGGTCCGCTGTTTGTATTTCTCCTCACACACAGGCTATTGAGCAAACTACCCATTTTCTTAAGAGACTTAAAAGAAAGTTTTGATGAGATGAGGAAGAAAGAGAAAAATTACTTCTGTATCTTGCAAGTGCAGTCTTTGTTTGAAATACTAAAGGAAACAGTGAAGTTCATTCTAATGCTAATTGGATAATAGTGTTCTTTTTGCTCAAAAACTGATTGGCTGTAAATATAGATATTTTGTTCTCTTATAAGCTTTCAGAAAATATACGTAATTAAAAAGGTGCAACCAAAAACTGTTTTTCCCTGTTGATTTAATGTATCAACTGTTGGTGCTCTTCCCACGATAGCAAGTCTTCCATTTGTAGTTGTTCAATTGGCAATAGTCGCATTATTTTTTTGAAGAGGTTACTGACCTTTCTTGTTTCCTGCTGTTGTTGACTTTACTAATGCGTTGGTGCTGCCATTGTTCTTGTAGAACATAAAAGATATTTTGGACAAACTTGGGGACCAGATTGCCGTCATTCATGAGAAACAACCTGATGTTATACTGGAAGCATCCGGACCTGAAGCTATTCAAATAGGAGATGCACTAACACAACTGAATGCTGAGTGGGACAGAATTAATAGAATGTACAATGATCAGAAGTGGTAAGTCCGTTTTTTGGTTTTGTAGGAATATATTTTAATGTGAACAAGTGATAAATGTTTTATGTTTGCAGATCTTTAACCATTTTACAAAGAATATCAGTTTAATCAGTACATTTCCTATTTCAGTGCTGCAAAATAATTTTGAATATTATTTAACAATATCATCAACAATATCTTACAAATTGTTTTGAGATTTTTATTACAAAAAATACCTTAGCTAGAATACCTCAAAATGGTTTTTAACTTGATAGTGTAGAATATGCTAAGTTACAGCAAAATGTTTGCAACTTTTTTTTTTGACAAAGCTCTGTTCCAACAGAGAATGTGTTGAATGGCATATGTTTTCCAAAAGTTTTTATTCTTTGTTTTATATTTATAATATTTTTGATAAAATGCTATAAACCTGTGGCACTGTGTATGCATGATAAACAGCAATAATCTGTGACACTATAAATAGTCTTACACTGAAAGATGGCTAAATAAGAAGAAATTGCTTTCCGCAGATTGATCATTAAAGAACAATTAGGAAAACAGATGAGATCTCTTATGTTTCTTTTACCATGAACAATAGTAAATTTTCAGCTACTTTAAGCTTTTCTGATTGGCTAAGTATGTTAGAATTATCATTTTTTAATATAGGTTAAGTTGCATGTATTTTCACTCAACAAATATGAATGTAATTCTACCAAAAAAAAAAAACAAAACCCCACAACCTTAAAAGGGAAATTCAGCTGTTAGTTGGACACACTTATAGGATGTTTTACTTTTAAAAGTTAATTTAATAGCTGTTTGTTACAGTTGATAGTCACTTACAGAACTGCTGTATTGTTTGAATTGCATTGACTATTTTTATAAGAAGTTTCCATTGTGATTCTAAAATGGTCAAAATATTCTCATGCAATTCAGGAAGTTACCATTAAATAAACTGGAGGGGTCTGATCCTGATAACTTTTACTACCAGGCATTGTGATTTCTACTGTCAGTTGTCCCCAAGTTGGAATGGGCTGTAAAATACTAAACCTGAAGTATTGAAAAGGCTCATATTGTAGTTGTAGCATTTGAAAGGGTAGAGAGTTACAAGAATTGGTAACAATGCAAGGTGAAGTCTTGAACATCTTTTTTTAAAGCTCTCACCCTGTAAAGGATGCACATCTTGTAATCCATGCTGAGGAAATTTCAATATGCTCCCCTCATTCCCTTCTGAGTCAATTTATGTTGCATAAAGAGATGTCTTTATGCATGCTCCGTGTTCTCTGTATGGTGTACGTATATATATAGGGTGCCAGTTATGGTAGTATCTTAACTGATATACTATAGACATGAATATCTATATCTGTCTATAAATATTGTATGTGTGTTTGTTGGTACATAATCTTTTTCTGGTTTTTTTTTGGTGACATAATTAAAAGCCTTTAAGCATTGTTGTCTTTTTATAAAATGTCAGTAAAATCCCATTTACTTAACAATTAAACACCCAAGGCTGACCAGAAGGCTAGTCTCCCTGTTGAAAAAGATAAATGTATCAAACAATAAGATCAATTAAACATTTATGATTAACTGGGAGAATGCAATGGATTAACTGGTTCATTGAATGCAAATTAATTTCTGAAATTTATAAACTTTTTAAAGCTTGACATCTTAATTAAAATGTTTTGAACATCTGAAAGTGGTCATCAGACTGAGAATTTAAACTAAAGTACTATGTAACCTTGAGAATTTTTTTAAAAGTGCTAGTTTTAACACCCCTTTTCCCCCATATTTTAATAATTGAAAGAATATCAATACCAGCTTCCACAGTGTATGGGGCAATAGCATTTTTAATCACTTTTTTCTTTCAGAGGAATTTTTAACCTTAACTTTTATTTTTCACTTTTTTCCTCTTAGAGGAACTACTCCACTTACATTATAGTCAAGAAGGTTAGACTATTTCATGATGCTTTAGTTAAATCTAAGGGCTTATATACATAGGGAGAAGAGTATATAGTGTCCACTAATTTTAGCTGGTGTGCATTCAAGTGACCTTTGTCCACACGATGCAAAGACTTAGTGTACTATCAGGCCAGTTAATATGTATTCTATATTCCACTTGGAAAGTATATTAAGTTAATCACTTTTCCATTTCTCAAAGTTTCAACAGACATATCAATGTCTTGAGTGTCTGGCAAGAGGCCAAGGTAGCTGAATTTTTAGCCTTTGTTGTTTTCATTTTTACAGGTTGTAATGGCATTTGGTTTGTAATGGGATGGCAGGGATCTTGTGCTGACCCACTCTGCTAGCTAATTAAACCCTGAAGGAAGGCTGTGACGCAGCTGAGCTCATGCAGAAGTCAATCTCTCTTCAATAAAACACTTAAACACATGCTTGAGTCTGATTGACTTCAATATGACTTCAGCATGTGCTTAAAGTTAAGCATGTTTAATTGTCCTGCTGAATAGAAATGATATTAAGTATGCACTTAAATTCTTTACTGAATTGGGGCCAAAGCTACTAAGTACCTAAGTACATTGTTCTAACTCATGATGGCAAGTGTGGCTTGCTAACTCCACCCTCATCTTCCACTTCTTCCAGTGAGAGATGAGATCTGTGATCCGCTGGTCAGGGTGGCTAAGGTCTGAGCTAAAAATGTTTCTCCTTTGAAGGGCTGTGTATAGTATGTGCACTCAATGCACTTGATTTGGAGACTTTTGCCAGCAGTACCACTAGGCATCACATTCTCAGTTGAAAACATAAAAGGGCTGTGTCAGCTGTCTCCATTCGCGTTCTTTCTCTCTGCTCGTGATGACAGTTGGAGCTCCCCTTAGCATTTGCTTCGTTTTGAAAATTCCAACAGCATACATAGTTATAGATGTATTTAGCGTATTAGAGTTAGTTTACTTTTATTGTATTTAGTATGGATACCTGTTGGATTTATTATGGAAAAAATCCCTTTTTCAAACTGTGTGCATTGTTTCCCTGTTACAGACTGTTTCCCTATTATGGACAGGCAAAAGAGTGGCTTGATTTGCCTTGGTGACAGTCATGTGGGGACAAATTCCTATTTATATCTCCTTCCCCGCCAGGCCAAAAAAAATCCAGTGATTTCTGCCTCAAAGTTCACCTTATGAAAGTGGTGGCATGTCCCACATCAGACCTTAGCCTCGTCCACAGCGTAACAGTTTCAGAGTCCATGAGGAACACCCCTCTGGCTGCCCATGACTCAAAGTGCAGGTCTGGTGAGAAATGTCACCGTTCACCCTCTCCCTCCTCAAAGCACTCCAAGCATTCTGATGCAGACAAACAGTCAAAATCTCGATCTTCTCCTAAAATGTTTTTTTAAGTCCTCTGGTACTGGTTTGAGAAACCACAAATCTAGATGCCCACTGGCTCCATTTGAGGCAGCACCATCGACTCCAGTCCCTTCTGGGCTGTTGAGATCAGTGTGTTCAACCTTACTTTCCACTAGTTTACTACTAGCTTACTTACTGCTAGCTTACTAACCACCTCAATTCTCATCTTTGTTGGATTCGAGGGTGTCTCGCAGACTACCTTGAGCACCAACAGGACCGCTCCTCCTCTGAAAAAATCTACATTTCTTTTCTGGGCTCTGAAAAGGAAGAACCTGTATTGCTTTTGAGGTCTTTTAGTTCACCTTATAGACCTCTTACCAGGATTACAGGATCTAAGGAACAGAGCTCATTTTCTTAAAGAGGCACCAACATGGTGGTCCCCCCCTTGGATGACTGACAATGCTGACAATGACTGACAATCTTTCAAGGTTCTGAGGTGTTCTGAGGGATTCTAGACATCCATCATAGTCACACTCTAGAAGAAAGTCTACTGCTCCTGCAATGCAGGAAACCAGTGCCCAGAACTAAAGTCCAGTCATCTGTCATTTTCTGTATGTATTCCTCCAGGTCCTACCATTTCAAGGGCAGTCAGGAAACTGAAAAGAGACAAAGCAACATTAATCCTCATAGTCCTGACATGGCCAAGACAGTATTGGTTCACGGACCTCCCTGTTCACTCACTGATAACTTTGTCTGGTCAAGGATCCCCTGTCTCAGAACCAGGCCAAGTCTCTGCATCGCAACTTCTTATCTCTCTACCTCATGACATGAAAGATCTGTGGTTGAATTCTCATGATAAATTGTGCTCCCCTGTCTTCCCTGTCTGCATTACATCTGCCAGTAGAGGGGTTTTCTATTATCTCCTCTTTGGTTTTACAATTCTTGGAAAGTCTATCCAACTCTTACCCTCCTGTGTCTGATCCGTGCCTATAGAGAATCTCAACCTAGTCCTCTCTAGACTGATAGGATACCCCCTTTGAACCAATGGTGACAAGCTCACCACCTTTGTCTATGAAGATGGCATTTCTGGTGGCAGTCACTTCTGCAAAGAGGGTTTTAGAACTGCAAGTTCTCTTGGCTGACCTTCCCTCCATGGCGTTCCATAAAGACAATTGTACCATTAGGCCACATGCTAAGTTTACATCTAAGATTGTGTCAGCTTTCCATCTGAACCAAACTTCATCTTCCAGTCTTCTTTCCCAAACCCCATTCTTCCAGAGCTGAAGAAAGATTTCACGCCTTAGATGTTTGTAGAGCTTTGGCATTCTACTAGAATGGCAAGAGGTCCTTCAGAGCCTCACCCAGTCTTTTTATATCTTATGGTGAGAAAGTCAGAGGTCAATTAGTGTCATCTCAGAGAATTTCACATTGGATTTATGATTGCATTATGTTCTGCTAAAATCTTGGTAAAGTCTCTCCTGCACCCAAGAACAATGATTCACTCCACCAGGGCTTGCTCTGTGTATCAGCTTTTTTTAGTAATATCCCCATTTCAGATATCTGCACAGCAGCAATGTGGTCCTCTTTGTGTGCCTTTCCAGGCAATACATTATCGTTCAAGCATCCTGTGATGATACTGACTTCAGCAAGTGTTGCAGGTTCTATTCAGATGATCCAAAACCCCTCCACTTGTAAGGGAATTGTTGAGGAGTAAGAAATGGTTACATACCAGTACAGTAATTGTAGGTCTTTGAGATGTGTTATGCACATGTACATTCTGCAACCCTCCCACCATCCCTGCTACTACACGCATAGTACATATAGTGATCTGAAGGCACAGAAAGGGAGGAGGCGGATATGTCCCTTTATGTCCTAAGCTTAGAGCATGTGGAGAGTAGCGGAGTATCATGCACTAAGTGGCTATGCTTGCAAAAGTCTCCAACTTCAGTGCATTAGACACACGTATACCTGCAATGAAATGTATATATGCACAGCACATCTCGAAGAACTTCAGTTACTGTACAGATAAATAACAGTTTTTTCTGCAGGGAAACAGCAACAGCCAAGGCTTGACCTTAGGGAGAGAGCTTAGGCTTGAACTTAAGTTGTTTCAACTACCAGCCAAAGCAAACTCCAGGATAGGGTTAGGTTTGGACTATATACTAACTATATGTATTTTGTTCAGAGCAGCGTGGAAACTTTGCATGCTCCACTTGTGCTGATGAGTTAAAAATGGTTACTTACCAGTAAAGTAATTTCAGTTCTTTGAGATATATTGTGCACAAGGCTATGTAAACCGTTTTCTAGACAGTCAAAATGTTGGTATAACTGAAAAGTTGGTACAAAGTTGAAAAATGCAGGATTTAATTTAATTTCTATTTATATAGAAGCCTTAAGGGTTTTCTTTTACAGAACAGTTTATGTAAATCTCTGTGGCAGTTTTTGTCAATCTCTCTTCTGTCTATTTCTATAGAGAGGCATATTTTTTGTGATGGAAGGAGAATAAAAGCAAAATTCGTTGTGCATTACATAGATTATATTCATTAATGGAAGTTTTAAAGGTTAATATTTAAAAAAGTCATGCAAACAAATAAGGATGGTCACTTACTTATGGGGCAAAAAAGGTATTTTAAAATAACACTATTGTTTGAATAACCATTTAAATATTAGATGAAGTAATATTATCCTATGACCAGTGTGTTCACTTTCTAAACCTCCAGAAAGAACACTGGCAGAGAACTAGTTCTCTCGTTTAGTTGTAGGGATCGTTGCACTGAATTAGTTTCTTAAATTCAGGTGTGAGGGGGAAGTCAATGCAGGTATTGGGGATTAGTGAAAAAAGGAACCTTCCCAATGTGTTTCTTTGATTGTTTATAGGATTTTTTATGATGAATAAATTAAATTCAAAAGTCATTGTACAGGTTAATGGGGAGGAGCTGACCATGCCCAGGATTATTAAAATGTTACGGTTGGGCAATGAGATCAGTTTATTTGAAGATAGCCTCCATCCTTAGAGGTTTTTAAGGTGTGGCTTGACAAAACCCTGGCTGGGATGCTTTACGGGGGGTTGGTCCAGCTTTGAGCAGCGGGTTGGACAAGATGACTGCCTGAGTTCCCTTCCAACCCTAATCTTTATGATTCTATGGTAGCAGAAGGTATTGTGTTCTCATTCATTGGCTTTTAAAGGATGAACAATACACAGTTGATCTCTGGGGAGAAAAATGCTTGTTTGTACCTAGTCTAAAATATACTCAGTTTGCAAAACTTTTTAGATTAAGGTTACATGCAAATTAAATTATGCTCATTTTCCAAATGGGTTGCAGTACAAGCTACAGATTTCAGTTTGGGGGAATCATTCATGTTTACAAGTTGAAACCCAGATAAGGCCCTCAGCCCACCATTGTAAGATATAGGCCAATCTAAGACAGTAAATTGGTGATAATTAACCAGATTTTATATAAATTTAATTGACCTTTGTTTAAAAATGAAACCATACAAACAAACATTTAAAAAAAAGTCTAGTCCAGGAATTGTGTGAGTCTCAGCAAAGATCAGATTGAACTCAATCAGCAATAATCAGACTAAAAACTTTTAATCACAGCAAATAAATAACTCAGATGCAGTGGTCATGATGCCCAAAGTTAGATTTGGGATTTCCTGATGGGATACAATTAAATCAGGCTATATTTGAATTTATACAGGAACTCCAAGTCTATCTGCAAAGAGGGTCAATCAGAATTAATGAATTCAAACATATAAGGATGAATTTAACTATTTAGTGTTGTGTGAAACCAAAGAAAAATTTGAGATTGCTAAAAAAAAATGCTGTGTGTTCATAGTTTAAAATTGGTTCATATCTAGAAACTTTGGTATCTTATGTGATTTAAAGACAAGTGAAACTTACTTCTTCTTAAACATCATTGAATAGATAATCATTATGAGGTCTCCCTCGCTAATGGCCAGATTCAACTTCTGTTGAAGTTAATGGGAAAATGGTTCACGCTCCTAGGGTGCAAACTGAGTACCATGTCTTAATTTCTGCCTTTAAAACAAAATGGCTTCTCAAACTCAGACCAGATCTTCAACTCCAGATCCATTAATGGAGCAATACAGATTTACACCAGCTGAGGATCTGCACCCTGTATATTTTATAAAGGCGCAAAAAAAAAAAAAAAAAAAAAAAAGCACTAATCTGAAGTGGGAAATGATCCAGTCCATCCGTGTATTATGTGTCTCTTCTGTATTGTCTTTCTTACATGGGCTATAAATCCTTTGGGGGCAGAGATCTTATCTACTGTACAGTGCAAAAATACTGTCAGCAATCAACAAATTCTAAAAGTCATAGGCCCTTGCTAAGGTAGATAGAAAATGTTTATTCTTTAAGTTAAACTTAACACCAATATGATGCTGCAAAAGTGGTAGTAATAGAAAAATGTGTTGAAAATTATTGTGTAATACATTCTCTGGGACCTACCGTATGCAGGCCCATTTCTGATCCAGTTGAAGTAGAGTGGCAACGCTCACAATCAATGTGGTGTGATGAAGATCAGTTTGACTCTTTAAGGCTTCTGGCAGCAGGAAATCCATGGTTTTGTGAGCAAAAAACAAAGGTTGCACAATTAATCATATTTCATTTTTCATGCGCTCTGATGTGTGAACTATTTTTAAAAATTGTTCTGCAGACCAGCTTTGCTGCAGCTAATTAATCTTTATTTCCCAAGTAATGGAAACCAAATACTCCTCAGCCCTGCCCTCAGCGCCTTCAGTTTAGAAGGCAGTGATGATTTGCGTGGTTGGCTTTTGCAGTTAGTACAATGCCAAGAACTCTTCAGTGTACAAGACTTAACTGTAATATATCAGGCCTTTCTATTTTGCAGGACAAGTCGTTATAAATTAACTCCTCTTAATTTTAAATATATATAGATAAACCAATGCCTTTTCCCTGAAACAGTGTAGATAATTTTGAAACCCTTTCTTGTTCCCGAACAGTTGTTTTGACAGGGCAGTTGAAGACTGGAGGCAGTTCCATTGCGATCTCAATGACCTCACACAGTGGATAACAGAAGCTGAAGGGTTACTGGCTGATGCCCACACTCCAGATGGTACCCTGGATTTGGAGACAGCTGGGATGCATCAGCAGGTATGTGGCATTGTCAGTCAGTCAGAAGACAGGAAAGCTGGCAAAACATTAGCCTGGATTTGATCTGAAAATTCAAATCTCCCTATGAATAAAATATATACTTGAAATTGTGGTGGTCCTCTAAAGTTTTGCAGGCAAACATATCAGTGTGTAACTTGAAATTGCTTTTCTTGTTGTAATTTCAGTTGCTTTTTTAAAAATTAGATTATAAATTTAAAATTTTCAGTCAGGAGTTAGGGAGAATCCTAGTTTGCATTTCATTATTTGGACATAATTCCTAATTTCTGTCTCTTACTGATTTTTTTTTCGATATGAAGGTTCAATGGGGTACATTTTAAAATTAAATTAATGTGTACTGTACTCCTTAATAGGTATTCTTTTAAAAATCATGAGTACAGCTATAATTGGCCAGTGTAGGATTTAGTTTTCCATTCTGAGTAGAAAATAAGCATAACTATTTTATTTTCATAATAGTATCTTGTGTAAAGAGTCTAGAAAAAAGAAAAATGTAATTTTATTTGCTTTAGGTTTTCCTTTTCAAATTCTATTTTCCTGGCTCTTCCCATAAGAGGAAGCAATTTTTCTATTTAGCTAAAATCTTAATTTTTTTTTTTTAGAAGCAAGAGCATAACTTAACCTCTGCACCAATAACCTTTAGCAAGGTGCAGGTATCTATATTTTAGAAGTCCAGACTATAAATACTTATGTATTACAGGAGAAATTTATGATCCACTGAGCATTACTTGTATTTTATTCTTGTTTTTAGTGCTGTTTGGAGTTTTCTTTTAAGGCATTTCCTTTCTCTTCCTTGAATCATCTTCAGCTCTGTTCTAGTCGCAAAGAGATCTGTACTAATAATGTAAGCTTTTTTCTGGTTGTGAAGGATATGCTAAGGTTTGAGCCTGATTTTTTCTGACTTCCTTCGGTTGTCTGGATTTTCTGTATGTCTGCAGATCATGCCAGCATTGCCAAAATTATCCTAGCTAAAGTGTTGTGAGGATACAAATACAGCATGCTCACAAATTTGGAGAAGAACTGGTGAAAAGTCATAGAATTTGTGGGCAATGTTTTTTGTTTTTCCTTTTTTTAAAGGAAGAAAAATGTAGCACTTAAAAACATCAGTAGTGAATGTAGACCCTAATACTAACAGTTTAAAAGTCTGTTCCTTTATATTCAGTTGTATTCAGTAGCCTACTGTGCATCAGTCTTTTTCTTTTTTATGATACTATATTTATTAGTAAGTTGACCTACACTTAATAACAAGCATTTAATTGTTCATTTAAAACTGCACGTTGTTGATATAAAATGGTTTAAAATGCTCTTTTTAGTAAAATAATTTGCAGCCAGGATGCATTTTCCATGTTACAAGCCGTAAATCAAAGTCAGTTTAGGTCAGTAATAAAATTCTGCATGGTTTTCATACTTGTGACAGGAACTTGAAGAAGGAGTCAGCAGCCATCAGACCAGCTTTTCAACCCTGAACAGAACTGGGGAAGGAATCATACAGAAACTCTCAACTACAGATGGGAGCTTCCTGCAAGAAAAACTGGCGGGGTTAAATAAACGCTGGAAAGCAATCACTGCTGAGATCATGGATAGACAACAGAGGTAATAAGTTAATCAGAAATTTGGGTGTCTGAATAGATGTGATGGGGAGAATCTCATTTAAAAGACTCCAGAGGAGGTATAGGATTTATTAGACTGAATTTTCCTGACACTCAGACCCCATTTTCAAACTGCCTGTTTGAACCACTTTCTCATAAAAGCATCAGCAATTTGACTACTCAGTAAGATTGCTGTTAACATAAACAAACAAAAAAGCCCACCCCTTCTCCCTCCCTACAATTTTCTGTTGTTAAAATGGCTTCCCTGCAAAGCCAGATTATTTGGAGGGACCACTGTTACACTCCGCTAGTTCCTCTGAGTGAAGTTGAACTGTAAGTACAATTCTGCTGATTTTTAATTTGCATTAACCTGAACATATTGCCTGAAACTCTCTTTTCTCATGGAAATTCAACAACTAAGTGATAGAGGACACAAAGAAAATATACTGTTTGTAAGAGTTGAAGCCTTCATACACAATCATTTATTTATCTGAATGGACAGTTTATAAATAAGATCAGAATCCATTTTGAAGTACTATTGTAAATTTTCGATAAAAGATCAAAGTTCAAGGGCAGTCTCAGATAAATGTGCAGATTTTCAGTATATCTATGAGGGATCTGAAATATTCATTTCAAGGGAAATTGTAAAGCTAAATCTCCATAATATGTATTATTTTTGAGTTTTCTGAAACAAATCTAATTTTTCAGTCTTCTCTGCTACGTAGAAAAATAAATACAATCTTCTCAATTATTGTCTTAGGCAAAACCTGATTAAGTGTTCATGTGCTATTAGAAAATGCCCCTCCCAATGTTTATATGTTTAGATGCTCTCCCTAATATTTTCAGTCAGTGGTCTTTTAGTATCTTTTAGCAATTAGGCCCTAGTAATTGCTGAAACTTGGCTTTGTGATGTCTTAGTTCATGTGCATTTTTCATTAATGTTTTATACAGATTTTTGGAAAAACCTATTTGGAGATTTTTAAAGTAAAGTTTAAATGATATAAAATAGTAATTTGAATGTGATTTGCCTTTTTATGGTCGAGAGATGAATCCTTTGATGAGCAAAACCAACTCTTTTGGTAACTGTCATTGAGTGTAAAACAGAGCAGCATGTCACGTTGGAGGTAGTGTAGGAATGGTGCATAGTGTTACCTGCTATGGCAGTATGTCATACACTTCAACAGGCTTCAGCATTTGAATGTCAAATTTTGGGAACATCAGGTTTGTTGCAAACATCAGGTTTGCTGCAAATCTCTTTCTCAATAACCAGGTATTTTTTTCCACTTTTTAATCAAGTTCTCTTCATTTGATTTGCTGTCTCGATTTGCCTCATCTTGGTCTGTTATCCGCCTTGGGATTTGTGTTTTTTAGGCTGAAAGGAGAGACTCAGCAGCTAATGGACTACCGGAAGAAGCTGGATGAGTTTAGTTGCTGGTTGGAAAATGTAGAAAATGCCCTGGAAGCGAGACCTACATTCAGTCATGCAGAAAACCTGCAAGATTTAAAGGCAAGATAGATTAAAATGTATATGAATGCATGTGTTTCTTTCATTAATTCTGAATCTGCCAAGGTCCAAATATGGGACAAATATCCAAAATGAGGAGAGGCACAAAAAAAATAACATTGCATAAAGCGAGAAGGTATTAATTACCATAATAAGGGATAGCTGTACTGAGGGCCAGTTGAGAGTTGTGTATGAGGCAGGAAAAGATGCCATAAGAAAAGTGAGCACATTGACTTCTGCAATGGAACCATAGTAAATATCCTTAGAGTATTTTTGTTATATTCTCGGTTCAAAAACAAATGCTGGCACTTCGGAAAAAGAATTTGTGGCAAATGAAATGTCGTAATAAGGGCAGTTGTGGAGCATCACATATTCTAATGTGACCAAACAAACTGAACACTATCAAAAACTATAATGAGCATGAAATTATATTGGTTTAAAATGCTGTTTTTACTTAAAAAGAGAACTGTATTAAAAATGTTTTGAGATAGAAATGTAGGAAGTTACAATTACATCACAATGTGTTTGATTACTATAGAGCTATACAATGTATAGCAATGTTTTATTATACTTTTAAGGAAAATAAGCAAGTAAATAGCCAACTAAAATACTTGTAAATAATGACACCAGTGTCCTGTTACTGGGAATCTGAATATTTCTTTAATTCTTCTTTTAGCCATCATCGAATACTTTTGGTTATCTTTGTAAATTTTGTCTGTGTTGAACATTGATAACATAATACCGTTGTATCTGGGAATGTGATAATGCGAAGAATGCTGTCAGGATCTGAATAGAATAGAACAGAATAGTCTGTCCGACAATGCTAATTATTAAAATTTCAACTAATAGTGCCAAATGGGTTACAAAATTTGAACTTCCTCCAAATCTGTTTAAAGGAGGTAAATTGGTTACAGTTGCATCAATTGTCTGTTCAAGTGCAGTTTACTATATAGTACCCAACCAGCAGTTATCAAAACTAATCTTATTTCCTAATCATTATATTCTCCGTGCCCATGCTTGGGGGGGCAAGAACCCTGCTAGGACAGTATTCTAATGATTCTTATAGGCACTCAGATGGGTGCCGATTATATAAAAATCTGGATGAATAGATAGATGCATACATGTTGTCCTTGTTAATGATGTAATTATTTATTTAGTTGTGCTAGGTGCTTTACAGATCTAATCCCTGCTCTGCAGAGGTTATAGTCTAAGGCCCTGCCATGCAAACACTTATTCCCATGTATAATGCCATTGAAGCCAGTGGGAACTAGACACAGAAGAAACTTTTTGCTGGATCTCCCCTGCAATGTTATATTAAGAGGCAACAGTGAGTAATGGGGGCAGATTCAAGTGTCAAAAAAAGAAGTTTTTTTAAAAGGATATCTTTAAAATATCCTTTTAATCTCAATCCCCCTCCCCAAAGACAGGCTTTTACTCAGAGCAGCTTATAGGCCCTGATCCTATAACAAACTACATGTGGGATCTATGGCTTGTCTAGAAATAGTTAGCTTGTGGCAAGCGGAGGAGTAAAGCTGCAGCTCACTGACATGCTGTGTACTAAGTGAACCCTGCTATCTCTCACTAGGGCACGTTTCAGTGAGCAGTCTAGTGCACTTTAGATCACGGCTTGCCATGCAGTAACTCTCTGCCTGAGAGAGGCAGTCTGTCTTTCTCTGTGGAGATTGTTGCAAGATTGGGACCTTAGTTTTAAAACTGGTACATGCTGTAGTTTTACCTGTGGGGAGACAGTAATCAATACTCTATCATTTGAATGTATTGGATACACCAAAAGGTAATCAAACCAAAGTATGCAGGTAGGAGTTGACTAGCTCTCATGAGTAATGAATAAAAATAGATCCCTTCTCTATTCTGTTTCATTTTCAGTTCTTCAGATTTTTGTCTTGAATGCAGGAAGAAAATAAATGCTGATAGTCAAAGTTTTTATCTGCTTCTGAATGTTTTTTGTCATTTGGGATATATTAGATCTAGCTTAAATGCTGGTTGGTTTGTTTTCTTTTTCCTAGTGAGCTCTCCAAATGTCAAATTCTTTAATTACTAAAAGCATTTTTTTAGAGTTTGTTTGTGATCGCGCACACCGTTATCTTCAGCCTAAAGCTTTCTGCTGTCCCCTTTAGGGCTTAATTGAGGAAATGGAAGTACAAGGAGAAAAGCTGAAATGGTTGAACAGAACTGAACCTGAGATGCTTTCAGATAAAAGCATTGGTTTTCATGAGAGAGAGAGAATTTCTGACAGCTTAAGGACTATCAATATGAAGTGGAACAAGGTATGTATTCTCTCCATATTGATTAAGTGTAGTCAGCATGTCTAATAGTTTACTCGGGTAAAGGACTGTCCTCCTTTCCATGCATGTGTTACTCCTAATAATGCTTTTGGAAGTTGTACATGTACATCAAGAAAAGGCTAGACTCCACAGTGCAAAACTAAAATACTGTTCAATGTCTAAGTGCTAAACTCACATAAAAATTGTTCTCCTTCGAGTGGTTGCTCAGATGCATTCCACTTAGGTGTGTGCGCGCCCTCGTGCACGGCTCTCCGGAGAACTTTTCCCTAGCAGCCCCCTGTAGGGGCCGGCTCCAGCGCCCCCTGGAGTCCCGCCCTCATGCGGCGGTATATAGGGCGCTGCCGGCCCCTCCCCTCCTCAGTTCCTTCTTTCCGCCCGTGACGGCCGGTTGAGAACAACCCCTGCTCTCCACAGGTTTTTCTTTCCTGTAAAAGTGAGTAGTTAGCTAGCAGTTCACCCTGAACTGAGTTAGTTTATAGTTAGTAAGGCACAGCGAGCCCTGCTAGGCAGCGGGAACCCTCCGCACAGGTTGCGTATCGGGTTAAGTAAACATGGTCCACCTTGTGGACAGAGTTCTGGGGTAGCCTGCCAAGAATCTTGCTGGCACAGGCAATCCTGGAGTATCTGCTCCAGCTAAAGCCCAAGGCCTAGTCCTGGTCCACGTTGAAGATTTACGGGTCGCGCGTTTTGGCCTCCCTTCAGCTACTCGAAGGGATGCACCTGTTCTGGCTCCCCCAGATCAGCTACTTGCCTCACCAGGGCAGTGAGTTTTATCTGCAGGCACGCGACCCGGTGCCTCGTCGGGATCCCGACCTGGCCTTCTCGACATGCTCGGGGGCTCCCTTTGGTCCTCACGTCTCTATGCCCCAGCTCATGCTTTCGCAGAAGGTAGCCCCCCCCCCCGGGGGCTACTATTTCGGCAAGAAGCTCCTCCGGCGCTAAGGCCGGGACCTTGGAGCGTCCCTAGACAGTAGTCTATAGGACAAGGTCCAACTTCGCCAACATCTGGCTTCTCTACCCGGAATGGGTTCCTATCTTTCATGGTAATCAAGATAAATTTCCTCCCCATGTTTTCCAAACCATATGGCGGGAAGGAGGTGAGGAGATCACATTCACTGAAACGTAATGAGCCCATCCTTTTGTGTGGGGCTTACATGGCTGTGCCAGGAAGCGAATCTCTGGTTACAGCAGTAATCCAGGTGGAAAGGTCACCAGCGTGTCTCCCCGCGGACTACCACACGCATCAAGTGCTGCTCTGTGCTGCTGAGAAGCACCACTTTCAGAGGTCATCACAGTGCCCTCAACCAGTGCCGGGCCACACCCGTAGTGGGCACCTTTGCACAACGTCTGCAAAGCCACCGCCGGGTCGCCAGTGCACTTTCATGTCGCACTGCGCTGGCGGACGAGGGAGGGCGTGAGTTTCGGCAGGGCTGTGCTGAGGACAGCTCGCCGTTGACTCCTACCCACCTCCAAGGTATGGCTCGTGAATCACCTAAGTGGAATGCATCTGAGCAACCACTCGAAGGAGAAAACGTAGTTACTTACCAGTAACTGTTGTTCTTCGAGATGTGTTGCTCAGATCCATTCCACACCCACCCTCCGTCCCCGCTGTCGGAGTCGGCAGAAAGAAGGGACTGAGGAGGGGAGGGGCCGGCAGCGCCCTATATACCGCCGCATGAGGGCGGGACTCCAGGGGGCGCTGGAGCCGGCCCCTACAGGGGGCTGCTAGGGAAAAGTTCTCCGGAGAGCCGTGCACGAGGGCGCGCACACACCTAAGTGGAATGGATCTGAGCAACACATCTCGAAGAACAACAGTTACTGGTAAGTAACTACGTTTTCAATCAGCATGCATTCTCCTTTGAGTTGGATCTTTCTGCTTGAGCTAGTTTTCTGTTAAACAGTTAGATTGAGACTGTTCATTTGTTTGAAACAAGCTGCAAAACGCCAATTAGAAATTAAGATTTTCAAAATATCTTTTTAATAAGAAATTGAATGTTTGCAGTTATCATCAAAGCAAATGTTAAATAAAATCAAACTCAAGTTACATGGGTGGGTCACATCTTTCCTGGATTCTCTTTGTTGTTGCATGATAGGAATTAAAAATTCTAGTGAAACATAACCTGCTTGGCCTGGTGACCAAGAGGGGGAATATAGAATAATACCAGAGACTGGTATAATGTGACTGGGATACCTGTAACAGGAGTGGTGTGTGAAGATTGATTGGTCAGGGACCTGAGTATTTGCCAGGGTAAAGAGGGATTTGGTAGCTGTGAGGAGAAGAAAAAGATGCCTATCTCTGTCTTGCCCTCTCCTTAAGCCAAGTAACTGCCTTTCCTTTCCTTTTTCCATAATCATGTTTACCAGATTTGATCAAATCTAGTAGTCGGTGGTGGATAATTTTTCCACTTTTAGAAAAACTTCCCACCTCATATTTTGGCGCATCTTGTGTGCCTCTGCTAATACCACAACTAGTAGGAAATGAGTCACATCTTGGGATTTAGGCAGAAAAGAATGGAGAACGTTGTCTCTGACCTGTCTCTAAATTCTGTGCTGTCAGACTCAAACTTAACTCAGACACATGCATGCGCGCACACATGTGCACACATATGTAAAAAACGCTATCTGAATACAGGGTGATATTGATTGTGATGATTAAATGAACAGTTTCTGTGATACTTTGCCTGCTGTGTAAAGAAATCATTGTAAACATAGCGTTAGTATTTTGTTTATTTTGTGATCAGTATTTTAGCTATGTTAATAAGTGTTTGTAGCTGTTAAAAAGCAAGTATCCGTATGTTTTTGCCTTTCCATGCTGTGCTGTAGTTGTTCATAGAGGTACCTGACCGAGTGAGAGAACTCGAGGCACATATTCAGCAGCTCCATCTTGTGACACAGGCAAAGCCTTCTGGTAAGTGATGAGCAGAAAACATACTTTTCAGTCATGTCTAATTCAACTGAGTTTTTTGCAGTTTAAAAAAAAATTGTATTAACTTGGGTGAAGTGGAGATTGTGATATGAAGGATTTGCATCCTTGTATTTAGAACTGTTTTCATTTTATTGGGAGCATTGGAACACTTAATTGGGGGAAAGATCACATTACAGTTTTTTGTTGTTGCTTAAGAGTAATATTGAGGAATAAAATCACTTGTTCTTTGTTATTTGTATTACCGTAGTATCTAGGTGCCCCAATCATGGACCAGGACCCCATTGTGCTATGTGCTATACAAACACAGAACAAATATGGTCCCTGTCTGAAAGAGATTACAATCTAAAATTAAGTAAATGGGTTCATCTTTTTTTTTTAATTCCTCACCACTGAGGAAAACTTAAAAGGAACAAATAATTCTCTTACAATCTTAGCCTGTCAGTTGAAATCAAGATTGTTAAGTGAACAATGGATCGTAATTTTTACGACTGGAAGTCAGTGCCCATGATTTGAACTCCAGCTTGATTTAACTAGTTATCTTGCTGGAGCTAAGTAAACTAAGCAGTTGTAATTTCTGGAAGGTAGTCAGGTGATCTGTAGTGTGTGTTTCTTTTAAAATGTGCACATCCCTAAGCCACCTGACGCTAAGACTAGACACCCTCATTGTAATCTGGTTTCACTGTTGAAGGAAGGGATGGAGATCTGACTAGCAGTGGTAGTGTTCCTGCTGCACCCAACAAGACATCAGGTTAAACTGTGAATTGCTTAGTCTGTGCAAGGCCTTAAGCAGTAGCCTGAGTTGTTTGTGAGTGAGTGAGCTGTGCGTTGAGAATGTGAAGATCTTTTTGTGGTTTTCCACCAATAGTACTAACAGGAGGAGGATGGTTTTTGATCTAGCCATAATGGAAGAAATTCTTCAGTTCTCTTGGAGTGCCGGTGTTTATGTATATTCCACTGTGGGTACACATGCGTCTAGAGCCAGAGAATTTTGAATATTGGCCATACTAGGGGCTATTGGACCAGGACCATCCCACGGAGTTAGTCTGGTCTGCCAGGGAGTCACTCTTCCCCTTCCCTTTGAGGGGACAACTGGAGTTGCCCTCAAATCCTACTGAGGAAGGAGGCATATGTGCCAGATCTGGTGGTTCCATCAGATCCATTTTCATCTTCATTGGCGGACGTGGTGGTGACTCTGATGTCTCCATGTCACCTTGATGATTATGAGTGGTTCTGGGAACTCCTTCACAGAATTGTAGGAGAGCTGCAGATTCCTCTTGAGCAGGTTCAGGATCTTTAACACAAGCTCTTGGACATGCTCCAGTCCTCCGGCTCCAGTAGAATAGCCCTCCCAGTTAACAAACTCATCCTGGAGCCAGCTATGGAGGTCTGGAATACCCCAGTTATCAGCAGACCTTGCCCGTAAGAGGTGTCCTAGTCAAAGGGGTGGAATTTGTGTTCACCCTGCTCCTAGTTTCCTAATGTAGTGGTCCAAGTCATTGCAGAGAGATCTAGGCAACAGCACTCTGATCTACACCAACTGGTAAAGGAAGGCAAGTGTCTCAGCTTATTGGGAAGGAAGGTCTTTTTTTCTTTTAGCCTCTGGTTCAGGATAGCTAGTTACCAAGCACTACAGGCTATGTACGACTTCCTGAACTATTCAAAATTTGTGAACTTTTCTGACAGTCGCCCACAGCAGGACAGAGATCATTTCCAACCTCTCATAAAGGAAGGCAGAATGATTGCCAGTACTGCTCTCCAATCAGCAGTTGGGCAGTGACTACTGCCAATTGTGATGTGCAGGGAGTTGTAGCTTTATGCTTCTGGATTTCCCTGGGAGGTTTAGAACACCACTGAGGACCTTCCAGTCAATGAGACTCATCTGTTTAATCAAGAGGAGGTTGAGTCTTTACACACTTCAAAGGACACCAGGGCCACCCTCCACTCCCTGGGAGTATAAACACCAGCTCCAAAGAGTATTATGGCACAACAGTTCTTCCACCAGAGATCTTATGAGCCACTCTGTAAGAAGCAGAGAGCTCAAAAGACTCACTTCCTCATCCCTTCTACAGTGGGTTCTCATTCCAAGCTCAGTTCTCACATAAATGTTATTTTTGATGGGAGTTTGAGATCTGCAATCCATCGAGTCCAACACCTTCTGACTCCTGTGCATCCTTTGGGGGTTGTCGAGCACTCTTAACATCCGGAGTGCAATAATAATAGACAAATGGGTGGTTAGCATCATCCAATCTGGCTATACAGCAGAGTTTGCATCCCTGTCCCCTCCAAAACCTTCTTCCCAATCCCTTTGTGGGGACCACTCTCCTGAGAATATTTTCAGACAAGAAGTAGAATCTGTTACTGTGAGGAGTGATAAAGAAGGTTCCTCTTCAGTACCAAGGGAGTTGTTTTTACCCAACGTATTTCCTAGTTCCCAGAAAGAAAGGCAATTGGAGTAACTAAGGCCCGATCTATACTTACCTTTGGGATTTGGCGGCAGTCAACGGGAGATACGCAAGTGACGTAAATCACTTGCGTATCTCCCGTTGACTTTGCGGCATCTCCACCGCGCGCCGTCCACACTGCACTGTGCAGCATACTGCGCTGCGTCTACAGACCACTCAGTTGATCCGGAGCAATCGATCTGATGGTGGCGAATTTGCCGCCGTCAGTGTAGACCCAGCCTCATTCTCATCCTCTGCCGTCTCAGAAACTCAGGTTTCACACAGTTACGTTGGCATCTCTAATTGCATCTCTGGAAAAAGAAACGTACGGCTCTTAACACGTAGAGCCCTTACTTTCATGCTGACATTTATCCCACTCACCAAAAGTTTCTCAGTATCATGGTCTGCCCTGACCACTTTGGACTTGATTTTTTTTTAAATATTAGGGAAAGAATATTAGTTTAAAATGCTGAATGTCTTTATTGTTTCAGCTTATTCTGCTGTCCAAAATGTGGTGCTACTGTCGTCTTCCTTTGAAGCTCCTGTGCAGGTTCAGACTTTTGAACTTTCTGCACCCGCTGATCTGGATAAAACTACAACTGGCCTGGCTGATTGGCTGGTGTTGATCGACCAGATGCTCAAGTCGAACATAGTCACTGTTGGGAATGCAGAAGAGATCAATCGGACAATTGCACGCATGAAAGTACGTCCCACTGGAAAAGCTAGCAATCCTGATAACACACATCTTTAATGTATTTTTTAAAATTTCCATATGTTCTTTGGAAGAAACAAAAAGAAAATCATTGTACCTTACTGCAGCTAGTACAGTATTATTTGAAAGTGACTGAGAAATAAATATATGTTTTATGTACTGTGGTTCTAAAATGATTGTTCTTTTTTCCCCAATTAAGCCCTTGGTCCTAGAACTCCAGGGCTATACTGTTTTTAAGTCTAGACATTTTGATTTTGGGGAGGAACTGCTGTATGGAAAATGTCTGTGTGTAGGGGCATTACCAACATCCTTTGCTGATACATGCCTTCTGTTGAAAGTCAGTACCTCAACTTCTAGTCCATTTAGAAAGATATGCTCATTATCTATGCAATTTGAGATTTTTAGACTGCACTATTTCTTGTGTTGTAATGCAAGTTAATTTATTTCTATTTAACTTGAAATAAGTAAAATAATTACAAATGCTAAATGCAGACACTCACAAATGTTTGTTCCTGATCATAGTCCCTCTGAGACAGGGCCTTGCATGACTAGGCATAGATGTCTGTGAGTGTCTACATTAGTATTTATGACCATTTTACATATGTTAATTGGAAATCAATCAATGTGAATTACAACATGATAAAAAACTGTTGTCTAGGCAAATCCTAAGCAACTGTTTGTATTCTAACTGTTTGAGTTCTAATGTTGTCAGAATCTTTCTAAGAAGAATTCAGTGTATGGTAGCTTTAGAGAAGTTAAGATTTCTTTTAACTTCACCATGTTCCTTGTATGTGGATATAGTAATTAGTCAACACTTTGCTAAAATCATGTGATAGTCACATTTTTGGATACAAGACACTTTTTATTGCATCTAACAGTCTGATTTTCTTTTTTCTCTTTCATAATGCTTTGTTAGTAGCTTTGTTAGAATTTATAGTAAGATGCTAATTTACAAAAGATGAAAAAAGTGGCAGCCAAAAATATTGTGCAGCAGTTCCAATTAATTTTTAGTTAATTATTTAGTTAATGTAGTTAACACAAATTAATCTATACTTCAGAATCTTCAAAAATAGCCAATCAGAATATTCCTGCTCCAAAAGTAGCTTTATGATACTGTGTGACATTGCAAGTATGTTGTACTTGTAAAATAGAGATGGAAAAAGCTGTCTACAAGCACAGTGAGTGTTATGTTCATAACTACACATAATCTAGAAACTGTTGTTATAATGTTAAAATTTGCATTTTCTAATTAAAAAAAAAATCTGATATTGATTCTTACAGATAACAAAGGAGGATTTAGAACAGCGCCATCCTCAGCTGGATTCTGTTTTTACTTTGGCTCAAAATTTGAAAAATAAAACTTCCAGTTCAGATGTTAGGACAGTGATCACTGAAAAATGTAAGTTCTCCCTCATTTATTTTGCAAGAATAACCAGTTTTTCATTGTACTAAAATAAACTTGTTTTCTTTCCTGGTAAACTAGGGACATTGAGCCCAATTATAGCAGACTAATTTGTATGTGTGTAGAACTAAACAGTCAAAGCAGGCGAGTGACTTTCAGTTTCCCAGTGTTGTTTTAAAACACTCATCGCTAATCAGTTTAAATTTTTGCTGCTTCACTGTCCATTTCTGAAGTACAGAGTGGGTATCTTGGGTAGGTCAGTGCAGAGTTGCTCATGAAAGACTTGAGACCTGCTTGCAAAATCCTTCCTGCTTATTCTGTTAATCATATTCAGTGGTGTAAAGGAATTAATGTATTGTTTACTTCATTATGAGCTGCTGCGTTATCAGCGCTGTGTAAAATCAGATGCCAAGATATATATGAGTTTTAGGCACCCATTTCTGAAAATCTTGGCTGAGGTTTTTAACTTTTAAAGTTACTGATATGTGCTCTAAGCTTTCATTTCCAACTTAATGATTTTTTTGGGTGGTGGGGTCTGGGCATTTCCTTTGGGGATGTTTACATCTTTACAAAATTTTTGACAGACATTCAGAATCAGGTTACCCTGTGGAGCTTCTAAGCTCTGCAAGTCACTAGGGTGGGGCAATCGGTGGAGCAGAAAGTTCCACAGAGAACATGAGCCCAAACAAGATGGAGATCAGGGTACCTTTATGGAGCTTAGGAACTCCCCCTGGCTTCCCAATTTCTACAAATTAGCTCCCCTCTACTCCCAGTTTTACTTCTATGTTGAATTTTTAAAGTCCGCAGGATTTACTGCAGGTCTTAGTAGGTCAACCCTGAGTCCAAGCTGGACTCTAGTAAGGCCCATGGCAGTTCCTGTCAACTTTCAAAGGTTTATGAGGAAGCATGTTATATCTGTGAGTCAGAACAGAAATCAAGGCATGGATTGATAGGGGACCAGGAACCACTGGGGCTAGGAAACCCTGAAGTGTCTAGGAGTTCTGCAGGCAGTCTGACCTAGAGGCAGAGGTATGCACTGGAAAAAGTGTCTGATCTTTGCAAGGATTACAGAAGTTACTTAAGCAAAGGGAAATTGCAGTCCCGGAACACCCTTTGTTTTGCACAAATGGTGAAAGAGTAATTCTGTGGCTGTACTCATGGAGTCTGTGATAAACTTTTTTCATTGCCTTAACTTTCCCTCTTCCCCACTGGGGACAAAGAAGTGACATCTGTTGCCATGGATGAAGTTGCCACCCCACATGTGTTTGAAGATTCTGCTGCCTGTCACAAAATACAGGAAAGTGAAAAGAGCTGTTGCCACTGGCTTCCCTAATGCAAAGGGGGTGGGAGGGTGCTGTGAAGACTGGAGCAGTCTGCCTCCTCTGGGTAGGAGACTGGAGACCAGATAGCTATATGCCTTCTGCAGAGGAGAAGGATTTTAAGACTTCTGCCTTTGGATAGTACAACACCATTTGTGCTCTGTTGCCTCTCGGGACCCTTTAGAGATCAGCTTTGTGTTGGTATGAGGATGAGGCCTGGTCTCTCAGACTAAGATCATGGAAGTCAAGGAAACTGCTTCCTCCTCTTCTTTAATCTCCCTTCTGAAATATGACTTGTCTCCCTGTCTTCTAAGAAGAGACAAGGTGAGTGAGGTAATATCTTTTATTGGTCAAACTTCTGTTGGTGAAAGAGACAAGCTTTTGAGAGATCTGTATAGCTTGAAAGTTTGTCTCTTTCAGCAACATAAGCTGTCCAATAAAAGATATTCTCTCTCTCTCTAATATCCTGGGACCAACACGGTTACAACTGCACTGCAAAGAACAATGTCATTTAAGCATGCAGAATGCCTTCTCAGAAGGACTTTGAGTGGTAAAGCTGTGTCAGCTCAAGTACCAGGACAGAGTTTTTGGGAGCCTTTCTTGAGGGCACTGCTGTGCCAGCCACTGAAACCACAGGCAGGTATTTGAGGGCAGTGAAGACTGTGCTAGTGTTTGTCCGCATTTGTGGGGTTTGGGGAAAAGAAAAGAAAATGCCAAGAGCAGGTAATTGAATTGTAAGCTTTAAGTTGAAAAAATCTTTAATAGAGGGTTAGACTGGGCATATAATGGGGTGGAAAGTCTAAACCTGAAATATGGAGAGAACATTTCTTATCTGTAATAATAATATGCAATAAAAACTTCAGAGATATTGATTTATCCCCAGATTTTTAAAGTTAATTAAGCAGTCTTGCACTCTCCGTTGCAATGCTTAACTGACTTAGTAGACTAACTCTCATTTTCGAAAGGGAGTCAATGGGATTTAGGATCCTAAATGCCTAACTCCCTTTTAAAAATGAGTTTTGTCTCCTAAATCATTTAAACGTTGCAATGCTGAGCTCCTCAACGCCTACGTGCCTTTAAAAATCTGGGTCCTGGTTTAAATGGACAGTCAGTGTAGATAGGTTTTTGTTTTTTGTTTTTTTTTGTTTTTTTTTATATCTAGCTTTTCAGAGAAGACCTGAATTATCTGGCTCCTCTGCAGATGGTTAGCCAGTGCAGAATGTTATAGCCTTTTTCACTATTGCTGTTTTTGCCTCTGATGTTTCAGTGAAATCGCTGATTTTCACCAGCAACTGCTGTTTGCTTTTGAACCTAACATTTATCCAATAGAGTAACTTTTATTTATTAGCTGTTAGGGGTACTTGAGCTCTTTCTGCATAGCTCTAATTTAGCATACTGAAATCATCCTGACGCTGTTGTCAGGTTGAAGTTGATGATTCTAGTACATTTTATGCACCAATACAGTAGCTTTTCTGGTATAAAAGTCGTTGTCAACATTCTTCAGTGAGACAGTTGTGAAGCTGAGTGTAGCATTTTTTCCTTGCAAAGGATGAGTAAAGAGGCCCTTCTCCAGAGAAGAGAACTCTTATGGTATAAAATACTTTGAAATCATTTATAAGGGATTGGAGTTCACTTAAAAATTGTCCTTTTCTTTGCCTTAGTTCCTATGTGGAAAATAAAATGAACTAGTACCAAGTGTGTTTGATTCTCACTTATATCTGTTTATCAGCAAATTAAATACCTCTGGAGCTGATAAACAAATACAAATGAGAATCAAACATACTTGGTAATATTTATTACCTGTATTGCACTCAAGCCCTTTTATTTTCCACAAATTAGAACAAAGATGATAGAGATGTTGTAAAGATTGTGAGTTGCTCAGATACCATGATAGCTGGGGTCATGCAAGAACTTGAGATAGATAGCATTAGAAGTAGAAAGGAAATAAGTACACAAGCTCTTTTTAAAAGACTGTCCTATGTACATGAGGCACTATTATCATAAGTGAGAATCTTTTCTATAAAAGCCATGCTCAGGATGTGCACCTCAGAGTGATGTATAATAGAACAATGTAATCAATACTATCCATAGATGAAAGTAGCCTGGTTTTTCAGTACTGAAGGAAAATGGCAAGGGACACAATAGAATTACCATGTCATTTGGAATTCATACTGATACTGTCAAACTTTTAGTAGTCTATTTGGCTGGCTTTGATAGTGGTTTGCTTATCCATGCACAGAAAGTTTCTAAATCTGTCCATAGAAGCCCTAATCTATTTGGAAGAAATTTGATTTTTAAAATGGTAAGAAAACATGCCTCATCCAGAATAAACAACAGATCCATATCATACCATCAATATTGAAGTAAAACTCCCCCATGGATTTATTTGCAAACTTCTGCTTAAAAATTCAGTAGGGCAACATATCCCTGGCTATAGGCTTTATTTCTATAACTGGTTAGTAATTACTATTAAATTGACTTTAAGAGACTTATTTATGTGAGCAAGGTGGGCAGGATTTGAATCTATTCAGGAGAGATGTGTCTCCTCAGAGTTAAGTCTGCAACTTCCGTATTATGAGCCATGCCACACATTTCTGTATCTTAGGCTGGGATAATTGGTTAATACAGAACATTGCATAGCTTTACTTTGAATGCAAAGGAAAATATTTCTTCAAAGTATGATGGAAATTGGTCACATTTTTAGAGTAAGAAGACATTTAATAATATCACAATGGGAAAATCTGACTTGTTTTACGTTTCTTTGTTTGCCTCTCCTTCTTGTAACAAAAAGGTTTGTTGCTACCGCTTCAAATTTTCAACATAGTTAAATCTCTTTGATGGCTCTTGCACTAGTAATATTTGAAGGAAATACATTATAATGAATTATTATTGTATCTTAATGTAAAAACTACTTAGGCCAGATCTACACTAGAAACTGCTTTTGGTATAGTAATGTAGATTAGGGATGTGATTTCTTTTTTTCCTTTTGGGTGACATTTCTATATTGGCAAAAGCCATAGTGTAGAGGCAGTTATACCAGCCTAAAAACGTGTTGACCCATGTAGCTTACTTCAGTCAGGAGGACTGGGATGTCTGCGTGAGTGCGCGCGTGCACGGCACAAGCACTTTTTCTAAGGTGTAAACTATGTGTTCGCTAGGAGGGTTAGCTAGCTATCAATTGCTATAGCGGCAAACCTTTTCTACTGCAAATGTGGCCTTATACTTACACATCAGTTACTATTTTGCATATCAGTGTATTTGAACTGTGATGGGCTGACTATGTATGCATTATTAAAAACATCCTTCTTAACTTCTAAAAACTTCATTATTGTTTACCTATTGGCTAATCTGTATAACCATACTCAGAGGCAAGAGAAAGGGGCAAGTGAATACTCCTGATATGCAGCAGAAGTGTTTTTATGGGTCTGTATACAGAATGGTTTGCTCCATTTCTGGTGATCACAGGGAGCAGTAGGTAAAGAAGTCATGGCCAGTGGATGTGAACTTCTACTTATGACTTTCTGCATTCTCTTCTGCAGTAGAGAAGGTCAAGAACCAGTGGGATAATACTCAGCATGGTGTGGAGGTACGGCAGCAGCAGCTAAAATGCATGCTTTCTGACAGCATGCGGTGGGATGAGCAGAGGCAAGAAATGGAGCAGCTCATGGGACAGTATGAGATCCGTCTGTACACACTTCTGCAGGCTCCTAAAGATACACTTACCCAACAGATTTCTGAAAACAAAGTAAGATCTTGTTCATGATTTCTCATTCCTTCCTCAAGCTGTATGACTTTACTGGGTCAGCCTAAAGTCTTCTCTGTCTAAGAAATATCTGATTCAGTGTTGATAACAATCCTTTGACAGCTTCTCTGTGGTTGTATGAAAATATACTTCTCAGTTTGTATGTGATTATGTATTCTAAATAGCCATGTTTATTTTTGTTCAGACTCTTGTTTGGGGAGAGTAGAGAGTGTATATGGTTTTTTATAATAGATATGTTTATATCACATTCACTTAATGACTCCATCTAATACATTTCCTTACATAAGCACAGGATTTATGCAATGTGCCAACCCAAGCTTATTACACAGTCACTGAACATAGTGCATGTTACTTCACAGCAACCTGCTAGCCATGCTGGAGAAAGTGATAGTAATTATTAGAGGTGGGCCAACTGATTCCAAAATTGACCTGAACTGGCACTCCAAATGTGTAGTGCCAGACACTTTATGAATTCTTATTATGGACCTCTCTGAATAAATGTGCCCTCCACCCCTCAGCAGGCTCCCTGCTTGCGATATTCAAATAAATCCAATGTAGGACATCCATAAGTCGAACTGCCTGAGGGCTGTCTGCTGCCTTCATAGAACATGGGAGATAGTTAGAGATTGGCCATGCCTTTCTGGTACAAGAAATAATAGAGTGGGCTAGGGGAGGAGTAGGAGAAGATGAACTGAAGGTACACAATCAAAAGCGGGGAGGAAACTGAAGCAATGTGGATTGTGGTTAGGGAAAGAGGTGTGGAGGGATGGAGGCAGGATGTAATTTTAGAAAAAAGAATCTAAGGAAAGGAGGAGATCAGAGTAAAGGTTGGATCAGAGGGGGGGCAGAGAATGTGATAGTGAAAATTCATCAAATGTTCCAAAAATACATTCAAGTACTTGTCTTTGAGAGCTGGTCTCTAGGTGTATTCTACAGGTGGGTGCACATGCACACCATGTGCCTCAGTCTGGAAATTCTTCAAAGCTGTGTCTGTTGGTCTGCACGTGTGCAATAGCTTCATGCTCCTGACTGAGGGCATAAAGAACAGTGCAGGTTGATGCCTCTCCAGTTCCTTCTTAAGGCTGCATGGCCTGAGTCGGAATCATGTCCTCTTTCAGTGCATAATCTGTAAAGGAAAATCGTAAATAGTTTTGATAAGTCTAGTTTTAGTTAGTATAACTCTGAAGTTAGTCAGCTTATAGTTAAATATAGGATAAGTCTTCCCCCATGTGGGAGACAATCCCTCCGCCACTCCCCCAGTCCTGGGATTATGGCAGAATCCGAGGATTCAAGAACTGTGTCTCCTGCCCTCACTCATTCTCCGTCCCTGATGAGCATCAGCTGTGTCTGCACTGCCTGGGTGAAACACATATATGTCTAAGTGAAGTATCTGCTGATACTTTCCACCCAGAACTAGGGAGGCATGAGAGCTCCATCAGATGAAGTTTTTGATGGAGGAGGTGATGAGGCCCCACTTTAACCAAGGCCCAGGAGACCACCCTGTACATTGGCCTCAACTGACTAGCAGTCCCTGTCTTAGCGTGAGCCTCGGAGCAGAGCCTTTACTACCAAAGCCCTTAACTGTGGGACAGCCTTCCCATCCCCCTCATGGCAAAACCATGGGAAAAGTCTAAGGGGAAGCAAGGTTCTGTTCAAATCCCTTCATATTTCCCCACCCAAAATGTTCCACCAGGTGGGTGTGGTGTCCTACCCTCTGGAAGAGCTGTGTGTGGGGAGGGGGTGGGGAGGCAGAGTTAGCTGTACTTCTGAAACATCCCCAGTTTCTCTGATTGCAATACCCTCAAGTGTTAGGCCTCTCGCTTTCACCTGTGCCGAGATGGAATTCCATACCTCTCTCACTCTTTAGGCTGGATCTCAACACATTGAGTTGCTCATCAGCACATTTGGGTACAGCCACTTCGGGAGCTGTGACCCAGTAAGTGAATACAGTGACACAAACCAGTCATTACTAAACATAGTTTAATCTCAAGAGTAGGAACACGGCCTAACAAGAAAAGGGTCTTCAGTGCAACAAACATGCATCTGTCTTACCTAAAACTTAAGTAGGGCTAGCTTATCTCAGGTTCCCCAATGTTGGGGTCTGGAGGTTGTCTGTTTCCTGTAGTCCCTGCTCTCCCACCCTGCCCTTCTCAGCTTCAGGGTCTCAAGTTTTTAACCACTTCCAGGTTCTTTCAGTTTCCCACCTTGAGGCTCCCTAAGGGTACAGCCTGGGACCTTCCCCTAGTGGGATCAGCTGTCTGGCTGGTGAAGGTAAACTGGTGAAGCCTGGTGAAGGAAACTTAAAAGGAATTGACATCTGCTTTGTCCTTCTAAGCATCAGTAAATTGACGGCTATCAGGAATGTACATCGGTTTTCTTAACTATGTGCAATCTAACCCTTGCCTGAATTAAAGCCTAATAGTCATATAGCAAACAATACTATAACAATCAAACAACTGGACAAGTACATTCATTAAAGTAGTACTGACATCTTCTACATCTGTCACAGAACCAAATTTAGAGAATCCATAGTGAAGATCCTGTGCCTCTTCATGGACTGATCCTGGCAACAACCCATAGCTTTCCCTTGGCCACAGTGCCCTGGGAAAGCAATATCCCCAGGGCCAGAAGGTGTCCATCACCACTGGATCTGAGGCTACCCACTTTCTGTATTCCATCTGCCCAGTCAGTCATTGCTCTTCACACTAAAAGGTTCCCAACTCTATGGCTAATTCTCTCATTTTATATGTGAGGGTTGAGATTCTGACCTGACCACCTGTAATTATAGGTTACTACTGTATAACTGGTTACTAAGTTACTGACAACATAACCCATTTTTTCTTGTTCCGGAAGCAAGCAGTTTTAAGTGGACATCTGCATGGGCAGTGATCTAGTACTGTCAGTATTCCTCTTTGACTCTTGTTTTGCCATTAAACGCGCTCTCTGGATATCAGAGTTAGTGCTCAGCAGATGACATGCTAGAACAGTGGATCAGAGTTAAACCTGTCTGCAGTGGGAGTAGAATGGTTCACTGTTTGTTAGTGGGTTTAATTTAAATGTTTATGTTAATAAATATATAATTAACAGATAATGTAGCATGAACAAAGCATGCAAAATGAAGAATTTAGACTAAATAATTGTAGATTATGGAAATATATTTAATTTATTCACTCATTATGGGTAGCCATGCATAATAAACTTGTCTCATATGCTCTGCAGTTTGAGCTTTGACTTTCCTTAACGTTGGAAAAAATTGTTTAATTGCCACTTACGTTCTCTATATTGTTAATATATAATGTACAGCTACATATTAAATTTGTTTGGAAATGAACATGCATTGTGCACTTTTGATCTTTGTTCGCCAAGTTAAAGTATGGAATAGCATTCTCTGTAAAGAGAGCAGACCAACATATCTTGAGGAAAAATTCCAACCTCTCCCATTTTAATAGCAGGAGATGCATGTCTCATAATATTTTAGAGGTTTCACTTTGAACACTGTGCTAGACAAATGATATGAAACAGACTTTTTGAAAAATATTTGTTTTGAAGTTCGTCTTTATTTTTACTCTGTAGTTTGCTTACCATCTGGCAAAGAGATGGGCAGTGAAATGCTGAACAGAACTTGTGTAGTCTGATGTTTCTCTTTGGAAAATATTTTCTATCTCTCATCTGTTTCTATTTTGAATAGTTCATTAGCATCTATTGTAACTTATAGTGCCCTGATAATAGGTGATTTACATCAGACAAGAAAATACACAAACACACACTGACTATGAAAACTGTTTATAATAATTTAACACGATTCCAAATATGAGAAATTAGACTTTGATTTTAAATTTGCTCTGATGCCTTGTTTATTTTTACTGTCTTTACTTGTTCTGAATTTGTTCCTTTAGCTGCTCATACAAGAACTGCGCAAAGGGGACATCACTATGTCTGCATTCAATGACCTCTCTAATAAACTTCTTCTGAACTACAGTGATGATGACACAAGGAAGGTGAAGGAAATCACTGACCACTTAAACACATCTTGGAGAAATCTGAATCATAGGTAACTTCAAGGCTCTCTTGAGTGCAAATACTGTACATAGCAAATCTAGATCTTTCTGTTTTAAATAGCCAAAATATTGGACATAAACTCATGGATATGAAAGGCCCTGAGAGGTCATATAGTCTCATGCCTCTTCCATAGCATGCGGGGTTATGTTCAATAGTCACAAATATTATTATAATTATTTTTGAGTATTTCTAATAATGGGAGTCTGCACAACTGACCCGGGAAGACTTTTCCCATACATATACTGAGCTTCTTGTTAAAAATTAAATAAATAAAATTTCAAGTTGAGTCACAATTTTTCCTCTGTTCAGTCTCATTTCTTTGCCTCTAGCCATTCTTCTCTGCAACACTTGGAACGATTCTTCCCTTTTTTTGAAATCAGCACCCTTTAGATATTTATAGATTGTTTCTGAGTTTCCTTTTTGGGAGGCTAACACGTATTCAGTTCAGTCTTCCGACATATGTTAATTCCTGTGAGTCTCTTCAGATCTTGGGGTTTCTTTTTCTGAATTGCCTCCAGTTTGTAAGTCCAGTATGTGGTACCTTTCTGTTTTTCTATGTGAGTTTCTAACTTGATAAACTGTAAATTTATTCTTTGCTTGAAATTTAGTTATTTACACTCATTGGTAAAGATGTATTACCTAAGCACTGAAAGTCTTTCAATAAAAATATGGGCCTACACATAACTAATGTGCATACTACTAGTGCCTGCAAGGTAATCAAATCTCCATTCAAATCCTTTTTTATATTTTTAGTAGCTGACAGACAAATTATATGAGAATAGTATACGATGGCTATTTTTTGAATATCAAAAGCTTTAAAGGACAGTATTTGTCTTGCCCAATAATTTAGTGATGAAGCAGCAGGGTGAATCATTGTTATTAGGGGAAAAATTCAGTGTGTTAAAAAGTCTTTTTATATAACTACAACCTTTTTGTGTTTATGGAAGCCTTGTATCTTCAGGGTATGGAAGTCATTTGGCTCTCCTAAATGAGTACAAATGAAGTACATCTTTTCCGTTTTCCACAGTGCTGTAATGTGTAAAGCATATACAGTTTTAGAGAAATGGTTTCTGTTTACTACAAAAGGCCCTTCTACTGATCTCTCTTCAGATGGTGGTTGGTGATAACAGCAGTGAGAAAAACATTCAAATTGTAGAAATAACAGCTTCTCACACTTGCAGTGTCACAAACCCATTATGGTAACACATAGAGGGAAATGCTAGGTTTTATTGAATAATTTGTATCCCCTTCACACTCTTAAGTGGTTTGGGTATAATATATGTAGTCAGTACAGAATGTGTGAGGATAGATACAGATACAGTGTTCCAGGAAACAATGATATAGCACACAAGAAAACAAGTAGGAACAGACTGTGCAGTTTTCTTAGTCATTTATATTAATGAATAGTCAGATCATCTTACAGTTTATGATTCACATAATATGGTATGTCATAATGGAAACAAAATTGAGATGCCTGTCTCATTTGTGCTTTCAGAGCTGGTGATAGGCAGAATGCCTTGGAGGTTGACCTGAAGATAGTGCAAGCCTTACTCAAGGATCTAGAGGCTTTCCTCAAGTGGATGCAAGAGGCAGAAACTACAGTTAATGTCCTGGCAGATGCATCCCAACGGGAGAATGCTCTAGAGGATAGTGCCTGTAGTGAGGAACTTAAAAAACAGATGCAGGTAAGAGCATGAGAGAATACTATAATTATTGTTTGCTGCTTCTCCACTCTTGTGACCCTGACAGGGAAAAGGCACCTAGTAAACTGGAAATCCTGCATCTTATTCAATAAAACAATATTTCAAAATAGCAATGGGCATGGAGAGAGTTATTGATATAATGCAATATAAGAATCCTGACTAGGGGTTGAAACAAGGGTATCCAGCCTTTATCCTGGGCCACCTGTATCCATCAGGCTCTAAAGTTTGACCATTGGGGGTAGCTGTGTTAAGAAGAATATGTATATTTGATTATGAATTGAAAACATGCTCCCTGAGCCACCCCCAGTGATTATTTAACTTAAGTGCTGGACTATGCCCTGTCACTAGAAAGCACAGATATAGGAGACAGTCTCTTCAGCGGCTTCCCGTACTCCCCCTCCTCTCAGCCACTTCCCCTGCAGTCCCAGCAGCAGAGCTGATGTCAGCCAGGAGTGCTTTGAGCAGTTGATTTCCTTTCCCTGCCGCTTAGCAGTTCCCTTGCTGGTCACTAGCTGCATTACCAGGGAGTGAGAGGAAAAACTGGTTCTGGTTGCTCCATTGCCTACTTCCTTGCCAGATTGGGATCCCTAACAATAATGGAATAGGAGTTTTAATGGCGCTACCTGGGCTTAGGGGAGTATCTAGCAAAGAAAGGCTCTCTCCTCCCAGCCCCCCCAGCCTCTCAGGAAAAGCCAAAAGGAGGTGGGGGGAGACGACTTTCCCCCTGGGGATAGCCAGAGTGCAGTGCACTCCAAGTACTCCCCTTCTCTGTACTCAACAGGCTCCTTCATTGGGATGCGCGGGGAGGGAGACACAAGGCTCCGCCTTAGGGGCACAACTGGAGGAGAGCAGGCCAGAGAATATGTCCCAAAGTGTTGACTGGAGATGCTTGACCTCTTTGTAATGATATGTTTGGGCCTCTGGCTGAAAAAATTGGAGGCCACACGATTAAAATAAATGTCCATTTTTTGCATTTGTGCTAGGAGAGAAATAGTTAAAATGGCCTCTGAAGAAATATGGATTCTAGGGTTGCCCTATTAACATCATGTGAACTCCCTTCACAGCTATCCCCCTTTCTTCCTAATGTTTTGGAATACGTTGTTTCTCCTTCAGTTAGTTTACTTCGCTATCTAGTATAATATATTCTGTTTTTATGTACAAATACATGGGGAAAGAAAGCACACTAGCTAAGTCAGCCACATAAATCCAGCACCAAATTTGGAGTAATACCTTTTCGTGGTCAAAGTTGTTGGACCTTGAGTAGCTTTTAATGAACAAGAGTTTGTTAGTATCAGTTGTGAAGTTGATCTAAGTATTTAAATGAAACTAACCAAGCTAAAATATGTGATAAAAAACAAAAGTCTAGTGAAAGAGAAGTTTATTGTATAGGTTTAGTTTTGTGGCAGACAATGTGACCCACCAATGCTTTAATGTGGCAGTCAGAATATTCCTCTCTAGATGTGTGGCTGTTCATGCAACTGTTGTGCCATGGTAGTAAATTTGTCTGTAATCATCTTTTTTTTTTTTTTAAACACCCTTCCACCATGGGTAAATAATCTCAAAAGCAGGAGATAAGCCCAACACAAATGGGAAGTACTGTAACAATACATTGTGTGCCAACAGGGGATGTAAGGAGTCAGGACAACAGAGAGAGTTAATCATCTGAGGCAGTGTGTTGTGGGCTTGATTCTCCATTGCCTTGTATAGTCATTTACAGCCGTGCAAAGGCTAAATCAGAATGTTAGTGTTTTACCCTCCTCTGCACGGGTGTAAATGAGTACACAAGGGGTAAGACAGTGGAGAATCAGTGGAAACCCTTATGTTGGCCTTCATATCATGAGGTTTGATCACCTTTCTGTAGTTTTTAAAATGGCAGAGCTCTTCTTTTGTGGGGGAGTGCTGGTGGGTGAGTGCTGATCTAACTTTTTTGCATGCTAGTGGAGAAGCTGTATGCTAGCTCTTCCTGCTGCCTGTGGCTACAAACCATCCTCAAGGAACTGAGGTCTTGTGGCCATAGAGAAGCTAGAGGTGGCTGCTTGGGGATAAGAAAGCTCAAGCACAGCCACCTGTCCACCTCCCTTAGTTCAGCACCCTTAACTTTCTCTCTTTCCTATGCCTGTGCTCTGAGGTGCACAGCACACCAGAGAGAGCATGAGTCAACATATAATTTTAAGTTCCCTTTCAAATATGAAAGCTTAGCTCTAGCACATATCAAAGGCTCTCATAGCTCAGTGACTTTTGGAATGAATACCCCATCCCAATTTGCACTCTCTGGTGTGCATTAGTCTTCTGGAAGTATAGATTTTCATATTATTGTATTGACATAACAATTCCAAAGTCTATTCCTGTGTTTTCAGATATTTGTTTTTTCTCTTGAGTGTTGATTTCCGCACTGTGCAGTTAATCTTTCTTCTAATATCTACAAAGGGAAATAAAATCACTCCAGATTCAGGCCTATGTATCTGTTCACATTAAAAAGATTTATTTTTTCCTCCTGTGCTGTTATATACAATAACACAGAACTGTGTTTATCTCACCATTTCATGTGTTTAAATGCACAAAGAATTGTATTTCCTAAATCAAATTGATTACAAACCATATGCTGTGCTCATGCCGTCCTTGCTCTTATGAGAAACTGTATAGGAGAACTATACACTGATTGAGTCTCATTTTACAAGAGATTCAGATTGTAATGCATCATAGATTAAACTTTATGCTAGTTGCTTGTAGGCAAAACCTGACTGTTACTATCTGTTTGTTTTTGGAAGAATGTTATTTTTTATATATGTCTTGCCAGTCAAAATTAAGCCCATCAGTTAAATCACAGGTGTCAAACTCTTGGCCCGTGGGCCAAACCTGGCCCGCGGGCTTGTGTTATCTGGCCCACGGTCCGAATCCGGCCTGCCGGCTTGTACCAGCAGTGTTTTCTGAGCAGAGCTCAGGAAAGTTGTGGGAGATCTTGCATGAGCTCTTAAAAAGGAAATGGCCATCTTAAAAAGGAAATGGCAGCCGAATGTGACCATGCAGGGAGATTTCACGGCGGAGAGTGGAGTCTGCGAGTCCCTGTGAGAGCCTGTTCTCATCCCTACTCTCCTACTGTGCCGCCGAATTTCACCCTGCGGGGAGATTTTTTGGCGGAGAGTAGACCATGAAAGGTAGAGTAGACTAGTGTGTGTAGAGTAGACTTATGCGTGGTCCTCCTGAACTCAGTTTAATGTAAATGTGGCCCGCCATACGAATTGAGTTTGACACCCCTGTGTTAAAGCATTTCTCTTTTAGTACATCTCTTCCCTTGCATTGTGGCAAGGCTAATTCAACTCAAGTCACACTGCAGTGTCAGTGATCTAGGGTTTGTGGAAGTCTTGTTTCCTTCCACTGATATTTTTTTACTGTTAAAGTCAATGTGAAACAAAATCCACCAACTCTGAAGTAAGATAAAGGGTAAAATGGAGGAAATTCATGGGTAGGACAGCAGCTTTCCTTAATTCATCCTCACTGTACCTAGATATTGCAATAGGTGTTCGTATAATACTAGTACTGAGCTGGTGCTCAAAGATTTTGATCACGCCCTCATTGTGCTATACAAACTTATTGAAACCACGGTGACTGCAGAAAGATCTTGCTGTCTAATTTGAAACAAGGTAAGTGAGGGGTTAGTTAAACTAGAGTGACATGACTGGATCCCAAACTTACACAGATTAACTGTTGTATAACTTGATAATTAACTTGCATAAATTGATAATTTATATATATATAAAATGAACTCAACTGGTTCAACCTTGTTGTTAGTGGTGGTCTAATTCCTTGTGTATATTGGATATAATGGGGGTGGGGTATCAGGTGATGAAGAAAATGGCACAGTTGTAAAAAGAATGGGCAGATTTGCAGTGGAGGAAATCTATTTGGCCATAGAAAGTCCAGAAGTGTTCAGTGGCATGGGAAGGGAAGAGGAGGCATCAGATATTGAATGTAAGTCAGGGTTAGGGATTGAAGGAACAGACTTTGTGGTGGATGAAAGAGGCAAAAGAGTCTAACTGGAGTGACTAGAATGCGCCACCATAATACTGCTTTGGGGGAAGGACTGGATGGAGATGAGCAGGGCACAGAGAGTGGTGTGGAAAAGAATACTTGATGGTTGAGAGATTATGAAAAGACAGGATGCTTTGGAAATTAGGTGGTGATTGGTAAGAAGGAAATTGTTCTCGTTCCGATCTTTCCATAGTCAGTGTGCAGTGAAGTTGAGTTTGAGGAGTGTCCATTTTGGTGAATAGAAGACTTGGTTCAGTATAATGAGGAGGTAAGAATAAGGAGGTGGAAAGTAAAATGGCCCATTGGGAAATGAATTTGAAAATTGTTCAAGGTGGTGTTAAAGGGAAGGACCCACCCTGGGAGGCTGAGAAAGGAGGCTGGTGTAGGGCAGAATAATCTGTTTATAAGCTTCAGTGAAGAAGGCTGACTCTAGTCAGACTCCACACAGAGGAGATTATCCCATCACGAACACAGGGTGCAGAAAAACAGGTTGGCATTAGCACAGGTACAAGGAGGGGGATATGTACGTAGGAGACTTGGAAGAGGGGGAGGTATGCAAGGGATAGAGCTTGGGAATGGGAAAATGAAGAGCAGACAGGAAAGAGAGAGAAAATAAGTAGATGAAGAAAATATTGAATGTGGAGATAAAAGAATGAAATGAGGAGAGAGAACAAGTGTGAGTGGTGACTAAAGAAATGAAAAATACAAAGGCAGGTAAAGACAGCTGAAGAACAGTGAAGTGTTTAGTTTATCCATATTTCTACGTTTTGTTGTATTTCTCCAAAATGGGAGTTTTTGGAAGGGGGGAAAACTGATTGCCTCTCAGGGGACCAAGGCAGGAGGATATAAAATCATCTTCAAACTGATCACATCCGTCTGAAAGGGAGTACACCAGCGCTTGAAACATTTAAAGTCAAGCATTTGCTTCAAAGCTGTGCAGTGCCTGAGGTTCGACAGAGCCTTAATGTTACTTTTAATTGGTAACATACTGATGCACTGGAAAGTGTATAGAGATGTTCACGTAGATAATAAGCAAATTAAATTGTAGGTATGTAGTTGTATTAATTTTTTCAGATTTTCAAACTAAACCTGAAATCAGATATTCTAACACTGGCCATCCATTCAAGCTAGAATTGGGGAAAAGGAGTGTATCTTCTTGGTGAACAGGCAAATTATATTATTCTAAGTCTGTACAATATATTAAACTCTGCAGTTTTAAAATAAGCATACAGTACCGGTTGCTGCCTCCATTCTCCTCCTCTCCATCTTGTGCTGTGTACTACATCTCATTATCCTAATTCAGTGGCTAACCCTCTTCTATACTGTGACCCATGTTACAAAGAAAAGTTTGATTTGGAATATAAATGTATACCCCAAATCAAAAAAGACAGTAGGAGTACCAAAAGAATGCTACAATGGCTAACCAGCAGATTAATGAATGCCATTAGAGCTAAAAGGCATCTTTTAATATTTGAAGGACAAATCTTAATGAGGGAACTAGGAAGGAGAACAAACTCTGGCAGATAAAATGTAAAAATATAATGAGGCAGGCCAAGAAATAATATGAGAAGCAACTTGCTAAAGATGCAAAAACTAACAGTAAAAAATCATTTAAGTACATCAGAAACAGGAAGCCTTCCAAACAGGCAGTGGTATCATTAGATGACAAAGACGTTAAAGGAGCACTTGCAGGCAAGTTAAATTAATACTTTGCATTGGTCTTCACAGCAGAGAATGTGGAGGAGATCCCCAAATCAGAGAGAGATTCTCTTTGGGCACCAAATCTAAAGTACTGTCCCAAACTGATATGCCAACAGAAGAGGTTTTAGAGCAAATTGACAAATTAAAGACTAAAAAGTCATCAGGACCAGATGGTATTCACTCTCAGGGTTCTGAAGGAACTCAAATTGCAGAACTACTAATGGTAGTATATAACCTATCACTGAAATCGTTCCCTTTGCCAGATGACTTGAAAGTAGATAATGTAATGCTGATTTTTAAAAAGGGCTTCAGAAGAGCTCCTGTCAGTTACAGTCCAGTGTATCAGACACAAAGATAAACATGATTTGTTGGGGAAGAGTCAGTGCTGTTTTTATTAAGAGAAGTCATGCCTCACCAGTCTGTTAGAATTCTTTGAGGGGAGTCAACAAGCTTATGTATAATGGTGATATAGTTGTATTTGGATCCCTCATCAAAGGCTATTAAGGAAACTAAGTAGCCATGAGATAAAGGCAGAAGGTGCTCTCATGGATCAGTAACTAGCTGAAAGATGGGAAACACAGGGTTGGAATAAATGGTCAGTTTTCCCAATGGAGAGATGTGAACTGTGGGGTCCCTCTTGGATCTGTGCTGTGACCCGCTGTTCAACATATTTATTAATGATGTGGAAGAGGAACAGAGAAGTGGAAAAGTTTGCAGATAATATAAAATTGTTCAAGATAGTTAACTCCAAAGCAGACTGTGAGGAGTTAGAGGGCTCTCACAAAACTGGGTGACTGAGCAGCAGAGTGGCAGATGAAATTCAAAATTGTTAGAGGTGCAAAGTAATGCACATAGGAAAATAATATAAAAATAACCCCATATATAATAACACAGTGATGGATTCTAAATTAGCTGTTACCAAGAAAGATCTTGGAGTCACCATGTTGTCACTTGAAGTTCTGTGAAAACTTCCACTCAGTTCACAGCAGCAGTCAAAAAGGATAACAGTATGTTAGGAACTATTAGGAAAGGGAAAGATAATAAGACAGAAAATATCATAATGCCACTATATCAGATCCAGTGGGCACCCACACCTGGAATGCTGTGTGCGGTTCTCGTTGCCCCATCTTAAAAAGGATATAGTGGATCTTGAAAAGGTTCAGAGAAAGGCAACAAAGATAATCAAGGGTATGATACATTCCATATGCAGAAAGACTAAAAAGATTAGGACTGTTCAGCTTAAAAAAGAGACAACTAAGGAGGGATAGGAAAGAGGTCTTTAAAAACCATGAATGATGTGAAAAAAGTGAATAGTGAAATGTTACCCTTTTACACAATACAAGAACCAGGGTTCACAAGAAGAAATTACTGGGCAGCAGGTGGAATAGAAACAAGATGAAGTACTTTTTCACACAACTAACCTGTGGAACTCATTGCTAAATTAATGTTAGTTTAATATTTTTTCTGGTCTATGTTGATGTCACATATTGTAGTTGTACGAGTGCATTTCCTTTTCTTTCAGAGATGCGGTTATAATTGGCAATGTATTTTTTCCCTCCATTTGGAGAATGTTTGAGATGCCATGATGATGGAAGCCATGCAAATGAATATAAAAATAATTCAAAAAGGTTTTGCTCCTTTGGTGGTGTTCTTCACTGTTTGCTGTTTTTAGATGGGTTTGTGGAACACTAATTTTTACCAGTTTTCATTGACTACCTTACCCACTGTACTCAAAGTTGGATCGGTCTCTGTTTTGAGGCAGTGAAGTCATGCAGTGTTTACTCTGGCTGTTTTGCTTCCTGCTGTGTTGACATTTTTGGATGTTTGTTCTGGCAATAGATCTAACACAAACGAAAATGCTTTATTGAATCACCTGTGTATGCAATAAAAGAGGTGATGAACGTGGTGATGCTGTAAGATTGCCATGTATGTTGCTTGGATTACACCTGGAGTATGTTATAGGTGTAAAAAAATCCCACATTCTTATTTCTGCTGTTAGATAGTTTGCTTAAATAATACTACTTTATGGTGAATATTTGTCAAAATGTTGCCTTTCCAGATTCAAGCTGGTGGAGAGCCTGCCTAGGGATGGGGATCGTGACTTGAAATATTCAGTTTGCCAAAATCATATTCTCACTCCAGTTGTTTCCATTTCTTAATGAGTTATTCAGGAAAGGGCTGTAATTGGAAACGGCATCTTAAAAACATTCATATTTACTAGTATGGAAATTATTCATTTGGGAGCCCTTTAGATGAATTAGCTTTGAGAGTTTTCACAGGAAAGAGATTTGTCTCCTGCAGTTTTTCCTTTTGTATTAGATAATCTAGCTTTGAGATGTGCCTGTATATGATTTATTAGCCCTTAACATATGGCTGATATAATTAGGGCAGGTATCCCTCTGCTCTTCTCTCAAGATTGATAACACGGTCTGTTCACTCACTCCACAGCTCTGCCAGAGCTGCATTTAGTCTGAGAGCGAGAACATCCCTCTCCAGAGTGAGGGAGTGAATGCCATTCTCTCGCTCTCAATATAAAACAGCTACAAGGGAAGAACTATTGTGATATGTTGGAGCTGTCTTCCGAAGGGAATTCTGCTTTGTTTTTGTGGCTTTAATGTTTTAGTTAATAACCTTCTGTGCAATTCAGTGCATTCCAGTATGGTAGCAGACACTCGGCTGCTCAACAACTTCATTCATTCTCTGCGCATGCTGAGCTGAACAAATACTGGCGAGGAGGATCTGTGAAGGTTTTTATTTTCTTGGTTTTTGTTTTTAATTGAGAGAAACTTATGTTCTATCAACCTCCTTTGCCTTTGGAACATATAGAGCCTTGTAGCTCTCAAAAGCAATCCTGAAGGTGAGCATGCTCAGAGAGCTGGCAAATCATTGTCCAGTGACCAGGAGGAAATGATAGTTGCTCTTCATTTATAATGCAAATTCTGAGGTATCTTCAGAAGTGTGGCAAACTTAAAATGATGGCTGTGGTGAGAACATCCCTGCAGAAAGTTGTGGTGTTGCTGCATCGCTTGCAAAGGATGGCAGTTTCTTCTCCACGTTACCAAAAGCTTTGTAAGGTGAGTAAAAAATGGGAAAAAAACAGATTCTTGGGAGTCTGCAGACCTTACTTTTTATCTCAAAAAGCCAACGGATAGGATGGGTGGCAAGAAGGTATCCTATGCTAGACAATAAATTTTGAAAGCCTGTTATATTATGTTGTATGCACATATATGAGAGTTATTCAAGCATGTGAAATGTGTTCCTTTAAATGCATTCCCTGGGTTTTTTGGACAAAATGCTATTTGGCTAACATTAAAGCATTTCTGGGAAGAAACTGTTAACATTCGATTATCTTCCCTAAAAGTATTTTTTGGAAGATGGTTAGTTACTGACAAATGTCTTATGGTTTTTTAACTCCTACTTAGCCATTATCCAGGATATTAAGCTTTCTTAAATTCCATTTCTGTTTTTGAATTGAACAAAACTTTAAGCAAGCATATGATTTCAGCAGGTTAATAAACAGTGTTACCACTTCTACCTTCCTGCTCTATTTTTATAATGCTGTACAAAATCAAAAGAAAAAAAGTTGGATGAAAATCATGTTGACAAATGACAACTTTTTCTTTTAGTAGAACTATTATCTCATTCTTTGAGATTGAATGTTCAGAATCTTGCAGCACTGTAGTATTGTTCCATACATTGCACAGGTACAGCTGGACAACTTTGCTGCTGTGGAAGTGTGCCATGCAGCCCTCTAGAAGTCAGCTTTATTTAAGAGGATGGTCATTACATAGATGTGAGACACTTGGATGCAAGAGTGTGTGTGTAATGGTAACGGTCATTCTCTTACGCATTATTGGAGCCTAACTTGGATTCTCTTTCATGACTTTTGACAGTATAGAAGTTGAGACAGGTGTGTGGCCATGAGAAAAAAAGGAGCTTATGATGTTTTAAAATGTTTTTGTTTTATACTGAAAGTACACATAGATTGCATATGAGGTATGCAAACCATTACATATCTGTAAGTAGACTGAAAAGTTCTCAGCGTTCATTCTTTGTTAGATTGGAATATTACATGCTACTAGCTAATCATTGTGAAGTTTTGCATCAGTGTGTTTTCTGTTAAGGGAATTTTGGAAGTGAAATAAGCTACAAAGACATTTCCCAAGTGCTTTGTATTCTTTCATGACCTTTTTCTTTACTTTCAAACTTGACTATAAAGTAATAGCTGTTTCATAGAAGTTAAGTTTGTACAGGTAGAGTTCTGGCACATCAGGATGTTCATATTCTCTTTGTATATACATTTGAAACTGCTCCTTGTTTACATAATGTAGTTGTGGTGTTTCAGTTAACAGAAATGAATAATTGAGACTAGCTAGTTTGATGGGTAAATACATGTTATTTAAGCATGTCTACTTCAGTAACTTTTGTTTGTCATTTTCACAATGAATAATCTAATTTGCTTTGGTAAAGACATTTCTCGTGCAAATAAAGCAATTGTTTATTAAAGGAGTAGACAAAGTTAATTCTTATTTGTTTTTGCCAAATTACTAGTAAGTATGAATACGTAAAGCATCGTTTTAGTTATTTTGGTTTTTATGTTTGTATATAAACTACCTTGCAACAGAATGTGTTTCTGTCAACCCGGTAGTACTCAATGAATCCTATACATGGTAGGTAATAGCAGCAGTAATTGCCTACTAAGTGGAATGGACGTTTAGAAATTATTTAGGTGTATAGTTTGCTAAGTTTAAATCTACCCAATGATATTAAAAATCTTAAAGAAGCTGTTACTTAAAACATATTTTTCTGACTGAGTAGTAAGCTTTGGGAAACTTGAATAGTTTCAAATTACACATTGTATGTTTTTCTTTAAATGCTATGCTTTAGTGCTCTAAAAGATAACCTGGTATTCAATTAAGCCAGAGTTTGAATTGCCCTGCCTTGCTAAATCATTTCTAGGGAAAGAAATATTTACAATCCCAGCCACTTCCAGCAGGTGTCAGTGTAAGGCAGTGGTATGTGAGACTGTTGATGGAACTTTAATGCTCAGAAGCAAAAATGGAATGAAAATTACAAATTAAAAACAACTTTTAATGAAATCATTATTTACACTCTTATGTTATTGTTTCCACCTCCTCAAACCTTTGAAAAAATATGTAGTATGTACTATTTTGTATATTTGCGGAAATATAGAGTTAACAAATTCTGCACGAGAAGTTGAATAATCATTATTAAGGTTCTGAATATGTTTTATTGAATGAACAAATTGGTGCCTCACTGTTGTTTTTCTTGTTGCATAACCTAGCAAATACTAATTCCATTCCATGTAAAAGAAGCCCCCTCTGAGGTTACTGAAAAAGTCAGCTGTGGCAAAGAAATTAACATGAACAATATGAATGCTCAGACAAACAGGGTGCTTATCTAATTAAGTACATCATAAATAAAAAAGCAGTTTTTAACCTCAAATTATACACAAAATTGTTTTTCTTCTAATTTAGCAGTGTGATAAAGTAATAACGTACAGCTCAGAGTTTTCAGACTAAATTTATTAAAAGTAAAACCAAAACCCAGCCCTCCCTTGAAGTACATTTAGAATGTTGCTGAAATGGAGAATGATAGGAAATTAAAAGTTCAGCTTAATATTTCAAATGTGAGGTATTCCTTTTTTCTCCTTGGACTTCTCCATACAAAGACAATGAGGATGCTTACCTCTTTTTCTGATGGTCTTCCATTGGACCTGAAAATTAAATCAATGGCACTTCAGGCCGTAACTAGTATAGCATGTAGCAGCAGAACATTGATGATGTACTAGAACATACATAGACTGTCATTATTCAAATGAGTCCCAGAGTGGTAGCCATGTTAGTCTGTTTCTAGCAAAACAACGAGAGTCCTGTGGCATCTTAAAGACTAACAAATTTATTTGGGCATAAGTTTTTGTGGGCAGAAACCCACTTCATCAACAAAGTCTTTAAGGTGCCACAGGACACTCATTATTATTCAAATGGTTAACTTTGCTTTATTTGTGAGACGCTTTTTTAAAAAAAAGTTTCTTGCATCATAGAGTTCAGAAGTAAGAGATGGAATAACCCAAAAGATCTATTATCCAATGGAGGATTGTTCCAAGAGCCCATTTTCTACTGTTATGTCCAGACTGGTTTCAGGTATTTTGGGAGTGGATGAGATTGCCATTGAAAACCAGAAAACTTGCATCTTGAGAAGGTATAAAACTCACAGATCTTTCCCCAAAGGGCAAAACTGTAACATTACATATGAAAATACTATATGAAATTAAACGATTTTATGAGTGCTTCTAACATAAATGATAAAATGGTATAGCTCAGGCTGGTAATGTAGGGACGTTTTGAAATACGTATTACGTTCATGGAGAATTACAACACAGTATTAACATACATGCAGACCAATTAAGAGAGAAAATGGGAAAGTCAGCTGGTATTTGAGAGAGAATATTCTTCTGTAAAGACATATTAATCAAAAAAAATTTAAAACATATAATAAACAATGTACATGAAATATATGCAGTCTCAGACCTGAAATGATATTAAACTTTACTCCTGAAGTGCCACACAACTTATATGAGTTATCGTCTTCCTCAGATGTAAAGCTAAATGATACATCAGAACAAAGTATTCTGAGTTCTTGTTGTATAAATTAATATTTTAAAAATACTGTTCCTTCTTTTGCATTGTTTTTCACTAGACTCTGCTGTTGAATATACTAAGACATAGTAATGTTAAAAGTAGAAATGTCGGACTGAAAGGACCTTGGTAGGTCATCTAGTCCAGTGTCCTGAACTGAGGCAGGGCTAATTATTATCTAGACTATCCCTGACAAGTGTTTGTCTAACCTGTTCTTAAAAATCTCCAATAATGGAGATTCCACAACCTCCCTGGGTAATTTGTTCCAGTTCTTAACTACCCTTATAGTTAGGAAGTTTTTCCCAATGTCTAACCTAAATCTCCCTTGCTGTAATGTAAGACCATTACTTCTTGTCCTGTCCTCAGTGGTTAAGGAAAACAGTTTGTCACCCTTTTCTTTATGACAACCTTTTACGTACTTGAAGACAGTTATGTCCTCCACTCGTCTTGGTTACAACATTCCTGCTAATACATCCCAGAATGTTGTTTGTTTGTGTTTTTTTTTTTTTGCAACAGTTATACATTGTTGGCTCATATTTAGTTTGTAATCCACTATAGCCCCCAGATCTTTTTCTGCAATACTCTTTCCTAGGCAATCACGTCCCATGTTGTATTTGTGCAACTGATTATTTCTTCCTATGTGTAGTAGCTTACATTTGTCCTTATTGAATTTCATTTTATTTAATTCAGACCAATTCTCCAGTTTGTCAAGATCATTTTGAATTTTAATCTTCCAAAGCACTTCCAACCCTCCTAGTTTGGTATCATCCACAGACTTTATAAGTGTACTCTCTATGCCATTATCCAAATTATTTATGAAGATATTGAATGAAGTGAGTATAATGAATAATAAGGTAGGTCAAAGTGACCTTTCATAGTGACCTTGGTGGTGATGCTAGATTTTGAAAGGAGCAACAACTAGAGGTCTTCTTATGGAAGTTTGAAAAACGTTACTGGGAATAAGGCAACCAAAAAAAAAAATCAATACTGGGATAGTTGTGGCAAAAGGCAAGTAAAATTCTGGCCCACTGAAGTTCAATGTAAGTTTTGCCATTGACAAATCAATGGACCCAGGATTTCACCCCTAATATTTAAATGATCTGAACTTGATAAAGTATTGACATCTGTTCAAGTTGATGAAGTCGTGGCAATGAAATGGGGGCAAAAAAGGAGAAATGATAGCAGAGTAAAAGAACATTACGAGAGAGAATAAGAAATTTGTGGAACAACTCTCCTGGGATAGTCAAAACTACAAGATAGTTTACTCCTGGAATTATTTAACTACCTAGATATTTGTTGAGTGATAAGTACAGCCATATGTATGTAATGAAAGACATTCCTGAACTAAGTATAAAACAAATTTATTATCTAAAAAGTAGAAACTCTGGATCTGATTCTTCTTTGTATTATGGCTGCTTTATATCATTCTGTCAGTGTGAAGAGACCTCAGAGTGAGAGCAGATGTAACTTATGCCCTATTTAAGGTCCCTTCACGCTGCCAGAACTGCCTGGTCACATTAACAGCACAGCGAAAGTCCTGGAGTGTGGCTGCTGCATTTGGAAATTTTACTGTGCTGTGGCAGTGTTCACATGGGACGTTACTAAGCAGCAAACTGATGCACTGTAGATTCACACTCTGGCTTGCTGTTCAGTAACTTGCAGAGTAGACAAGGCATGAGACTTCGGTTCTCCATATAGGAAGATCGACCACCATAGAGCTTGTTGACAAATGTCAGAACAAAAGGGAACCTTGGAAACAGTAACTGTGAGCTATTTGAATAAGGAATGAGTTTAAAGAATGCTCTAGTATGAGGATATTAGATTTCAGGAGAGAGAATTTTGAAGAATTGAGAAATCAAGTGAGTAATATCTGATAAGAGGCAGTATTAAGATCCACCTTTGTGGAAGAAGCCTGAGGGAAGTATGATAATTGAAAGGCAACATACTATTAATGTTGAAAAATATGAAGGCTAAAAACAATTAGTGGTCAGTATGCTTTTATAAAATACCACTCAAAGATCTGAAAGCTATTTTAAAAAAAATCTGTACTGTAAATGGAAGGCAATACAACATGAATGATGCATTGTCAATGAAGATTTATGTGGCACAATTAAGAGAAGTGGGTTGATGGAATGCTAGTCAGAGAGATTAAAGGATTTAGGAAGGTTTTCTATAAGAATTGAGTGGAAAGAAGTGCTTGAGAGAAATTAATTAATAAATTGAGAGTGGTATTAAATGGATGCTTAGTGAAAAATGAACACTGGACTTGAATCTGTCTCCAACAAGCAAAATAAAGAAATGTAGACAACTATGAAGTCTGAAAGATCCTATAAAAACATTGCTGACAAAAACCCAGGCAATGTAATACTTGGAAATATGAACATCCGCAACTCAACTGGCTGAGTGTGCAAGCAGTATAGAGTATTAAAGGAACTGCAAACTAACAAAAGTCACTTTATATTTGAAAAGTCATGGGAAATTTAAGGAGTTAGTGGAAGACTGGGGAAAAAGCATATTAGTACTGATCATGAAAGAAAATAAGTCATCCTGGAAACTATTCCCTCTCCTTAGTAAAATAATGGAAGAAATATTGAGAGAGAAAATTAATGAAGAATCTATGTATCTATATCTATGCATCTATATCTGTATCTATATATAAAAAGCAGGCGAGCAATAAGAGACAGGAGTTTAGAAACAAGTACCGCCAAAGAGAACTTGATTGCTTATTTGGTAGAATTACAAAATCAGTGGATGAAGAGAAAACAATGGAATCGATCTGTTTGGATGTTAGCAAAACATTTGATATTGTGTATCTCAGGCTGATTCTGATTTAGAATGAGCCCTGTCTTGGGTGTATTGAAAACTGGCTAAAGTGTGTAAAAAACAGGCTTTTGATGAATTTCAGTGTATGTAATTAGGATATGGTGTTTAATGTGGTTCCATGAGTATCAGCATTAGGTCTGTTGGTCTTAATATTATTTTCAATTGATGATGTAGAGATGAGGTAAACAGCACTTCAATTCTAAATTAGAAGGAGTTTGAACATCAAGAACGGAAATAATTCAGAGACAGGTAAAGATTAGAAATGTAGTAAAAAATATAAATGAAATTTTAGTTTGAAAAAATTAAGGCAGATAGGGAAAAATAACCTGAAGCACAAATATTCAACTGGAGGGAGAAATTTAGAAAGCAGTAATGTCTGCTGTCACACTTTAAATCTCAATTGACATCAAATTAGACATGATTTACTGGGGGTGGGAATAGTGGGGTGGTAAATAAAAATCCAGGGCTGCATTTACACAGGTCTTGTCATGTGACAGGCAGATTGACAGGTGGATGGTTAATGTTATGTTGGGGTTTGAGCATCTGTAGCAAAATAGAGAGATTGATAAATTGGAGGGAGATCAGAGAAAAGCAACAAATGGTCGGGGACTAGAAGAGTTCTTTTATAAAGACAAATGAAAAGTGCTAAAGATGTAGAGTTCGGCATTATTTGGGTGTTGGGATGTTACGTAGCCCTTTCCAAATATTTGAAGAGCGTAACCCCTAACAAAAGAGAGAAATAATTTGGTATAAGGGGGTAATAATTCAGAATGAAATCAAATAAAAGTTATGTTGACTAAACACAAGAAAAACTTTTGACAGTAAAATCTAGTAGCCTGTGGCTTTCCGAAGGGGTGTCGTTCATTAGAGCACCCAATATCTGACTGATTTTGAGACTAAGACAAAATCCTAGTGGATATACAATAGGGAACAATTTTGTACATCCTGGTGTTAAGACTAGATGGCATGAGGCATTTGGTTCTTTTAGTCTCTAAATTCTGATTCTAATAGGAAGGCAGTTTAATATTCTATATAATTTACCTGTGACCTCAAATTCTGTTTTTCTCAAAATACTTGTCCTTTTTTAGAGGGTATTCCTGGTGCATTTTCAGTCATGGCTTTTAGTCCCCTAAAAGGAGATGCACTATATGCCACCTGCTTTCTAAGGCTCGGTGCTTCTTTTCAGGGGAACGTTGCTCATTCTCTTTGCAATTATTATGAGCAGGATGGAACTCAAATAATTGAAAATGAAGATGGGCTGAAACAAGCCACTGTGTTTCTTTTCGCAATCCCTTGTCTAATTTTAATTTGTTGGAGCTTTATAAAAAGTAATTTATAAACAGGATTTGTGTTTTAAAATAGACCATGCTCTCTAGGGCTCAATGCATATTGTAGTCATTCAGGGGTTTTTTGATAGAGAAATAGGATTAGGAGAAACAAAGTGGGAGAAAGCACAAAAGAATTCCAGTTTAATATTTTAACTTCCACATCAGTCATTCTTTTTAGCAAGCAGAATAAACTTAAGCGAAATGGAAAGAAGATAAGCCCATGTACTCATTATTTAAAAAAAAATACAATTTCAGAAGCAGTATCTCAGAATGTTCTTTAGAAATCACATCAGGTTTAGTTGTGTGTCTGGCATGTTGAGTTGAAAACAACTTTGCCAATGCAGAAAGAATGAAAATGAAGATTAAAGTATAGGGTAGTTTTTTTAAGGACTGAGAATAGGATTAATGGGAAAATTGACTTCCTTGACTTCATGTGCTCACAGGAAGTGGATCAATATTTGATACGTGATATCATCTATAATGATATTTTACACAGAGCTTTTTGATTCCTGCTCTTTTTGCAGTGCAAGAATTCTCTCTTTCTGTCTCTCTAGCGTTCAGCTGTGAGCTTGCCTCACTAAATCCCCTTCTCTTCCATCAGAGTCACATGATGTGACATCTTGTTTCATAGCATCTCCCTCAATCTGTACTAAGGGTTTCTGAATGGCTCCAAGGAAGAGTTGTAAGGTTTCACCAACTCTTTCCTTCAAAACTACCTGTCTTTTCCAAACATAACCTAATTCTGTTTCATGAAGAGCACCAGGACTAACAGCATGGATACTGCACTGGCTGAAAAACTAGAAAAGTAAGCAACCGCTTTTGAAGTTGTAATGCCATCCCAGCCATTAGAAAATCTGAAAGAATCCTCTATCCTCCTATTTCTCGTTCCTTAACTGGTGAAGAGTGTGATGAGACCAAATGTCCCTCAGTCACACCCGAAGCTCGATATCCCACATTAAAGTTTGCTGCACTAATAACTGCAGACTTGTTTTACATTGCACTGTCCCATATGCACTTAACATACGGTTCATTTACTACAAAGCGTTTCTCATGAACACAGAAATAATTTTTGCTAGGTGGCTTCTGAGTTTAAAGTTAGTGTTGGTGAAAGCTGAGGGTGACTGGTCCTGTAGATTGATGATGTATGTTCATGCTGGTTGTCACTAAAGAAAATAATTTGTGCTGCTGGTGGTACCTTATGGAATTATTTTCTGTTCTCCAATAAGTATAGGAATTATTGCAAATACAATGGCAAATCCAAATACAAGACGATGTAAATGGTAATCGTGCAGTGGCGACCACTGAATCTAAGGACTGAATACTGTACTGGAAGGGGAGTGTTATGTTTTCCACATTGTCCCAGCAGTGTGCCAAATCCTTGACTTGGAGGGACCATCCTCTAGTGGAGAGAAGGGTACTTTAGTCTCAATGCTTGTTCAGTTCTTGCCTCTTCTGCTGAGGCTCACAACTAATGAGCCAATTAGTGCTAATTGTAGTAGGTTTTGTGATTTGGTCCCTGAACTGTCATCTGAGGTCACTACTTTCTATCACTGCCATTTTGCTCTCCGTTTGAACTCATATATTTTAAAGGAAAGACACAATATTAACACACTGAGCCAACTAGTCATCCTTTGTGTTCTATTTCATATGTTCCAGTTCAACCATTGTGACTCTGGTTCGCCCTGTTACTGTGGGATTCAAAGGAATTATTCAGTGGCTACAGCATCCGACGTTACAGAATAGTGAAAACCTCTGTGTCTCCTGAAGAGCAGTCAAACCAGGAGCACTTAATCTTTCACAGTGGAATGGAAATTACTTCTTATTTCATGATTTTTCTAGTCCTTCCAAGTTTCTTTGGAACAAATACATAATGAAACTGACAGACCTTCCAAAAAACCCCCAGTGTCCCACACTTATCCTGTCTTATTTCTCTGTTAGAAAGCAGCATATTCCCCACCCCACCCCCCATCCATAAAAAGATCTTAACAGTTCCTAATAATATTTGCTGGGCCACTATGTATTTGCTAGTCACTGGCAGGTGAACAGTGGAAGCATGCAGACTCCCTCAGATGTTTTTACTAAAAAGAAAACAAGCTTTTAGTCTGTGATCTTTCATTGTATATAGCCTAATAGTGTCACAAAAACAATCGGTTCTGAATGGTTTCCTTTTCTTTCTTTAAAAAATTAATACAGCCTGAGAAAATATGGTGGTTTGTCGTCAGGCAAATTATGTGGGTTCTGTCAGAGTTGTGATTTTCTTTTTTAAAGTACAGGGGTAAAATCTCCTTTCTGTAGGAGCATGGGTAAAAAGAAATAGAAGCATAGCAAAAGCAAGTTTTGGTAAGTAATATGCCTGGGCTGCAAAATTTGGATCTGAACCTCAGTGAAGGTCAAGGTTTTAAGGTCCTTAAATTAACTTGATTCCTGGAATCCGATTATTTTCTCAAGAGAACTTGTCCCTATGTATAATTCTAATTTTATGAATTTAAAAAAAATATTTGTGTACACAGTAGAATCATTTCCCCCTGCATCTTCCCTGGTTCCCAAACTAGATTTATGCTGTAGGGCAGAACTCTTTGGTTAATGACAGAAATGATGCACTGCAAGATTCCACGGCACTCCAGCGCAGAATGTAATGTTCACGACAGTCATGCATTTTTTTGCAGTGCAGGTTTTTTCCCCCTTCTCTCCTTTCCAGGAGCAGGAAACTAGCCTCCCTAATAGGACAGAGACTTCTACCCTACCAGCAAAATCAAGATATGCTTGATTGAATGTCTGAAAAGCTTAGAAAAAATGTGGCTATATGACTTAAATTGGGTTTTGCCGCAGAGAAAGAGCCTTGAAAATGTGGGCATTAATCCTTTGAATGACAGTGCCAGCTATTTTTGCTCACCTGTTCAGTTCAGAAAATGAGGCAGTATTTTTCTAGTGGCTAGTGCAAGGGTCCTGGGTTCTGTTCCCAACTACTGTACTCTTGAGAAGATCACTTTAACATCATTCTCTTTCATCTTGTGGAAAATCCCAAGGTTAAAGAGAACACTTAAGCTTTAGAGATGAAAGGTGAAATTCAAGAGCAAACTATTATTATTATATGCCAATAAGCTATTTTACTCATAGCTGATTTTAAAGGATCTGTTGTTGTTAGTCTCAGCTGTTGATTGAGTTAGATTTGGAAAATGAAAAAGTATCAGAGTGAGCCAAATTGTCAGACTGCTAGTGATATTGGAAGGTACTGGTGAAATTAAAGATAGCTTTTTGTTTTTATGTTGCTGGCATGTGATTGTAATAGGCAGGCAGGCTACTTACACAATACTCTAGCTTGTTGACCTGATCTTTGACTGCTAAGCTGTTCATATTGCATAAAAGGCAATATTCATACTTGTTAGCAATGCTAGCAGTGCTTTTAGATGTTCATTTTCAGCAGCATGGCTCTGTCTGGTAGCTGAAGAGGGATAATTTGTTCCTATCTTATTTACCTGCAGTAGCCCTACAGTACTAGCTTAATAGATAAATTGTTTACGCAGAAAGAATGAGATGATTTTTTTATGGAGATTTGTGCAGCAGCCAATGCAAACGGAAAATGTGAAAGTTGTAAAACAGATGATTATGGCCATGTGGTAGAGAATCAATACCTCATTAGACAACTTGATAATTAGGAATAACTGAATGATTAACTTGTGCACCAGCCCACAAGCAACAGTTATGCTTAAATCTAGGAGGACTGTGTGGTGCATTGTAGTTAGTGCATTAGCTCTTAACTTCTGGTGTCCTAAATTAAAACCTTATGGTGTGTGTAACGACAAGAAAAGGCTAAAGTTGTTGTTGGTAGTGCATAGTAGAAGGTCTAAACATCATCAAGGTACAATATGTTGTGAAGGAGAGGCATGTTGCATAGGAGCTTAAAGGTTGCTTGTACTAAACCTGCAAGACGTAGTTTTTACTGAAACCTATGGAAGCGGAATGAAGTGGTAGGTGAACTTGGAAGGTGGAAAATTAACCTCTTCCAGCCAGTAAAAGGACAGTTTGATTTCTTTGCTCCTTGGGTCTCAGCAGTGCATACTTAGTGTTACTTTTCCACCAGCACACTCACTATAGTTCTCCTGTGCTCCACCCATAAAAAAACTTCTGGATTTCCCTCCTGGTCTAAAAAACAACAATTTACAAGCTCCCCCCATGGTAAAGGTAAACTACCAAGTCTAGACAAAGAGTGAAAACAGATCGATGTTGTGAAAGTTTTGGATTGCAAAAGGAGGAGGAGAAACACACAAATACCCAGAGAAATTTAAACTTTGCCAGAACAACATGCAGCTACTGAAATGAGGCCATAACTTTGCAAAATAAGCTGTGCTGCTGAAACAGGAGGACTTCAGGAAGGATAATAGTAACGTGAAATGTGAAGCTGGAATGATACTAAAACCTTTGGAATTAACCAAAAAGGAAGACTACTTAGCTATCAAATGTTTTTATCACTTCCACATAAGGACCAAAAAGAGAAAGTAAACCTGCTCATTAACTTCTGTTGTGACGCTGCCTGGAACGTAATTCTGGGATAGAATACAACGGGCTGCTAAATAGAAAACTGGTATAGTATTCTTTCCAGACCTAAGTCCAATTACCCACAGAATGATGAAGGGGAACTGTGAGTTTGAGTCCCTTAAAAAGGCCTATGGTATAAAGCTAAACATGATGATTTGTCTTGTTTAGCATTGTTTAATCTGATTTTAATATATGTCTAGATGTCTGTTTCTGTTTGGTACTGTCCCAGCATCTGTGCAGAAGAATTCAAGGAACACCTGGTTTAGGTCATACTGATACAATTCATTTTGTGGTCTTGCTCAGTCACTAGTGGCTGCTTTTGTATATTACAAAGCCAACACGCTGTTTTGGTACAAATTGATGTCACTGGCAATTTGAGCTTAGATGGGGATCACCCTTGGAACAGTAAGACTTGAAATAATAAGGCAGCTTGAAATTCACCTCATTTAGTATGGAGCATTCATAAATGTGAGAACTTACCACAAGTAGCGTGTGCAGGTGATAGGGCGTGGAGGGCTAAATATACTCACCTGCCCAGTTACTCTTTGGTGTTATAGGAGCAAAATAAACTGTGCTATGTTAGAAGTAGATGGCTTGAGGTAGGAAGAGAAGAATTTTTTTAGAAAGCTGGGTGTTCCTCAACAGTTTCCTGAGTTAAACAGCTAAGATTACTAAACTCTCTTTTTTGGAAAGCAAGTCTAGTATAGTAGTTTGAAAGGAATGAGTCAGATCAGGATGTGTTAAGTAAATGCACTGCAAAAATTTCCATTGCTTACCTCTTGCCCCTCCCATTTTGGAGATCAAACACATTGTCCTCTTCTGGAGTCAGTGTAACGCTTATGGAAAAATACGCTTTTTAGTTTGTTCAAAAAAATTGTTCATCCTGCTTCTGTTGCATGAAGAAAAAATGTGCAGGAAGAGGGAATTGTGTGTAACTGTCTCGAAGGCTATTATGTGGGTTTACATAAAGAACTAGAAGATGAAGTGAAGAATGCTATACCTTCGCCCCTTTGTATTTTTCATTGTCTTAAGCCATAAATCTCTGTGCAGAGATCTCCTAAAGGAGGAGCCCTGCTGATTTTTTTTAAAGGTAAGCATACTTCAATTTCTCATTGAAAACAAGGCACAACAAGACAAAATAGAAAAAGTGCTTTCCACTTAATTCAGTCTCTGGGTAATTTGATCAAAACTTGAGTAACTGCATGCTAATATCTCTACCCACAATGAACCTGCTTGTGACTTGCTCTGTTGGAGCACTAACGAAGTACAGTTCAGGCTTGTTGCCAGGCAGCCAAGGACCATTCCTTAACCTCTCACCCACTTGCTGGCTTGGTAATGCCTTGGCAATTGTGGCAGTGGTCGCCCTCCTACCTTTATTGTTTTACACACTTAACTATGGGGTGGGGTGAGATAGAGAAGTGGCAAGCATGTGAGCTAGCACCCTAAAATGCCCATGTGGATGTTGTGGCACAAGCTGCAGTTCATTCTAGCCACCTGAGTCCAAACTCACCGAAGCTGTGGGGTCAAAGCTTGGATGGCTAGCTCGAGCTGCTGTCTGGGCCACAATGTCCACATTACTATTTTTAGTGCACTGGTTAGAACTGCCCTCTGAAACTGGGAGGCACGATCCCAGCTCTGGTGTAGACGTTCGCCTATATGGCAGTTCATGAACTTCATTCTTATGGGTGGTTCCTGAAAGAATTTCCCATGATCTTTGCCCAAGGGCCCTACGTGGTGGAACAGTTGAGCAATACCACATCAAGTCCGGGAAGTACTCAGTTTTGAAGGTAACATTGTTACCTGTCACAGGAGCAGAATATTGCCATGTCTGCGGGCAGCACTCAACCCTCATTCAAAGATGGTGCTCGGAGTCTTAGCAGGAGCATGAAGCTGCAGTGTAGACTACTTAGGAAAGCAAAAGAACTGCTAGCAATAGACTGTATCCAGTAGAGACCAGTCTGCAGTAAAATCTCCCCGTATTTCCCCTTTTAAATCAGGAGTCAGCACTCAAATTAAATATTCTGGCAGCTCCTGAAAATCCCACAGTTAAAATTTGAAATCTGCCTTCAAGGGTTAGCAATCCCTAAGCCAGCAGAGAGACTGCCATAGACAAGCTGGATACAAATCAATGATTTTTTTAAATTTAAATTGGCCTTTTTTTGTTTAAATCAGATTTTTGATTTTTTTTATAAAATCCTCAATAAAGTACTAAATTTCTCTCATTTAAAAAATTAAGTTACAATTAAATCTCATCACAAATATGCTAAATCTACATTTTCAGTCTCATAAAAATGAATTAATGGCTCTAGTCTGTTCAGCCTAACTACCAGCTCTTGCTTCTTGAAAGTTGTAGGCTTTTAGTTTCTGTTTTTTCTGTTTCTCAGCAGACTAAGGTCACATGTTGAAAGAAAGACAGAGGCTGGATAGGATTGTTGTTGTTCTGTGCTTATGCGGTGGTGGAGCTCGGCCAAGCAAGGCAGAGGAGTTAGTTAAGACACTGTCTTAAAGACAAAGGACAGGCAGAGTTGAATGTAACAATGGAGTGGACTGGAAAAAAAAAGGGAAGATGTTATTCAGTACGCACACAGCTTCCTATTTTCCCCTCTCGCTCTTGCCACAAAATAACTGTCATGGCTTCTGGGCATAAGGGACACCCTATCTGGGAATATTTTGAAGAAATTCCTTCCCTGGATAAAAAAGGAAAATGTGTCAAGTGTAAGAAGTGCAAGAAGGAGATGCAGGACCTAGTTGTAAGAATGAAACATCATAATGAGGACTGCTTATTGGGAGAAAATGATGTGGATATGTCTGAAGAACAATGTGGATCAACTGGTTAGTAATTTAAATAATTCACTTTGCAATGCATCATTCTTCCAGACTCTCTATGCCTTTTAGTATAAGTGTGATTTATACTGGTCATAGATATCTCCAATTCAAGAATTGCTTCCCACAGAGCAGGCAAAGCCTGAGTCATTGTTCTCCATGGGATTATCAAGTCACTCAGATGGTGGAAGAACAGGAGTTCTGTGATGGAAACAATTTTGCTACAAATTCTGGATTTACAAAGTCTTTACATTGGATATTGGCCAGCTTGGCTGGGAAACACTTGTGGACAAGCAAACTGCTCTTATGCGACTAAAGTCCATTATATATCTGCAGCACATCAAAGCATTGGTCTCCAGGCTAGCACTGCAGAGGCCGAGAAGTATATGATACTGATACATCCTAGCTGTAGCTTTTGTAAACATGCAGGGAGACGTAAGGAGTTTGACACTGTACAGGGAGGCAGCAGAGATGCTACGTTGAGTAGAACAAATGTCTGTCATTAATCATCAAAATACGAGATGGACCATTTGTCCAGAAGGGTGATTAGTTGAGCATGCTCTATCAGGTGAGCAGAATGGCTTTTCAGTTATGTAATGTTTTTTCTCCAGAAAACCCAGGGGTCAGTGTTCCATAGCTGAATTTCTTACCATAAACAGAAAGACAAAAGTAATCCAAGATCCAAAGGCACTGGCAATAGACATGCAATCTCATCATTTCACAAAACACATTCCTGCATGTGATTTTGGTTTTCCCCCTCTCCCTTCCATCAGGAGAACACAAACAAACAAGTAAAAGAGTAGAAGCATCACTAACCCTGATATACTCCAAAATGGCCACACTGATGTTGGTATTAAATTTAATATTCTCAATGAGTCCTATTACTACTGCCTCTGAAAAAGGATCCCTGAATTAGAACCCTTTTCTTCAGCAGATCAGACTCTGAGCTTGGAAGCTTTAATATTCAATGGAAGATTTTAACAAAGAAAAGATATTTAAAATAATAAGTCAAAGTCAGTCTACATTCTCTAGGAGGTTTTCATTTCTTATGCTGTATACAGCTATGTGGAAAAGTTCTCTCCCTGTTCATGAGAAATTTAAGGGGTAACTTGATTACAGTCTACGTGGAGAACAAATATTTAATCATGGACTCTTGAGTCTAGCAGAGAAACGTATTATACGATACAGTGTCTGGAAGCTGAGCTAGACAAATTCAGACTGTAAATGATGTGTAAATTTTTAACAGGGAGAGTAATTAACCTTTGGAACAATTTACCGAAGGTTGTAGTGAATTCTCCATCACTGACCATTTTTAAATCAAGATTGGATGTTTGCCTAAAATATAAGATCTAGGAATTATTTTGAGGAAATTTTATGGCTAATATTATACACAGGCCCACCAACAGCAATTCTGGGCCCCAGGACAGAGCAGGGATTGTTGAGATCAAGGTGGGCTTCCATCAGAAGTTTTTACTTATTTATTATGTGCCATGCAGGTCCCTGGGTGGCCGAGGAGGCAGTATCTGCTACTCAGCTTCCTGAGTCCCTGGGACTTCCCAGGTAGATGACTGATGAACTCAGGAAGCTGAGTATCAGGTACGCCTCCTTAGCCTGCCCAGGAACCTGCATGGCACATAACAAATAAGTTTGGCTCGGGGAGGGGTGGAGAGCATGAGTGGTGGGGGCCTCGGGAAGATGGAGGTGTGTCTAGAGGAGAGGAGGATATATATCTATCCTCCCATCTTCCCCTCCACCTGGGCCCTTTTAAATCACCAGGCCCACCCTCTTTATCCCTTCCCATTGAGAGGCCTGATTATACAGTAGGTCAGACTAGTTGGTCACAGTGGTCCCTTCTAGCCTTGACTCTATAAATCTGTAGAAGCATAGAAATACAAGGCTGGAAGGGATTTCGAGTCCATTGTCAAGCCCTGAAGCAGGGTTAAGTATACCTAGATCATCCCTGACAGGTGTTTGTCTAACCTGTTATTAAAAACCTACATTGACAGGTATTCTACAATCTCTGTAGGTAATTTGATGTAGAATTGAATTGGATAACTTTGCATTTCTTTTGATTTTATAATTTACATATGTTAAGTATATTAAATTAAAATTAAAAATAAAAATTAATTAAAATATAATCTAATTAAAAATGAGAACCAAAATTACTAACTAGGATATGGAGAGACAACAGAAACTCAGATTTCTAGCACAACTAGATTTCTTGCAAGATATCTCTGCTCACAAATCTCTGGTTAGGTAAACACAATCTGTAATGCCAGTCATTCATGATCCGGTTCCTTCCTTTTTTGAGCACCCAAAAGTCATTATATTTGTGAGACCATCGTGGTTAGCCATGCCAGCAGTCTGTCAAATTTTCCTATATGTGAGAGTGCAACTGTCCCTATGTTTACTTCTATTCAAGCCTGCTTTCTATATCTGTGTACTTCTATCAGGAAAGATCTGCTTTCTAATGCTCTCCCTAGCCAAGGTTATGGGTTAATGGAAAATGCTGCCTCTGCGTTCAAAAAACATATTGTCTTCTGAAATGACAAAATTGCTTTATGTACTAAACTGCTGTGCATGTGTTTGATGTCCCATCAATTCACTTTGCAATAATTTTTTAAGGAGGTGGTGCATGAACTAATAAAGTTTGGGAACTGCTGCGGGAGTAATACCACCTTCAGCACTTTTCAGAACACTCTTAGTATTGTTCAGTCCCAGCCAGAAGCACCATGAGGAAATGTGGATGTCAGCAGAGTGGTGGAAATAGATCTGAAATTGAATGAACCATTTAGAAAAGCATCTATGCTTTTTTTTTTCCTTTCTGCCTAGGAGCCAAATCCTTCAAATTCTCCCTAGCCAGCCTGATCAAATGCTTTTTTAAAAAGAAAAGATTGCTGTACATAATATCCAAAGAGCTAGTCACTACTAGCATTAAAACTTCTCCTACTCAGTCCGTTGGGCCAAAATGGTCTCTGCAGTAGAGATCTGCGCATAGTAGCAGCCTGATGATCGATTACATTTTTTTATAACTACGTACTGGATCTCTGCCTCTGTGGATGGCTCCTCTGTTGTTTTCCATGTAGTGAAGCCAAGAGAGTCCAATATGAAATATATATTTTATAGTCCTCTATTGAGTCTTCCCTCCTTTCATGGCTTGCTATTTCACGTCTGTGCATGCTGTTGTTGCTTAGAATGGAAGATTTATTTTTGCTGTACCATTTCTTCTCTGGAAAGAAAGCTCCACCAATCCAATTGGATATTCTCATTGAGAGGGTGCTTTGTCTGGAGGGAGGGGATACCAAGTCTCCCATACACCATTGCTAAAGTTAATAATGGTAGTCTGGTCTTTCTATGAGTGCTTTTTGAGTTTCTGCAAAGCTGGGTGAATATTACAAAACATTTTCCTCTAGTTTCACTGATAATTTTCTTGCTCTTCTAAAAACTCAGTTTGTCAATATTTTTCATGTCAACCTGGTCAGACAGAACTGAATTGAAGTATTTCCAGTGTGGTCAGCTGGATATGCATAGCATACAAGTTGCTAAGTACGCCATGGTCCTTTTATGTTCTTCTCATCAAGTACGTTATAATAGAACTTGCAGACAGCTCTTCTTGTGACTTAATCTTTAGTGTGTGAATTTTCAATTGTTGCAGACTCAGATGGTCCTTCCCCCTTTTGCTGAAATTCTGGAGAATTTTGGTCACCATAAAAATACAGTGTGTGCTACTGCACTAAAAAAGTCTCGTACAGTTGACCACCACCAGATTTGTGTGTAAGTTTTAATCCTACAATTAGACATGTTTGAGCAGTTCTCCTGCCTGTAGAGCTTTGCATAGTTGTAGTGGCCCACCCAGGAGGTCCAAGTGCATGATCAGGTCTCAGTAAGTTTCTTTTCAATAGTATTTAATACTGAAATCCACAATATTTGTTATAGGTATTATTTGTTAACCAAAGCACAAGAAGTCAATAATGTTATTTTTTAAGGTTAGTAAATTTCCTGGTGAAGCTTTTTTATATGCAGAAATGGGTGTGTGTGTGTGTGTGTTTAATTGTGAAGTATGTAGGAAAAATCCTCCATATACCTCTGAATACCTCTAAGCAAGGTATGGGGGCAGAAAGTGGGTAGGAGGAGGAGGTGGTAAGCAATGGGAGCAGAATACCTGTCCTTGTCTGGTTTAAATTTCTCCTGACCGAATAACACACCACAAAAAATAAAATTGTTTATTAAACTGCATAAAACCACCAAACAGCTTAACTTGATTTCGTTGCTAAGCAGCATACATGTTCTGCTGTCATACTGTAGCATTTAAAGTTTCATTTATAGTAGGACCAGAGAATATGTGAAACACTTGTGTTGAAACTGACCACTCTTTGAAGTATTTGCTTTAAAAAGAATTACCTAGTAGGAGTAAAAAAGCAGAGACCTACTGAAACAAAAACCGCTTGTGTTTTATACCCAAATGCCTTCATTAAAACCTTGGCAGTGTCATTTTACTTGTAAATAAACTAGCGATTAATGATCACTAATGGGAACGAGGCTTTATCTGTTGCCCTTTGAAGAAAGGTTGATGGGTACTAGGACTGTTGCATAGACCTCATTACACAGACATTATAATGCAATCTCCTGTAGGCACTGGAAAGTAAATAGGCATTATATGTCATTTAGAAAAATGATCTTAGAACCTTATAGGAGCTCATTGTTTTCTTCTGGTTTATAAGAATGGAGCCAAGCTATGGACAGTAGTACATCTAAGCTGTGAACACTTTACTGAAAATATAGTAGTAGGGCAAAATGATGATGATAAACTCTAGACTGAACACTTAAGGCATAGCAAATTAAACTGGTGTAATTTACAAAGGATTATTAAGTTGCATCGTTTGTGTGTGCCTTGTTTACATTTTTATGGGAAGATTGTTAGAGTTAAAAACTTGTTACTTTAAGCAGGTGATAAATATTTACAGTTGTTGAATGTTTGTTTGTCTTAGCTTTGTTTAAATTGAAGTCATTGAGAGTTATCATTTTTTCTTTAAAACAAGCTGCATGTTAAGATTTAGGGTTGCCAACTCCTTTAGGGACAAAATCTATCTTGGCATGTTTCAAACCAATTAATTCTAGTGGAAGTTAATCAGGATTCAGTGTTGTAGTGAAACTGTAAATATTCATTTAGAATGAGGGCAATTCTTATTTACCAGAAGCAAAGAAGATTTGACACTTAAGCAATTACTTAAATGTAAACCGTGTATGCTTATACCTTAATTGCTGCAAAAGACTGCTGTGCCACTTTTAAACATCTTTCTATTGTGTTTCTTTACTTTCTGCCAGGTAGTGGGTTGCAAGCTTTTCTTCATGAGTTGATAGATGAGATGCTGGTATGTTCTGGTCTTTCTTAAATATAGATATCTTTTTTATAGAGCAATCTGACATTTGAAGGTAGTTTGTTAGGGTTATTGACGTGTATTTGTTTTACCAAGCTGATGGCTCAGAAAGCTTAGCATACTGTGGTAAAAGTCTTTGGCTTCCAAGAAATGGTGGTATCAGACAAATCTATAAAAGTCCCCTCACTTTGACATCTCAGAAAGCTACCTGTCTTGTAAATGTCTCATCCTGGCCTTCGTGGGATTGCCCTCCTCTTCTACCAGTTACACACCTTCTGACTTAAAGCTACCTTTTGTTATGTATGCACACATATGTGTACATATACTGGTACACTCTTCTTTTCTGGATGGTCGAAAAGGGCTGTGAGTACACATTGTGGCCCGGTCTACACTTACCTTGTGATTCGGGTCTACACAGACCGCTCAGTTGATCCAGAGCAATCAGTATGATGACGGCGAATTTGCCGCCATCGGTGTAGACCCAGCCTGTATCACTTTCTGCAAACCCAGATTGAGACACGTACTGTTTCTTCCCAACTCCTGTCAAAGATCAGCCATCCCCTCCAACAAATTTTCCATGCTGATTTTGGCGCCTTCAAACTTGAAATTCAGTACTGTTAACCCTCCTGATGAACTTAAATAAACTAACATGCAATAATAATGAGCCTAGTATGCAAAGTTATAGAGACGATAACTCTTATTTTCCCAACAGAAGTCATTCCAACAGCACATATAAAAATTAAAATAGTTAAACAAAAAAAGTGAGTATAATGTATCTCTTAAGTAACATTCTTTGTATGTACTAACTCAGTCACAGCTTGTCAAAAACCACAAAGTATGCTTTCATGCAGTATATCTTGAAAATCTGTTATATGATAAATATTTGGAGGGAGAGCTTCCTAGGCAAGTGCTTGGTTTATTTGTGTTTGAGATGTTTCTGAATTACAGCTGAAGTCATTTAGTATCCGTTTAGTCAAATTAATCTTGTATGTAATTGTTCAGTCTCCCCTAAGGTGGGGATCTGTATTCTTGCATTTAATAACTAATAAAAATATTGTCTATACCTCTTACAAGTAAGGGTTCAGTTTTTCATACATGAAAAGCACGGTCCATAATAAATAAATGGTTCAATTTAAAAACATTAATTGGAATAATTTTTTCCCCTGATGGGCTCCAACCATAATGCATTAGGCCTTTTGGCTCAGTTTTAATATTTGACATGTTTTCTCAGTAGAGTACACCCTCTTCAGGAACCATAATTTTAATAGGTCTTTAATGTCAATAGGATAACTATGAAATTATAATAATTCTTTTTCAGGCAAGACAAAGAAACAAAGATAGTTGTCCAGATTAAAAAAACCAGTAGTGACACGTCAATCTGAAAATGAGTAGTGTTTTGCCATTTTCTCATGCAGGTTTTAGAACCATAGATAAAGACAAATACTCAACAAAACCTATTCACATGTATATGGAAGCAATTATCATAAAAAAAGAATTGTAATTAAAACGGGCAGGATACAATTCTTAGATTTTCCCATTCGTATCCTACCATCTCCCACTTCTAGCTATTTTGTTATAAGCAACATTTTCTATATTACCAAATACATTTCTACAGCCACTTTACACTTTAAAGACTGTTCAACTGCTTGTTCTTACTACTTAGGTCTCACTAATTAGGCTGGTTTTCAATTGAAGAGTAGGTTATACATTATCTTCTTGGCCATTTGTGGAATCTGCATAAAGGGAATTCCCTCCAAAAGTTAAGTGGCAATAGTGTTAATCATATTGGATCAAAGTAGACAGTGAATTGAAAATTTTAATTTAGAAGTACTGGGTCCCCTGGAGAGTTCTAGACCTAGTGTCCAGGACACCTTAAAAATAGAAGGGATACCGTGATTTTTATGGGGTTAAGATCTATACTGAATGTCTGCAACCCCATTTTTGGTGTTTAGTTTGACATTTGGACATTGTTTGATTAAATTGGTGCACAGTGTGGAGAACCCTTTGAACTTTGAATAGAAACAGTTCAGTTGTTTGGATTTTTTCATTCTATTTGCAGAACATCTGTGTACATAATAAATGTGTTTGTTTAAAATCTATTATGCTGTCCCCGATTACACTGGGACTTGGAATTTTTAATCCAGTGATGACTCTTTTGACCAGTAATGTCATCAGTTTCTACTACTGAAATATTTCCACTGTTGAAAGAAATATATTTCAATTAGCCTAAAAATAACATTATTTCCAGAGTGAAAGGAATATATGTTTTGGAAAGATGTGCATATTAAAAAAAAAAAAAAAAAAACCCAAATACTAAAAAAACAAACAAACAAACAAAAAACCCTCTCCTCACCATCAATTTCTTACAATTAGTAAATGCTATCTCTCTTAAATCTACAATCCCATCCAGTTCTTGAGAGCCTTGGAAAAAGAGAGGCTGTTAGGAGGGAATTGAATGAGAATAAAAAGTGACTAGACATACTGAATCAGGGAGGCTGTTTGGGCCATAGTGGGAAGTGTGAAAAATGATCCAAAGAAGCAAATTGCAAAAAATTAAGGCTATTCTTTACCCGATGTCTGTTTCTTCATGGTCCTGCCATTGTATATATTATTACAGCTGCTGAATTCTTTATTTGTGACTGCATTTTAAAGAAGGGTGGGATGGGAGAAAATTTTACCATCATGTAATAAACAAAATACAATCTTGTTGCTGGTCATCAGTGGTTCAGGTTCTGGTTTAATCAAATATGGTGGATACTGAGTGCTCTTTGGCTCACTTTGAATCCTGTATCCTTTTGTTATTATTGTAGATGTATAATGTAAAATTTTGCTGTTTTCACCAGGTCTGGCTAGACTGTAAAACCATTTTATTCCCATCCAGTGTTTAGTTAATATTGTTGGTTTCCAAAGAAATGACCAAAATAGTATTTATCATGCCTTCATTAATATTACTTGTTTATTTGTATGGCCCATGCATAAGCCTTTCCAGAATAAAGACCATAGATTACAAATGGGAGGAGAGGTGGAATGTGGAGGTAGCTGTTCTGTTTTAGGAACATAGCAAAACCTATTGAAGGAGAAGAAGTGTTGATCACTATGACCCGTTAAAGAAATAGGTGAAATTGGGTAAGTGAAATGCACATGTTCATGTTAGGATTAGATCAAAGCACTTGGGTAGGTGTCCTTACAACTGAGAAAAGTGACGTGGAATCTTTAACCTTTTGCATTAGGATGTTATTTTTTACCTTTCATCTGAAAGTTGGGTCTTTGATAGCACAGTGTCTTTTAGTACCATGCTGATGCTTCAGTTCTGACTCAGTGATTCTCTAAGTCAGAATTGAAGCATCAGCATGGTATTGAAACACAGACTCTGTAGAGAAGATAGAAGTTTATAATGAAGATGATATAATCTTAGCCAACCTCTTTGTTATTGCATTAAAATTGTACTAGTTATTTTAGGCAAGTAAAAAGAAAGTGTCCCTGCTTAGGGGAGTTTACAAGTAAAATAATTCTGTAATAGTTTCATGAAAAACTCCACAATTATTTTTATTTTCCACATATACATTACTCCTTTTTTAAAATCAAAATGGTAAGAGTGAGCCCATTATTTGGGTCACAGGAGTTCCTTGGAAACTAATCTTTGGAGTCAGATCAGTGTATTGGTGCTCATTTGAAAGGTTGCAGTCTTATGATTTCTACAACATTGATCCAGGAATCCTGTGTCTTCAAATTGAAGCTTCCTTATCCCTCTGTTTTTATCATTGTTTAAAATCAATGTGACTTTATTTTAAGAAACCTGTTTGGTCTCCCACCAGTATGCCTGTGTCCTGTTCAGCAGTATGCAACCAGTTCTGAATGTTGTTTAAAATGTTTGTATTTGAATGCTATTTAAAACCTAAACCACTTAAGCTACATTTTAACCCCTCCCAATATTATTAGTTTTAATGATAATCTTTGTGTTCAGGCAGTCCTCTTGATGCAGAGGATACTAGTTTATCTGCTTTTTGTCCTCTCTCCTCCCACAGTTTTGGGGAAAAGGGGTTTGCTCAGTGCTTTTAAAAATTCTCAGTTTGTTCATGTCTTTTGTTTTTAAATTGCTTGAAAATAATTTTTTCTACATGAGGAGGGACTATTTTCACAATCACTTTTTACCGATTTTGCATTCTATTACCGATAAATAATAAATAATAACAATAAATAATAATAATAAATAAATAAATAATAATGAATAATAATAACAAATAATAAATACAATACCGATTTGCATTTACCGATTTTGCATTGTATTTGAATTGCATTACAATTCATCTGAGGGGTCAGCTCTGAAGGTGCTGCTATGATGATGTGCAGTGCTTTCCAGTGTAGTGTTTTATTTCAAACTATGCTGTGTGGATGCAGGGGCTGGGGACGGAGGGGTGACTTCACACACATTGACCTGTCACTGGTGTGGAAGGGAAGAATGACACTCTTGGTGTGTGGTTGCTTTCTTAAAAAAGAATACCGCCACAAAATCAGTTGAAATATCATTATTTTTTAACCGAAAAAAATACAAGGAAAGGAATTCCAAGCCTAAGTTGACTATCTCCCTGATTTTTAAGAGTGGATAAGACTTTTGAACTATGTCATTCTTCTTATACCACATCAAAGGCTCAGGATTTCTTGCAGTAAACTCTGTTTTCCACCTTTGTCCACTCCTTCCTTGCCCTTTTCCCCCTTTACCTTAAAAGACCACCTGAAAAAAAAAAGCAGTGCTTAAATACCTGTAGAATTACCAGTAAAAATGTTGAACTGTGGAATGACTGTAGTATGGACTGGGGGCTTGCCAAAAATCTTTGCAGTGGAAGGGGCTAAGCTTAATTAGCATTTTTTTTGCCCGACTCACGCTGCCAACGTGATCCTTGACTCTTTTGCTTAGAGTTGGCTTGGAACATGTAACAATGTAGATATATATGTGCCATTACAGATAGGTAGAGGGAGGGTAAATTAAGGTTGGGGGAAAAACTATTATTGAATAATTGTTTTCCTGCATTGCCAGCACCTATGGTATAGATTGATCTTAGGGTAGATAGTTTCATCATTGGACTGTATTATTACTTTTATTGTGGAAGTGCCCAAAATGTGGTATTTGACTCTGTTGGTGAGAGTCAGTGTCAGAGGAGGATTCGGACCCCCAAGAGATTGACAGCCGCTCCCCATCAGCGGGAGGGGATGCCACCACCTCCCGTGCCAGCTCAGTCCTCATTGTCTTCCCCAGATGAGGCGGTCACGTCGAGGCCGTCTGTGCCCCTGGATGATTTTAGGGCCCACCAGGAGCTCCTTAAGAGAATGGCCTCAAATTTAGATTTGGAGGCATAGGAGCTCAAGGAAGCCTCGGACAGCCTCTTTGATGTGCTAGGAGCGATGGTGCCAGACCAGGTCACCCTGAAAAGCTTACCCATCTCCACCCTGTGGATTTCCTCTGGATAACTTCCTGCATCGAGTTTTGTTACGGGCAGGCAAAGTTGCCTATATCAGGTGTTGTCACGGCCTACTCCACCAGAGCGCAAGCTTCCTCGGTGGCCTTTCTGGTGCAGGTACCTGTGCAGGACAGCTGTAGGGCTGCTACTTGGTCATTGGTGCACACCTTCACGTCCCACTATGCCATTGTCCAGCAGGCGTGGGATGATGCTGGCTTCAGCAGAGCGGTGCTGCAGGCAGCTCATCTGTGAACTGCAGGCCCACCTCCAAGGTAATGCTTGTGAGTCACCTAGAATGGAGTCGACATGAGGAAGCATTCAAAGAAGAAAAGACGGTTACTCATCTTGTAACTGTTGTTCTTTGAAATGTGTTGCTCATGTCCATTCCATTACCTGACCCCCTGTCCCTCCCTTCGGAATTGACGGCAAGAAAGAACTGAGGAGGTGTAGGGCTGGTGGCATCTGTTATAATGCGGCATGTGCACGGGATTCCAGGGGACTCCGGAGACAGCCCTACAGGTACTGCTAAGGGGAAAATAATTCCGGTAACCAGGCACGGAGGCGTGCACACACCTAGAATGGAATCAACATAAGCAATGCATCTCGAAGAACAACACTTACAAGGTAAGTAACCGTCTTTTTCTGATGATGAGGTTTGGGGTGTTGTTTGAAGGCCAGAAGAAGGACTTAAGGAAAGATTTCTTTCTGGAAGGGGTCCCCTTCAAGTATGTGTTATTGTAGTTTGATGACACCCCATATGGTTTCCATTGTGGTGTGGTAGGTGACAACTTGGGATGTGTGGTGCGAGGGGGTTTTATTTCTATATTGAAACAAGTTTTCTTGCTGTTTTGGGGTGGCAAATCTTCTCTAGTGGAGTTCTCTTGTTTGTTGAAGGTAGTTTTAATGTGTTGAAGCATATATCCTGGACTTTCCCTTTGGTGCATATTCTGTGGTATCTGAGTGCCTGGCTGGAGATAACTGATTTCTTGCTGTGTTTGGCCTGATGACTGGATCTGCGACAGTAGGCATGGTGATCCGTGGGTTTCTTGTATATAGTTGTCTGTAGGGTTCCATTGTTGAAGCTGATCGTGGTGACCAGGAAATTGAGCAAGTATGGGAGTGTTACAGAGACAGTTTAATGGATGTGTGGTAGTTGTTGAAATTGTAGTGGAAATCTATGGGGGAGTTTGTCATCTGTCCAGAGGACAAGTGTTAACAGGCCACTTCACCTTGAATGGTCCCTTAGAATGTGTGCCAATTACTTATGCTGATCTATCTGTTTTACTTTGTATTTGTCTGTGGCACTCCGAGTACTTTTCTCAGACCTAAGGAAGAGCTCTGTGTATCTCAAAAGGTTGCCTCTCTCACCAACAGAAGTGGTCCAATAAAAGAAATTCTCTCACCCACCTTTTCTCTCTAATATCCTGGGACTGACACAGCTATAACCACACTGCATACAAAATGTGCTAGGCATCATCCAAACACAGGATATAGTTCCTACGCCAGAGAGTGTTGACTTACATGGGTTGGTATAGCAATTAATGCCATTATTATATTTCCCTTTCTGATCCCAATAGTAGACTAACCCTGGTGTCTCTTATGTTAACTCCCTTCATCTTTTAAAATTCCTGTAACTAATAGTAATGATTGGTTCTATAGCCCAGTGAGCAGGACACAGTTGGAACTGCACAATGATTTATTCATTTACTGTTACATTTCTTGAAAGGCTTGTAGCAGCTTCAGTGTATCTTCAAACAAAAGCTTGTTTGCGATCAGTTCAGTAAAGTTACATTTTTAAATGGAAAGTTCTGTTGATAAATCTTATTTTCTCCTATTTTGTTCTGGTCAGTTGTTATATTGTGTTTATTAATTCCGCTCCTGGACTTGACCTGATGTAACGGCCGAGCTCATGTTTTTCCAAATTACTGTCGAAGTTAATGCACTTTTAAGATTCAGGTAGATTTTCTGCATCACCTATGAATGTATTGGAAAAAGCATTAACTTGTTCCTGAGTAGTATGTGGCTCAGAACAAGGATTCTCAATCTCTTGCCTTTTTATTTAAAATAAATGTTTTTAACCCTAATGTCCGTAGGCAGTGGCATTGGAACATTTTTTATAGTGGGGATGCTGAAAGCCATTGAACAAAACTAAACCCTGTGTAAGGTGGAGACCCCTTCAAGCCAGGAGGTGCTGCTGCACCCCCAACATCCCTGGTTGTAGGGAGAACCTCAGATAATTCAGCATTTTTGCCATGGAATCCACCATTTTGCTGAAGCCATTCACTCAGCATTGTGTCTTGTCTCTCTGCCCTGCTGGGACCAGCCTGCAGCTGCCTTTTGCTTTCTGAATTGGAGTACATAGCATCTCTCTGCACTGCCCCCTGGAGCCAGGCAGTAACGTGGCTGCAACCTCCCTTCAACAGAGTTGTCAGTATAACTGGCAAAGGATTCTGGGGTATGTTTATGGCCATTTAAAGAAGGGAATGCTGAGTGATGTGGAGACCAAAGATCCACCTTTACAGAAGAAACCAATTGAATTTCTCAAGCATATGTTTATGGGTTTACAAATTCAGAAGGCTATTTCATTAAATGGCAGTGCTGTAAACCTGAAATCATACTTGGTTTCACTGTGTTTATTGAAAAGTGCCAAGTGTCTCATTACTAGGGAAACTTTGACTGCATGTGTGCCCCCATGTGCCTTGGATGTTGTTAAAGTTAAGGTGGGATCTGCTGCTTTCAGTCAAGTCAAAGCAATTGGGTCAGCAATTCTTGCAGTCAGCTAACATATTCACAACATGGCTGCAGATGTTTGGGATCAGCCATTTTGAAGACTTAAAGGGGGAGGCAGTACTTCTCAACACAACTGAGTGAAACTACCCATGTATATTCTTTTGTCAAACTTCTGTTATTGGACCAATATGAATGGGAAGGATCCGTGTTTTGCTCTTCATTGACAGGACATGCCACTGGGGGGAAAAAATCTTTGAAACCTGTGGCTGGGTTGGATTGACAATGCTGAATTGGTATTTGCACTGATATTGCCTGAGATATGACCAAAAACATGCGTCCACTATATTGCACCCCAGGCTATTATGATACATTGTTTAATTTGCTGGGAGGCTGTGGCAGCAAAGAAGATGTTTGTTAGGGAGTCATGACCACAGTGCCTCTCCATTTTGCCAAATGGGATGGGGGTCCCCACTGAAGAGGGGAGGAGAGTAGTCGTGGTGGTGGGGTTCCCAGTATACAAAAGGGGATCATGATATGGGAAATGCTTAGGTAATATTTTGGTTTCCATGATTTAATATAATGTACTGCCCCAGCAAAATAATATACTTCGCAAACCAACTGCTGTTCCTGGATGCATTCTGACTATTCCCATTGATTTCAGTGGCATTTGTTTGTGATATTCACCATTTGAAATATATATTAAATACTTATGCTAAACAATCTGTTTGACCTTGTTCTTAACTGTAACACTTTGAGTATGTTTCCAGACTTGAGGAAGAGCACTGTGTAAACTCGAAAGCGTGTCTCTCTCCCTGACAAAAATTGGTCCAATAAGAGGACCAACCTTCACCCACCTTATCTCACTAAATTGTAGGCAGTTATTTTGTACGCAGCTGAGATTAAACATTATCAAATACATTGTTTTATCATAGAGTTACGACAAAGAGAAGTTCTGAGATAAATATGAGATATTAATGTTACTTCCTCATTCTAGATCTCCATCCCTTACCTCCCAGGAAGTTGAAGATGTATTTTAGGATTCTATGCCACTAGGTAAATCTGCTTGTCCATGGAGAGTATTTTTTTTAATGGGCAAGTAAAATTGATTTGACCTTCATTATTATTGTTTACTTTTTGTGACGTGGTTGTTAAGTCTTCATATCAGACTGAGTTAAAGTTACAGTTACAGTAAAATTCTATCTTTTCAGTTAGAGGTAACTAAAGACAGCAAAGTTTGTACATATATTGGTGTGAAGATAAATCCCAAATGTAAGCAAGCACACCTGGGAACTGGAAAGTTCAACAGTAAAACAGTGCAATTGCTTATTAACCCTGGCTTTCTGTCTTCTTCCTTGTTGCTCTGTAGTAGCTTGTCACAAAATGGATTAAAAGTTTTCTGTACAGAATGTGACAGGCTTGTATGAAAAATGACTGGTTAAGAATCTGCCAGGAAGTTTGCTTTAACAGGTTTAATGATTGGCAGCAGCATCAAGATACTATTGTAATCCTCAGGGTTTGTTGACGTTTTGTTTGTGGTTGTGACTTTCACTGCTGATTCTCCAGGCAGTGAGTGCAATCAAAGCAGTGAGCACGCAGTCCCTTGCGCTATTCCTGTGTTCAGGTATCCAACATGATGTGCTACGATTGAACCATAGGGTCTGGTGGACACTCACTTTTGAAGCTGGACAAGAACTGTTAAAATTAGCCAAATTTTTAATTGCGCTTCTGAAAACTTTGCCTGTAGAATTATTCATCTGTAGAGAAAATTGCTCAAAAGTACTGGGGTTGCAATTAAATCAGTGGACACTCAGCTATTGAAAACATTGAGATATGTATACGTGGATGTTTTATTATAAGGCAGCTCTACCAGGTGATTTGGTGTACTTTTACTTATACCAGTCTACTTCTGTAAAAAATTGAATGAGCAATCACTTTTGTTTTTAGATATGTTGCATAATCCATCAGTTTTGTGTTTCTCTGTCATAAAGGTTCTGAGTTCTCCCTCAAAGGTATTTTTATTTTGTAAATATTGATTGATCAAGGTGAGGAACAAAGTACTGAGAGTGTTCAATCTGTTGGGAGAAGCAAACTCAATCAATAAGCACAACAGGCATCTTAAATATTATCATCTTCCAGCAAAATCAACAGATGAGGATATTTAGAAAAAATTAATCTATTTTATTTAATCAAGCTGCAATGTTTTTTGTTGGCAGCGAATTATTTTAATTATTATTGCATAAAATGTATACAGTACTATAAGTAAGCAGGGCACTTTACAGAAATAAAAGCCCAGAGGTATTCATAACCTAAATTAGATAAAAGGAGCAAATGATTAAAAAATAGAGACGATGGTAATGGTTAAACAAAGAGTGTAATTCTTTTTTGATAAATGCAGCTTGTTAGCTGAATTTTTCTACTGCGAACAAGAGAAAAGAAGTCGATGGCAGTAAAAAAAAAAAAAAAAAGGAACAAGGGAAATTGTAGGAGGGAAACAAGAAAACTTAGTGCATTGGAAGATGAAGCTTGTTGCAAATAAATGGAGCATCAAGAAGAGTAAGCAGGGTATAGTGCTTTAGATGGGAGATTTGAACAGAATTCTCAGATGCTGGTGGAGAAAAGATGTGACATGCCTTAAAGGTGAGATTGAGGAGTTAGGATATGATGGTTGAAACAGTTGGAAAAGGCTATTTTAGCTATAGCTTGCTGGCTAGATTGAAAAAGGGTGAGTCAGGAAGGTTCAGAGATGAGGAGTTAAACTGAGAAAGATGCATGGTGTGAACCAGGGTTTCAGCAGTGGGGATGGAGAGAAATGCGTGGACTTTAGAAATGTCCTAGAGACAGGTAACAAAATATGGAGAGAGCCTGGGCAGGGGAAAGAAGGAAAACGAGTTGAAGTTGTCCTCAAATGTGCAGTCATGAGTGACTGTGAAGGTAGCGGTTTGTTCAGTGGTTATGAAAAGTGAGGGTGTGGGTGGTGTAGTTTGATTCCCGAGAATCGGTATTGCAAACCTACTCTGTCCACAGTGTTACTAGTACTACTAGCAGTAGGCTCACCGTTTTGAAGGCTGTGGTGATAAAACAAATAGCATGTATCAGTGGCAACATTTTATGCTTTTAATGTAAGGCTTATTAGGCGAATGAACTGGAGCAGCCTCCTAGAAATAATAGGAGAATTAAAGTGAACGATGTAGGTGCTCTATCCAAAAATTCAAGCCTGACAATATCCCTTTCTTTTACCCTTTTTTCTACCCCCACATGAAACATAACATGTCCTGCAGTGTCGTATGAAACTGCAGCACTCAATGATTTTAATTGATTCAGAGTTATACAGATTGCAATGAGCACATCATCATTGTACTCTGCACTGACTCCCCATTTAATACAGTCCAATTCAAGGTCTTTCCCTTCCATTAGTTTGATGGTAGGAGCTTCAGAGACCACCTTTCCCAACCCAACCATGACCTTCCATGAACAGGGAATCTGTTGTTGTCACAAAAGGGGAGACTTGTGTTTTCAGAAGACGGAACTTTGACAGAGCTAGACCAAGACTATGGAGCTCACTCTTGCAAGAGATAAGAATGACCCCTGGTTTCACCTTATTCAAAAGTAAATGCAAAGCTGGTTTCTTGTCTTGTGTGCGCACACACACTTTTATCTTGTTCAAGCATTGTACTTCTACCTCGCTTGGGAAGGAAAGGGAGAGAGGGTTTAAAAAAAACAACTTGACAATGGCTCAGATATGCCAATGAAGGGCACCAACAGAAGAATCCAGATTGGTAGACTGCTGCTAGAAAAGATGGTGGTTCAAGGGAGGGACTGAGTTATTACAATATGGACCACACAGTGTGAATCCTTACAGCTTCAGGTGTTTCTGTGATAGACCATGGCAGTCCTCACCACTTTGTATTAAATAGGCCATTTAATCAGTATCATAGGAGGTGAGATGGTATATTCCAGTTCTTTCAAAGGAAATAACTTGATTCCTAGGGTGAAATCCTGGCCCTTTCGAACTCAATGGCAGTACATCCATTGACTTAAATCGGGCAAGGCTTTCACCCACACTCTCTTCATTCTTTTAATTTCTCATCATGGACTCAGTTTCCTCAGTTGTGACAATAGAGAAACTAGTATTAGCTGGCAATTACGAGCTGTTGTCCTGCTGATTATCTTGCTAAACCTCATACTGAATATTTACCTGACCAGGTACAGAATTCTCTTGCATTGTATATCAGGAGAATAATGGAATACCAAGAAGACTTTGTGGTAACATACAAGAAATTATTAGTTGCTTATTACTGTCACTAAAAAACAAACTGGTGAAGAAAACATATTAGCTAATATGCACACTAGTGGCTTAAAGGTTGTTATATGATCAATAACAATAACCTTATGAATAGGCAGAGTCAGTGGCATGGAACTTTATGCAAGACCTACTCCTTAAATTATTTCTTTTTACAGTTTCATGGAATTCTGGATGCAGAGAACGGACTAGAAGCTTTGGAATTTTAATGATAGGAAACACTATAATTATACCAAACCTGAGTAATTGTAATGAATAGTGTGACAGTAATAGTAAATATTCACTCAAGCTTCTTTAGCTCAGATTTTTTGTGGACATTTTATTGTAGGTTTCTAAAATTGTACAAAAGGAATTGAATTTCAAGAAGAATTTTAACTTAATATTATTCAGGACTGGCGTTTCACTTAAGTTTAGAGGTGTTTCAGTGTTGCACTTCATCAGCTAAATAATCATATTTTGTATTAATTAGTAATTAGAAGACATACAGCTTCAAGTTTTAAAAGTGCATATATACTTTGGCATATAAAAAAGCCAGTGCATTGAAGAAAGTTGGGGTGTGTGGATTGGGCAGTTAAAAATGTGAGTCATAGAAACTATTTGTAACTCATGCCGGGCAGTTTCAGAAAAATGATATTTTGGAACGCTTATTACATTGGAATTTTTTCTGTTGGTTGGTTTTGGTTCGGAAGAGTCAGGTGCTTCCTGGAATGGTTTTCAGTTTTAAAATAAATAGTGTGTTTGGAAGCAGTTCAGTAATCTGTAGCAGGGACTGCTGGGGTAGAGGAACAATATTAACAGCATTCAGAGGCTTCGTGCAACTAACCAAATAAAGTCCCTTCTGAAAGATGGCTCCTTTATTTTTTTTCTTCTCTTTTGCCTTGATCTCTTCAGTCAAAGGGAGATGCAGAAAACATTTATTGCATGCCAAGTTATCATCAATATGAACTGTTTTTTGAGCGGTAGCACTCTAGGTACTTGAGTCATTTTAAAAAAGGTTTTTCTTAGCACTCTGGAGTCCAAGAGCAATTATTAGTTATTTACAAATAGAATTTCTATATTGAACATTTTACAGATTTCATATTGGCTGTTAGCAACACAACTTTTTTTTTTCCCCTTTGGGGCAAAAACTTTTGTCTTGGAAGGGAGGAAATCACCCAAGCTCAGTGCAACCTCACAGCTTTCATTAAATCTATCACTTCAAATAGAGCTGTTTGATATTGCTGACATTTAGAAGATAACCCATTAAATCAGTGACCACAGTGCTTTGTGACAGTAATTGCTGAGTCTAAATATGTAAAAGGAGCTCTACAAAGTCATAGTTTTGTAATTTGAGTAAAAGTTTCTTATTTGTGCTGTAAGAGGAAAATACTAATTTGTGTCGGAAATTTAGTATTTTAATATAGTCACAAGCTACAGTATGGTTTCTTTTAACAGGCTACTGGTAGACACCTATATTTCATTGCAAAACATAAGGCTGAAAACCAACCTCAGACTTTAAAAAATGACTATTTTGAGCACCTCAATTTTTGGATGTCCAACTTGAAACATCTTAAAAGGGCCTGGTTTTCAGAGCGCAAGTGCCCCAATGCTTTTTTAAAGAAACTGAAGTGGATACCCACAAATTGAATCACCCAAAATTATTAGTCACTTTTAACTTAACTGATAACACTTAGCCCAAGTGTTATCAGCTCCCTGGACAGTGCAGTAAACTATGCTGTGCAATGGGTCCAGCTCATTGATTTTAGAATCTGGCTTGTGATCTTAAATCTTTAAATGATCTTTTAAAAAAAAATCAATTATAAGAACATTTTAAGTGGTTGATGCAATGTATCTTTAAGCTATGCTCTTAATTAAACTTCAACTTTGGAACCAGAAGTTAAACACAATGTAGCTTTTTAAATAAATGACAAGTTAAACATGATCCCTGGTCCTGAGAGTGGTACTAAGAACAGACAGCAGAGGGAGTGGATCTAGAGGAGGATATAGGCAGAATAATTTAGTGTTAGTCTCCTTGTATAGCTAAAGCTTGTAATGCTTGAGTGAAAAATACAGAGAAACTGTAGCTACTAGTTTTTAATTCTGTTGTTTTCCTCATCTTTACCTCCATAACGGGTGTTGGAATTTTCATAATATTTTTCCTTCCTTGACAAAATCTCAGTAGTACAGTGATGAGTTGTATGGATATATGGTTATCACCTAAAAAAAAAGTTAAACTGGACAATAAGAAAATGGCTTTGGGCAATTAATATTCAAAGCTAGTGCTTTGGGCAGTGTGTATCTTCACTTGCTGCTGCTGCTGAATTAATGGTTATGAAAAAAAAAATTGGGAGCCATTCTTTCTGTAATAGTAATTTAAAAAAATCTAGAAATGAGACAAGAAACAGATTATTATTTTATATTTGTGTTGTGGTAATGTCTCAGATGGAGCACGATCCCACTGTTCTAGGCACTGTACAAACACATTACAAAAATGTGGTCCCTACCCCAGTGATCTTAAAATGTAAATATAATACAAGAGACAAACAGTTGTTGTTATAAACCAATGGAGAAAGGTACGAAGAGGATACAAAGACCAGTAGAAGATGCAATGATCTTTTTGCTTGTCAAAGATGATCTCTAATAACTACACATTTAATGATCTTATGAAGTAGAGTTACTATTCTTCTCATTCCAGGAATCTGTATACAAAAATTATCTCAGTTTGTTGGGGAGTTTAGGAAAAATGTAAATCAACAGTGAGAGATTCGTTTGCTGTGATACTGTCTGTTCCTGGAATGCATACTGAAACCAGATACAAGTAATTCTTTGAAAGTAGCTAGTTTCGGGTGTCTAGAAAAGACCTGTGAGGCCAGAAACCACAGTGGGCTACCAATCAAGTTTATGTAGGAGACTGCACAGCTGATTTCAAACTCAGTATGTTCTATTGTTCAGCTAGTCTAGATGAGACTTCATGTCTTGTAGTTTGGGCGTAATGTTTACTCTATACACTGCATATTGAAGCACCCAGTGTTTTTTCAAAGCATTATGGTGGTGAAAATGGAGATTGAGAGTGGATTTAATAGAAGAAAGCTGAGAGAGTCATTTCAGTTGATTGCTTTTGGCTATATGGGGGAGAGAAACCTACAATGTATCTTCCCTGTTTCTGTTTTGTTTTAGTGAATTTTGAAGACCTTTCATTGGTAAGGTGAGCTTTCATCTCTCTCTCTCTCATACTTACACAAAACTGTTAAAAGAACATTAAGTTACAAGTCAAGCACTCAAAAGTTAGGAAATGCCAGAATTAAAGTTGACTGAAATCTTATTTTTGTCCCTTGTGCCTTTGCATTATGATGCATGATAATAGTCTTTAGTTACATGATCATATACTATTTTATGCACAGGCCCCTTGCCTCATTCAGTGCATAGGATGATGATGCACACTGAGTTAGCAGCTATGCAAAATTCTGTTTTCTCCTCATTCAGTAGATGGGCCCATACCTTATTTTTGGCATTCAAAACCTGTTCTGAAGACAGAATTACTAATTTCTTCCTGGGAAATTTTCCTTCTCATTTTCTCTGATGCTCATCCCTAGTTTATCTGTGTGCTTTGCATGTATTTATTTTCACCACACCCCTGTGAAATCAGGGGATATTACCCCCATTTTATAGATGGAGAATGGAGACACAAAGATACTACATCAAAAATATCCACTGATTTTGGATGACTAATTTGAGACACCTAGGATCTGATTATTGAGAGTAAATAACATACAATACTTCATCTGTTCATAGCACAACTCCCAGTGACTTCAGTGGAAGCAGACCCCAGCGTTTCAAGTCAGGCACTCAGAAAATGAGGAACACACAATTAATGACCACCTGTAAAATGTTTGGTTTAAGTGATTAGACTAGCATTACAGAGGAACTTTGTGGCAGAGGTGGGGATACAATTCAGTTATCTAGGGCAGCATTTTAACTGCCTTAATCACAAAACTATTCTTTTTTTCCCCCCTTGCAATCTGGTACTTCATGACACCTTCCAACTTCTGCAACTAATCAGGTTGGGATCCTCCAGACAACAACTTCTTTGCTTGATTGATTCCCAGAGTAGGTCCAGTCTTTGCATTGAATGAAGCAGGGGTCCTCTGGAGAAAAATAGTATGTGATCACATAATTAAAGACTGTATCATAATGCACATGCATATGGGTGTGGAATTGGGCAACCATAATTTTGGCATTTCCTAACTTTTGAGTGCTTGGCTTTGCCACTGTAATGATGATCTTTTAATGTAGCTTTTGTGTGTTTGTGATTTCCTGGGATGTTAAAGTAAACTGAAAAAACAGAAATTCCATTATGTAGCATATTGAAACCCACATGGGTCATCAGCAGGATTGGAACCTTTAGCTCTGCTGCATAGTCCTCTGCTACTTGAGCTAACAGGGTCACTTATCATAGTACTAGGTTGTCATCCTCTTTGTGAACCACATCACTAGAGAGGATGCCAGTGGGTTTCATAGATACGTGCTGACAGTTGAGGAATGGTGAGACTCAAGAATCCATTCTAGACTCTGGAGTGGGGAATGTGACCAGTGGGCTACAGAATCTCCCACCCATTGCCCTAAGTGTGACCCCTTCTTCCCTGTCTGCTCCAACCTGTCTTGGTCCTCTCTTTCCCCATGCCAACTCCTCATCCCAGTCCCATTCGTCTCACTTAGCCAATCCCTGGTTTGTCATCCAAGCTCTGTCTACTTGCTATGAAAGTCCTAATCTCATGTCTCCAGACACTTCCTTCTGGGGCTCAGAACAATTGTTTAAATTTTTGATGTATAATGCAACACAATCTCCTTTTTTTTCCTACTGTCTTTCCTGAATGGGCTATACCCCTCTGCAATCTATACCTATATTCCAGTCAGGAGATTTATCCTACTGAGTCTTTCTGATGCCAATTGTGACTTAATTTAGTTTATATACTAATACTTACAGTTCTTACATACAATTCTTCCTGTTTATTCCCCATACTTATTGATTATAATTTGACCTCTTATTGACTGAATTCCCTAATTTGTTGCTAGGGGAATGGCTACTGGCTCTTGTCAGAGTAAGAAACAGCAGTGGCACCTAAAGTGTAGGGGACTCTCAGCTTGTTTTTTTCTGTGTGCCTAAATTACTTGGGAGTTAGGCCAATTATTAAAAATTGCTCAGACCTAGGAACTCATTTTCAGTGTAGGAAAGTTCTTCTGTCTGGTAGTCCTTCTCTTACAGCTCAGCAAAGGAAGGTAGAAAGCAGATTTCAATGGCTCATTTTTCTAAACGACAGCAGTTTTGTATTTGACCAAGATACTGTATGAGAAAGGAAAGATGCAAATTGAGAAAATAATTTAAATACCAGTGGCAGTATGCAAATGAAAATAGTTAATTTTGTTTTGCACTCATCATCTGTAAGCTTGATAAGTATATGGAGGGGATGTTATGATGGGATAGTTTAATTTGAGCAATTGATTTTGGATTATCGGCAGATAAGTCTGCTCAATGGTCTGTGGGAATGCTGGATGGGATGGGAACTGAGTTACTGCAGAGAAATCTTTTTTGGGTGCTGGCTGGTGAGTCTTGCCCACGTGCTCAGGGTTTAGCTGATCGCCATATTTGGGGTCGGGAAGGAATTTTCCTCCTGGGTGGATTGGCAGGGGCCACGGAGGTTTTTCGCCTTTGTCTGCAGCATGGGGCATGGGTCGCTTGCTGGTGGATTCCCTGCAGCTTGAGGTCTTCAAATCTCATTTTTGAGGATTTCAATAATTCAGTCATGGGTTCGGGGTTGTTATAAATGTGTATGGGTAGGGTTTTGTGGCCTTCCTTGTGCGGGAGGTCAGACTAGATGATCATATTGGTCCCTTCTGACCTATGAGTCTATGAGTCTATGTATGATGATAAAACACAACGTTCTAATCAGAGTTGGACCCAGCTAGGGTTGTCAGCCGTGTATTTAAAAAATAAGGGACTGTTTTATTAGCCCCTCTGTCCCACCCCTCCTCACAATATTGATATTATTATAATAATTCTTATTATTAATAATAAACACTATTCACCTACTTTTCGCAAGAGCTATTTCTCGCTGCTTTTTGCAGCATTCAGCAACTCCCAATCTTGTTGTACAGAGATTAAAAAAAAAAGGAATGTTCCTTGGACTAGGGGACTGTTGGTGACCCTACCCAGAACCAGATTGGTGCTGAACTTTGCAGTTCAAGCTCATTTTCCAAACTCGAGTAAGTTGTTTTGTTTTGTTTTGTTTGTTTGTTTGTTTTTTGCTGAGATTTTTGCTTAAAAACATGGAGGGCTGCAATTGGGGTGAAAGTTGAGGGGAAAGAGTTCCTTATGATTAGTGGTATATATCTGTTAGATGAAATAATGTTGAATTGTATTTTATTAACATAGCTTAGATAATTGGTTGCCAAACAATTGAGCTCTTTCAAGAGACTGGGTGTTGGAGAGCCCAAGTTTTGCTTGAAGAATCATGAATGAATGTGAAATATAGAGAAGCACATAGGCAGAAAAATTAGCTTTTACATTCAAGGGTTTATGGCCGAATCCTGCTTACCTTATTCACACAAGCAGTCCCATTGAATGGGACAAGATATTTGCTTACCTGAGTAGGGTGATCAGTATTTGGCTCTTGATATATGAAACTGGTACAGTTGCCCAAACTGGTGCCCTAAGCAAATAAGAAAAAACTTGCATTGCCTTCATTCATTCAGTGTGGAATCTTGCTGCTGGCTTTTATGGGAGCAGAATCAATCCTTAATATGGAGAGAGGAATCTAGAAATACCACTCCAAAAGCTTAAAACTAGTTGGGAGCTGCTGGCTAAGATTGCTCTTACTGCTTTTTAATTTTTTTTTTAACATTCTCAAGGCACTGAGGATTTTTTTTTTCAGATTAAAAATCTGGAATATTTTATAGACGAAATTTGCCTTTGCTAATAGATGTATTAGCTCCTTAAAAGTCAAATACTGTGCTTTCCCCTTGGCCCCCCTCAGAACTAAGGGTGGATCAAAGATAATGAAGAGGGATAATGAGTATGTCAGCCTATTAACCTGTAAATGGCCTATAGATTGGTAATACATACATTTTGTATTACATTTGCAAGTAGTCTGCAATTCATTTTTATAAATCGTTCTAAAGAAGCTTTTCCTAAACTCTAAACGGTAAAATATATACCATTTGTGACACTTTACAGATACATCCTCTTGCAAGAGAGCAGTTCATCATTTGTTGATTTTTTTTTTAAAAAAGATGACGTGACGTAAATCCAATTCAGAAAACATATATTCTGCTGATGTGTTTTATGCAATAGTAGGAAATCATGCATACTTCATATTTTGCCAGTGACAGAATGGCTTTGGGAACTGTATTTAGTGCTACCTGAAAATATGAAGTGTGCTAATTTACAGGATGGTATTATAACCTTTATAATGCTTTATAAATACATAGAGTATAAAGTATGTATGTATATAATTTAAAAAAGATTAATTCAACTGATTTCAGTGAAAGGGAATTCAACTTAAATATAGGACTAGATGTTATTAGCTTGCTTTACATATGCTATGCAGTGTAAATTTTGCTTATATACGCAACCTGTGATTTGAGGTGGTAAATTGTCTTTTTTTAAAGTGAAATCAATTAATATGACAGAAGGATGTTTATAGGTTAATAAATATGAGTATATCAAGTCAGTAGCGTATGTCAGAAATAATTCAGAATGAAGACTGAGCGCCACACTTTAGTAACAAAATAGATTTTTACTACAGCAAGAAGAACACAATCGCTCTTGAATTGTCAGTGTCCTAATGTAGCACAGGCCAGGAACAATGTCACTGGTGTTATTAAAAACTTAGAACTGCAGAACAGTTATTTCATTATGTGCAGTAGCTAGACTATTAGAGTTGTACAGTAGGTACAGTAGTTTTGATTGGCAGTGCAATTGTGTTTTGTCCTTCGAGCTGTTCAGGGGTCGTCAAAAAAAAAAAGGACTTGAATGTTTAATTACTGCAGTAAGAAATTGCATGTCCTGCACTACAGACTCCCAAATTATTAAATGACTTCAGCTGATATTAATCTTCCCTGCTAGATGGTGACAGCTATTATAAGTAGAGACACTCCAGGGGCTTTCTCCATCTAATTTCATTACTGACTTTACAGGGACCAGTGTGGAAAAGGCTTCAAGGGATATTATTAAATCTTGAATATTTGGAATTTTGTAGTCCTCATTTGGGTGAAAAATAAAGCTTTAAAACATACACAGTAGTTAAGAACTACTTGTTATCTTATTTGGCTATTGTTATTTTGAGCGTCTTAAAATGTCTTGATTTTTCATATCCTGTCCCTGACTGTTGGTTTTGTAGATGTCACGGTTGCCAGTATTGGAAAATGGAGCTTTCATAATAAATGTTCTTGTGATTCAGTTTATCTTTAGACTGATAACACTTTTGCAAGACTCCGGTGAGGTTATACCTCTGTTGGGATTAACTCAGGATTGTCTGACAGGTGCTTCATATAAATAACTTCCCCTAATACGATTCTTTCAATAAGAAGGGTCAAAACTGTAGAAAGTCTTGTATTCTAAAAAAGCTTCTCCCATCTTTTGAATATTAGTCTTTGTTAGCATGTTCTGTCTATTCTTTTCCGAAATGGGAACAGCAGCCTGCTCTCAGCAGCAATACCATTGCCATTAAGTTGGTATTTTGTAAATGCTGTGTTATTGGCCTCTCGTTGTTGCTGTTGTTTTCTGGAATCAATGGATTTCATTTCTCTTTCGCTAAGATATGTTTCTGAGGTATCTGAAAAACAATTAACAGTGAGAGAATTTTCAATTATTGCTAATAATGATTTTGGAAATCCTGACATACATAAGTGATACTTTTTCAAACCTGGGCCTGAGACTTTAGGCTGTAGAAAACCAGTTATTGACTGAAGGGGGAGGAAGAGATGGATGCCTCTGTGACAAGAGTCACTGAAGCAGCAATCTAACAGTGAGCAGTAAATATGCAATTATCCTTCAAGTAGATCTATGTTTTCCCTATCTTTAAAAGTTTCCTGAGACACATAAGCCACTTACAAAGATTGTCATTATTCTACAGGGTAATGATTAAACTTCAAGGGCCTGAATAAAGGGACTTTTATGGCTCAAAAGCTTGTCTATAGTGTCTGAATTAATACAAATATGGAACTCCCAAAACTACTATCTGTAGCACATTTTAAGTAGTGGTTGGCTGCTCAGAGTTCTTTCCAAAGTAAAATAGCTTCAGTATCTGTTTAAGCCATGACAGCTCCTTGGCTATGTTACCATGGAGGCTGATCCCTGTTTTAAAAGAGTACTTAGTTCTTACTTAGTGGCCATACAATGCCTAGGGACTAGATTGTGCGTAGACAATATTAACACAATATAGGACATGCTATTCTTTATATATTAAATATCGTGTATGTAGCTGAGATTCCTTCTCTAATTTCCTCTTGATCTAGAGCAGCGGTGGGCAATAAGTGTCACAGAGGGGCCTCTCCACAAATTTTGGTAAGTCGTCATGGGCCTGGGCCACTTCTGAATTATTACAAATGTAACACTTTTATTGAGCATTTACTGGAGGAGCACTATGAGCAATTTAAAGTCATCATGTAAGACGGTATCTATATGACTACAAATAAAAAATTGTTTCAGGTCTGAGGTGATGCATAGATCGCACCCATCCCTGTTATGCTACTTTCCATAGGCCACCTGAGCCACCAGCCAAGAGACCTAAATATTTAAAAAACAAATACAATGCTGTCATCCAAGCACCAGTTTTGATTGCTTGATCAAGAGTCTGAACAATTTGCTCTACCATTCTGACCTCTTATCCCCTTTTGAAAACTCATTTCCCAATTTCAACTTGCATGGTTGAGCATAACCTCTGATAAATTGGGTTTTGGAGGCCATAACATCTGGTTACACCATCCAGTTCACTTCCATTCCTCCCTCTCTGACCCTTTTCAGGAATCCATCCCATGCTGGAAATTGGTTTGCGATTCTTGATCTTCAAGATGCCTATTTTTATTTGTGATTCACCCCTCCTACAAGAGGTTTCTTTGTTTCATAGTCAGCCATGATCACTGTCAGTACCACATGCATTCTTTTGGCCTCTCTTCTGCTCCAGGTATTGTAAAAGGTCTTGTTGGTTGTAGTAATCACCTGTGTCTACTAGGGAAAATCAACTTCCCTTATCCCAATGATTGGCTACTCAGGGGTCGATCTTATCAAGAAGTTTTGTTGGCAATGCAAATGACAAGGTTTTTGTTCTATGGCTATGCAATGTTAGAATAATAGAATATTAGAGTTGGAAGGGACCTCAGGAGGTCATCTAGTCCAACCCCCTGCTCAAAGCAGGACTATCCTCAGCTAAATTATCCCAGCGAGGGTTTTGTCAAGCCGCAGCTTGTTGTTGTAGCCATGTTGGTCCCAAGATATTAGAGAGACAATGTGGGTGAGGTAGTATCTTTTATTGGACCAACTTCTGTTGGTGAGAGACACAAGCTTTCAAGCTTACACAGAACTCTTCTTCAGGTCTGCGAAATCTCAGTGTCCTAGCTAAATACAAGAGGGAACAGATTGTTTAGCTAAGTAGTTTACACATGTTTCAAGAGACCATTGAAGGTGGAGTGGCCTGTTAGCACTCCTCCACTCATAGGAAGGGAAGGTTTTGGAGTTGTATCTAGTGGTCAGAAGGCTGTACATAAGACCTCTGGGGATAATGGTTTTTTTTTTTCATTTGCTCAGGAAGTAGGTGCTGCTGTTCAGTTTGGCTTTCTTTTTTTCATGTTATGGAGTTTCTTCCATTGTTGTATGTAGTGGTGTTGCGGCCATATTGATCTCAGGATATTAGAAGACATGGTGGGTGAGATAATATCTTTTACTGGACCAATTTCTGACTTTGAAAGAAATCTTTCCTGAACATCCCCTTTCTTCTGGCCTTAAAACTGACTCTCAAGCTCTCCAAGCTCGTCACCAGATGCAAGCTCCTCATAGACCAGGACACATCAACAAGAAGTGGTATCAGACCCTGCAAGAACAGATGCAAAACCTGCAGCTCTATCTCCACTGCTACAATGATCAATGATCCCTACAAGACACCTTTCAAGATCTATGAATTCTACACATGCCTATCACAACATGTTGTGTGCCTCATCTGGTGCACTAAATGCACCAATAACAACTACGTGGGTGAAACCAGATAATCATTGCACTCTCATATGAATGCACACAGGAAAATGATAAAGGACAAAACACAACATCACCTGTGTGTGAACACTTTTCCAAAGCTATATCTGATATCTGAAGTGGTGCACTGATAAGGGACACATCTCGAAGAATACTAGCTACTACACAAAGTGATAACCAACCTCTCCTTTTTGAGTCTCAATGTCTATTATCATTCAGTAATAATGTTGACACCCCCACCTCCTGTAAATTCCTGCAGCTATGAAAATGTAAACATTTGTAAACTTTTTTGTAAATTTGTAAACAACATTTGTAAACAAATACAAATAGAAAAAATGCTTAAAAATAAACATTACTAGTCATCAAAATTATATAAAAAAATCAAATTCTGATAAGCCTACTTATAATCAAGATAGAATTTAATGTATTCTATTTATTCCTCAAAGAAAAAAAGGAAAAGAAATGAGAGAATATTATTTGAGTTCTTGATGACTATGAATAGAAACTGGTAAAAGAAATATTTTAAAGGACTGCCCACCCTGAATTTCTTTTGTTGCTACCAAATTGAAATGATGCTGAATGGGAAGTGTTTGGGGTTTTAAGTCATTAATGATGAATTGGAATATTTATTCAAATTTAAATCTTTTGCCAAATTCAATTTACCTGTTTAAAAAAACAAAAGCCAAATGGATCAGTGTGGGTGGCCTTCTGCATAGTGATTTCATTATAGAAATCCATGTAAATTTCTATTTGCCTACAATTATTAATGTTGCTATAATCAGGAGGTCAGTATCATGTAATAGAACAGATGTGTAATGGATGGAGTATTAACCACAAGTCTCTAAGGGCTAATTTGGAACATAGTTACATTTGCATTTATTTTTATTAAGAAGCTGATGCAATATGAATGTGCCAAACAGTGGTCCAATTAAAAATATAAAGATTTTTCATGCATTCCATTTCATGCATTCCTTTACTATACTGTGGAAGGACAGGATTTTACCACTGATGTAAGACACATTTCTCATCTTCCAATGATACTTAGGACTGATTTCATTGTGACTCTGAGAGAGTTTTATTAAGGAAATGGGGAGAAGACAACCCTGCTTGGACACCATTATTTTAGTATGTGTTTTAATTCTGTGTGCAGGTAAATCAAGTTAGCAGGGGCTGAGCTAGAAAAAGATTTGTTCATATAGTTGAAGGAAAAAAGAGAATGACATGTTAATGAGACAAGGTAGGTGACATATCTTTTATTGGACCAACTTCTATTGGTGAGAGAGAGAAGCTTTTGAGCTTATACAGAGCTCTTCAGATCTGGAAACTTACTCAGAGTGTCACAGCTAAATACCCATTTCAAGAGACAATTCAAGGTGAAGTGGCCCACTAATAGCCCTCCAGTCAAAGGGAGGAAAGAAAGATGGGGGGTGAAGGAGGGGAGACAGCAGGGATAGGAGTCTGTTAGTGGGTTATAAATTATTGTAATTAGCCATAAATCCAGTGTGTCTATTGAGTCCATGATTTTTAGTGTCTAGCAAAGTTATGAATTTAAACTCTCAGGCTTGTCTTTTGAAAGTGTTGTGCCAGGTTTCCTTTGAGGATGAAGACTGATAGTCAAATATAGAAAGATTGTTTTGTGAAAAGTGTTCACCCACAGGTGATGTGGTATTTTTGTGTTTTATAATTTTCCTGCGTGAGTTCATTTGAGAGCATAGTTATTGTCTAGTTTCACCGATATAGTTGTTATTGGGGCATTTAGTACACTGGATGAGGCACACCATATGTTGTGACAGGTATGTATAGGATAGCTGGATCTTGAAAGGTGTGTTGTACAGGGTGTTGTAGCAGTGGAAAAATGTCTGCAAGTTTTGCATCTGTTGTTCTGGGTGGGTCTGGTGCCATTTCTTGTTGGTGTGTCCTGGTCTGTGAGGAGAGCTTGCTTCTGATGGGGAGCTTGAAATGCTTCGGGGTGTGTTTGAAGGCCAGAAGGGGAGGTTCAGGAAAGATTTCTTTCAGGATGGGATCCCCATTTAGAATGGATTATAGATGTTTGATGATACCCTGTATGGGTTCAAGTACAGGGTGATAGGTGACAACTGGGGTGTGCAGTTAATTGTTTAATTATTTCTCTTCTAATTTGGAGTTTCTTTTGGAGTTGGCCAAGACAGTAGCTCGGTAGCCCTTTAAAGTCTGGAGCTATGCTGAAACTGGGTAGAGACTGGATGTGTGGAAGCTTCTTTCTTTACTGATATCCCTTGTATGGATAGCAGGCTGTGATATCCCTCAAGAGCATAGTCGGATGAAGTGGCGAGACCTGCTGATCATGTTTGCCCTGTGAAGGGAAAAGAAAGATACTTTATCAAGAAGGAATTTGAAAATTAAAATAACTGTCTGGTCTCTGTTAGTCTGCATGCTTAATAATAAATTTATTAAAATAATTTTAACATAGCTGTCAGAGTAATATAACCCAGTCACATCAAGTAAGTAGGCAGCCAATAGCTTTTGATAGTGAATACTATTGATATCTGGGCAAATGTACATGTTGTGGGTTTCCTTAAAGAGGTAAAAGGAAAATAACAATGGCCCAAATCCATAGAAGCCAAGTTATTCTTATATATATTGTATAGAATACTCTGCTTTGTTGGGCCAACACTGAGTGCTTTCAAAAATCCCACCCTCAAGGTCTCACTAGGTTATTCATGAATGGGCCTGGTACCAAGTAGCCATAGTACATGACCAACCTGTGACAGATGAAACTGAAGGTGATTCATGCTGCATTCAAAATGTGGTTGATGTATGATAGAAATATTTACATTCCAACTCTGCATGTGTGGTTCCTGCACCTTAATTCTGGTGAAGATTAAGCCAGTAGTTCAGAGTGGTGGGTGGTCAACTGCATTCAGAATTCTTGCACTTATCAGCTACACATTTTCCCTGCTGTGGAGCTTTCCCCCCCCGATCTGGTCTGCCATGCCATCACTTTCTCTCCCTTCAAATTTCTCCTTTAAACAAACTTCTTTCACTGAATCTTCAAACTGTAATCCTCCCCTCAGGGCAGTGTTCACAAACCTTGCATTAAAAATCAAACAGTGTGGAACTAACAATAGATCTGCCACACTTCTCTGCTCATTCATGCTTCTTTTTATTGATGTCTTCATTCACTCTTTTGTTTGTATCTTGTTTAATTAGATAATAAGCTCTTCACAACCACATACAAATAATAATAATTAATACACATGAATCATTTAGTGTACTTACACCCAAAAAGACTTTGTAAGAAGCTGAAAGATCTTTAGTTTCTAATGCCCAATGTAACATAAGACAGGAAAGAGGTTGAGGGAAGAGGTAATTCCCTAAGACTCATTTACTCATAATTTAAAAATCTGAGTGTCTTTCACACCATTTAAATATAAAATGACTATTGTACAGTGGAGTGTTAATTAGTTCCCATTTGATTTTATTGTTGCCTAGACAACTGATCAAGACTTGGTCTTGTACAATGCTTTTCATATGGTGTAGATTTCTTCATTATATTGTATATATAATATAGGTATATTAGTTGCTTTTAATTCTGTTTCATGTACATTGATGGTTGCCAGCTAATTGAGAGAGGAAAAAGTAATGTAATGAGTGATGCAGTTACCATTAAGGTTCACTAGGGAATATCTTTCTAACTGCCAAAATGTATATATAAATATTTTATTCTGTGGAAAAACAAATTCCATTCAATTAAGAGTTAATTAAAATTATGTTCTCAGATACTAAACCATAATTATTCTTTTATATAATTAACTAGTTTTTAATTCACTGCAAATACCAGATTATTATACATTTAAATTGTTTGCAATCCCTCCCCCAAGATGTAATGTAGAGTAAGCCACCTAATTTGCAGCTTAATAAACTTTACTATGCACTTGCAAAGATATGGCTTATACAGGTTTAAAATTTCAAGAGGACAAGATGTGCTGGATTCACAAAGTAAGCAATTTCCCTCCACATCAGCAACTACAAGGAGTTGAGGGTATTTGCAGAGTTGCCAAGTTACAGATAACTTTCCTTTTAGTTGACTTGCACAGGACATTTTTATAGAAGGTAGCATATTTTAAATGGCATGTTCCATGTCTTTCACTTGCTAACGATACAGTGCTTGCTGTAATAAACACTGCTATAGTAGTTTGAACATATAGAATGAAGGAGGAGAGGGGATATTATTTTCAGTAACATTTTCTGTTTAATTTTTAGTGAAATATTTTGGGTTTGTAAAGTTTACCTAATGAGCACCAGAGTCTAAACATCTCTTGAGTCTACATAGAAACCAAAACACAGAAATGATCTAAGCTCCACCAATGATACTATATAACTATACTCTATAGCTAGCAGCTAATGGCCAGTGCTGTTTGAGAATAAGAGATGCGGAAATATTAATTCATATCTAACTTCCATAGACATTTAAAATACTATACATACTAAAACTACTGTGATGAGACCACTCAGCACAGCAACTTAAAGTTGATTATTAAATTAATGTATTTGAGGGGCACATTGTTAGAAATGTACAGCACTGGTTAGCTGTAATCTTCCAAAGAGACTGCGTGCCAGAGCCACCAATCTTCAATGGTTCTGTCCTTAAAAAGAGATGAAAGATTGTAACTGCTCAATGCACTTAGGTAGAAAGACATTTTTTGCAATGCTTGTCTGTTTTTTAAAGTGCTATATTAACTATTAGACAAAGTAGATCTGTCAGAGCATTCCTCTTGATGGGGTTAGCATCCGTGTCACTTTACGCATCCCGGCTGACGGTCACTGATTAGAACTTGAACAGAAATGCCTGTCTGGAAGGAGGACTGAGGAAACAGAAGAAAATAGGACGCACAAAATTCTAAAAAGCACCTGGTTTTCTGTAGAAGTTTTACCAGAAGTTTTCTCACTTACGAGTTGTAATATATAGACTGTGTGCAATTTTGAGCATTCATCTCTTCCTGAGTTGTGGGTGAGAATTGCTTTTGAATATTTATCTGGACTTCTCAGAAGACAGTCATAGCTATGTGTGTCAAAATTGAGAGATGGCAAAGCGGTGTATGATGCCATGCAGATTCCTTTCACTTTATTGGTGTGAAGATGTTTCAGTAGCAGTATTTATAATTTACATTACCACAGGCATGAATCCCAGCTGGGTTGGTTTTGTGAACTCCCAATTGCAGAGAATTTTGGGTGCCAGAATTATTTTAAAATACGATGTTGACTTTTTAATCCATAAACAAGGTAGCCTTTACTTCTAGTGGAAAAATTATTGAATTGTTTCTCTCCCCTTCAGTGAACAGTAGAATTCACACCATTAAGCTTTTGTGCAGCATTCTACCTGCTCCAGTGTGGGAAAACATGTCCATTGATCATGGACAAATTAATTTTCTCCTCCCTTATGCAGCTAGTGCCCACCACAGTGGCTTCTGGACTCTAATTCCATGTACTGTTTTGTAGTCATAAATAAAGTAAAAGCAGCCTTGTTTGGATTTCTATGGTGTGTCCATCGTTCCTGTGATGCCTTAAGGCCTCAGGACTTGTACAGTTGAATTGATAAACCACAAAGGAAAAGGTGAGATTGTGGAATAATGCATTGACTTTCTGACTCTACCACCAAAATCTGAGAATTGGATCTCCTAGTCAACAACCTGAAGAGACTTGTTTTGATTTGTATAGTTATGATAGTGCTTGTTGCTGTGACAGCATAAGACACAGTAAATACAAAAACATTTCATGTGCATCTGGATAAAGCCTTTTAAAATAGCTTGTTGTTCTGAATATTGCCTATGTGTTCGTAAGAGCAAATGTCAGTCCAAAGTGACTGCAAGTCATAATCCAAACAAACACAAACAGTTATGCAAACGAATCTTAGAAGTAAATGGGCCTTACAGTGTGTGACCTGAAGCTTGTCAAATTTGGGCCCTTGCAGACTTGCCAGGGAGATGCGTTTTAAGGGCACAGGCTCATGACAGAGAGCGCCTTGTCTCTGGTTTTAGAAAATTTTACTCTAGGAACCAACCAGAAGCACCTGACTGTCTCAAGACGAGTACCAGTCACTCGACTAACCACATAGCACACCCTGCAAGGCTCTAAAGATGATAATTGCCAACAGTTTAAACCGTGCCCATAGGTAAATAGGAACTACAGCAGAGATTTCAACATTTGCTCTAAAATAAACAACAGCAGCTACAAGAGAGGTGGAGCTTTCTTACAATAGCCTGTTCCACGCAGGAAATAAGCAGGCATACACTGCACCAGATGGCGCTCTGGTTATAACTGTAAATAAAGTCTGTTACATTAACGTAGTGCGAAATGAGAGAATCATAGGGCATGGTCATCTGGTCCAAATGAGAGAAGAAGAAAATTAGCAGTCTCCTGGCCAGCTGCAATGTGACAAAATGCAGTTGAAGTTATTTCTGCTACCATCACCTGTAACCAAGAGCAGCAAAGTGTCACGGAGGATCGTGAGGCTGTGAATCACTTTGCAAAAATTTGCTCACGGACTTGCTTTTCAGTTGGTGTGTGTAAAGCTGTAGTCAGGTTCTGTCTTCGAGTGATTGCTCATATCCATTCCCCTTAGGTGAGTGCACGGCCTCGTGCATGGTTCCTGGACTTTTTTCCTTAACAGACACTGTAGGGCCAGCTCTGGTGCCCCCTGGAGTGCCGTGCTCATGCTGCGGTACATAGGGCGCTGCCGGCCCCACAGACCCTCAGTTCCTTCTTTCCGCCTGTGATGGTGACTGGAACAACAGCTTGCTCCCACACGTATTTTTCCCTTGGTTATAGTTAGTGTAGCAGTTCTTGTTGAACTTAGTTAGTTTAAAGTTAAGTTAGAATAGTTTCGTTTAGGAGAGTTACAGAGCCTTAGGGCTCAAGCGACCCGGCCATGCTGGGCTCGCCAGGTTTTAAACCCTGCACTGGCTGTGGGAAGGCTTTCCCAGTCAGTGATCCTCATGAGCTCTGCCTTAAGTGTTTAGGGGAGTGACATTGTAAGGATCGGTGCCGAATCTGCAAAGCCTTCAAGCTGAGGACCCAGCAGGAGAGAGACATTTGGCTGAAGGCAATTCTGATGGAGGCAGTGCTTCTCCTGGAATCCGAGCCACCTCGCGCATCCTCAGCACCGAGTGTGTCACCGGGGGCGTCTTGGCACTGAGTCTCGCCGGTGCCGAAGAAGCAGCGTCGGCAGCACGTGGAGTGCTCTCCATCCCCCGCACCGCAGGAGAAGCCAGGGTCGAGCCCAGAGGTGCTGGAACTGAGTGAGCAGCCTCTGGCACCGGACACGAGGGAACCTCCCCCGACTCCGGGAGTGGGGGAGCCCCTCTACAGCACCCTTCGACGCCGGAAGTGTTTCAGGTGGCTCAAGCCTTGTTGGCCTTGCCCATGCCTCCGGCCCTTCCTTGGCCGAGGGAGAGAGGGCCTGTGTCCCGGGGCAAGCCCGCGATGGGTGTCACTGAAGGGTGGGTGTGCCCAGCACCGGAGCAACGGCCACACAGCTCTCGTCGTCGGAGAGTCGAGCTGGACAGTTCCTCTCCCTCTTCAGAGTCCGATAAGTTGTCTCAGCACCAGAGCGGGCACCAGTCAAAGTCGGCGTCACCAGCTGGACGCTCCTGGGCTTTGGACTCCGATGCGGCACCGAGGCGCAGGTCCCGGCACTGCTCGCCGGGCACCGGGGAAAAGGCATCGCAAGTCCTCAGTACCGCAGCAGCAGTCTTCATCAGCTTCACCCAGGTGCCGGCACCGATCCAGACAGCACAGTTGCTCTTCGGGATCGTCCAGGAGTGGGCCCCAAAGCAGTGAAGCTAGACGGCACCGAGGGCACCGTTCCACCGGCTTGGTTCCTGGAAGGGTAAGGGTCCCTGACGCCAAGAGGAGGTGCAGCCCTCGGAACCGATGCCGGCACCAGGATGGCCTCAAGCTCTCTGACAGAGGCCATACTGGGAGCTGTGGGGAGCACAGGTTGGGCAGGAAACTATGTTGGCCTCTGCCTCGGTGACTCAGCAGGTGCTGCCCGATGTTTGGCCAGTGCAAGAGAAGGATCGCTCCTCAGGGGAGGAGTCAGATCCCGGTGAGGGACCCTCTACAAGGCCACGCCACATATCCTCATCCTCGTCACCGGATGAGGCGGCGTATAGAGACCAACGGAGGCCCCTGATTGACTTCAGGGTGCATCAGGAGTTCCTAAAGAGGGTGGCCTCTAACCTCGACTTAGAGGTCAAGGAACTTATGGAGGAGGAGGACCCTCTTTTTGGGCATGTAGGGGGGCGGGGACCATCGAGGGTGGCTCTGCCCATACATGAAAGGGTATTGCGGCTGGCCAAAGCAGTTTGGCAAACCCCCTCCTCGGTTGCCCCAATCTCCAAGGGCGCCAAGAAGAAATATTACATGCCTGCTGAGGGGCATGAGTACCTCTTCATGCATCCAGCCCTGGGGACTTTGGTGGTGGATGCCACCAACCAAAAGGACAGGCAGGGGGTCCAAAGTTCTACCCCCAAGAACAAGGAGGGCAGGAAACTGGATCTTTTTGGGAGAAAGGTCTACTCCACGGGGGCTCTGAAGTTCCGGATAGCGAACCACCAGGCCCTCCTGGGGAGGTATAACCTAAACCTCTGGGACTCCACGTGAAGGTTCACAGACGGTTTACCCCAGGACCACGTGGTGGACTTTGCCACGGTTCTCGAAGAGGGGGTGACCATCACTAGCACGGCTCTCCAGAACACGTTGGACACAGCAGACACAGCGAGCAGGGCGTGTCGTACTCAGCGTGGCTCCAGTCGTCAGGGCTGTCACAGGAGGTGCAGCACTCAATCCAGGACCTGCCCTTTGATGGGGCTGCTCTGTTTTCTGGCAAAGCAGACGAGAAGCTGCACGCCCTGAAGGACTCTAGAGCCATGCTACGCTCTTTGGGCCTGTACACCCCACAGATGGTGAGGCAACAGACCCACCAGCAGCAGCAGCAACAACCTAGCAACCGCCTAGGACCTTTTCCCCCTACAAGGGGCAGGGATAGGAGCAGGGGCATTGGATGGCGCGACCGCTCTGGGTAGTCCTCCGCTTCCCAGCAAGGGCCCCTTAAGGATTCTAAAGGGAATCAGCAATTTTGATGGTGTGCCTGGGGGTGGCATCATTATCCCCCTCCTGGATTCACCCCTGGCCTTCAGAGACAGGTTAAGGTCTTTTTATGAACAGTGGCAGGACATCACATCAGACCACTGGGTCCTTGATCTAGTATGCTGGGGTTACGCCCTTCACTTCATGGCTTTTCTCCCTAATTTCCCCCCTTTCCCGTCCCTCTTCAGGGACCCATCTTATGAGCAACTCCTGGTTCAGGAGGCCCACTCTCTCCTAGACAAAGGAGCGATAGAAGTGGTTCCTCCACTCGAGATAGGGAGTGGGTTCTACTCGAGGTACTTTCCTTGTCCCAAAAGCCAAGGGCGGCCTCAGGCCTATATTGGACCTGCGCAAACTGAACAGGTTCATAAAGAAACTCAAGTTTCACATGGTGTCCCTAGCGGCCATTATCCCAGTTCTGAATCCAGGAGATTGGTTTGCGCCCTCGACTTGAAGGATGCGTACTTTCGTATCTCCATCCTTCCCAGCCACAGGCGCTTCCTCAGGTTTGTGGTTGCTGATGGCCACTGCCAGTTTACGGACTTGCCCTTTGGCCTGTCATCCTTCCCCAGGGTCTTTACGAAGTGTGTGGTGGTAGTGACAGCCTACCTGAGACACAGAGGGGTCCAGATGTACCTGGACGACTGATTAATAAGAGGCAGGTCCAGGTCTCAGGTGCAAGAGGCAGTATCCCTCACCTATGCCACTTGTAATAACCTGGGGTTGCTCGTCAACGAGCAGAAATCGACGTTGACCCCAGTGCAACACATAGAGTTCATAGAGGCTGACCTGGACTCAGGGCGAGCCAAAGCTTCCCTCCCATGCTCAAGTTTCAAGGACATGTCAGCGATAATTTCACAACTACAGCGGTACCCCACGATGACAGCCAGGCAGTGCCTTCAGCTGTTGGGTCACATGACCGCATGTAATACGTGGGGAGGTTGGCCCGCCTCAGGCTTAGGCCCCTCCAGGGTTGGTTGGCCTCAGCGTACGTGCCCAGCAGGCACCGGTTGGACAGACTGGTCCCCAACTGGACTGTTTGCGTCATCCTGGAACAGGAAGTGCCCGAGGTTCTGCTCACTCCGGGGTCGCAAGCTGGGCTCCATCTCTGACGTATTCCTCATCGAATGGATGGGGACCCTCATGTACGCGTTCCCCCCATCCCGCTCTCACCCAGGGTCCTCTTGAAAATCAAGAGGGACAGAGCGGACATGATCCTGATTGCCCCGGCGTGGCCGAGACAGCACTGGTTCAGTATGCTGCAGGACCTCTCTGTTGCCATGCTGATCGAGCTCCCGAGGATTCTGGACCTGCTCTCCCAGGACCACGGTCACCTATTGCACCCGAGCCTGGACTCCCTGTACCTGACGGCCTGGAGACTCTCTGGCTGATGGAGGAGGAGAGACCCTGCTTGGCGAAGGTCCAGCACGTTCTGCTGGGCAGCAGAAAACCTTCCACACAGGTCATTTGTAGGGCCAAGTGGAAGAGGTTCACCTGCTGGGCGGAATCACGGGGCATCCCTCCCGGTCTGTCCCCTATACAGGCTATCCTGGAGTATCTGTTACAACTTAGGCTCCAGGGTTTAGCACTAGCCTCCCTTAAGGTGCACCTGGTGGCCATTTTGGCTTTCCATCTGCCGTTGGAGGGGCACTCCCTGTTTTCCCACCCGACGTCGGTGAGGCTCCTCAAGGGGGTTGAGAGGCTGTATCCGCAGGTCCGTGACATGGTGCCTCCCTAGGATCTGCACCTGGTCCTCTCTAGACTCACGGGCCCCCCTTTGAACCCATGGCCACATGCCCCCTGCTGATCCTGTCCTGGAAGGTGGCCTTCCTGGTGGCCATTACATTGGCTAGGAGGGTCTTGTCTCTGAGTTAAGGGCATTGACCTCGGAGCCACCCTGTACCATGTTCTTCCAAGATAAGGTGCAGCTGAGACCCCACTCAGCTTTTCTGCCTAAGGTGGTCTTGCAATTTCATTATAATCAAGACATATTCCTCCCCGTGTTTTTTCCTAAACCGTACGGATCTGAGGAGGAGAGGAGATTGCACTCCCTAGGATGTGAGGAGAGCCCTGGCCTTCTCCATCGAGAGGACAAAGCCGTTCCAGAGGACGACGCTCTTGTCACAGTGGTGGGCAGGATGAAGGGATCCCCGGTCTCCCCACAGTGCGTCTCCAAATGCATCACTGCATACATAAAGCTCTGCTGTGAGCTGGCGGGCGTTCAGCTCCTCGGGATCATGACAGCACACTCAACCAGGGCTCAGGCCTCAGCAGCAGCCTTCCTAGAAAGTGTCTCCCTGCACGACATCTGCAAAGCTGCTACCTGGTCATCGGTGCACACCTTTGCATCGTGCTACGCCATTGTCCAGCAGATGAGGGAGGATGTGCGATTCGGCAGAGCCGTGCTGAGGGCAGCTCACCGATGACTCCTACCCACCTCCAAGGTATTTAATCACCTAAGGGGAATGGATATGAGCCATCCCTCGAAGACAGAAAACATGGTTACTTACCAGTAACTGTTGTTCTTCAAGATGTGTTGCTTATATCCATTCCACACCCACCCTCCGTCCCCGCTGTTGGAGTCGGCAGAAAGAAGGGACTGAGGGTCTGTGGGGCCGACGGTGCCTTATGTACCGCGGCATGAGCACAGCACTCCAGGGGGCACCAGAGCCGGCCCTACAGAGTCTGCTAAGGGAAAAAAGTCTGGGAACCGTGCACGAGGGCACGCACTCACCTAAGGGGAATGGATATGAGCAACACATCTCGAAGAACAACAGTTATTGGTAAGTGACCATGTTTTCTCCTCACCTGGATCTCTAACACAGACAAACTTAAAGAATCTGGGTTTGATGAAAAAGAGATGGAGATGCTTGCTGATTGCTACTAGACACTTTGGGTTATCGTGCTGGCCTCCTTTTCTGCTGGCCTTACCTCACACTGGATAGGCGGGGTAGTAAGAAGGAAATACTCAGTTGAACAAGGTGTAACCTCTATTTTCTGTGCTCTCTGAATGAAAGGAGCGAACCTGTGGATGGTGAATCAGTCACTCCTGTGTGGTAACAGATTAAAGAAAGATGTTTTTTAAAAAAAAATCTACAGTACAGATGCCATATACTGGTCCTGTGCCTGGAAGAGGTCATTCCACCATTGATATCAATACTGTCTAAGTTCTTTACTGTGCTTTGAAACTGGAATTCATGTTATGATGTTTGGTGAAATACTTGTGGTTTTATTTATTTTACACTTACGCTGTGATATGTGAGGGAAAAAAAGGAGGAGTGGAAGTATAGATAGCTGAGGGAATAAGAAATAACCTACTCTATACAGCACAAAAGCACTGATTAACAATGATGTTTTGCAAGTATGGCTCGGTCTACACTTACGTTTGAGATTCGGCGGCAGTCGACGGGAGATACGCAAGTGACGTAAATCACTTGCGTATGTCCCGTCGATTTCGTGGCGTCTCCTCCGCGTGCCGTCCACACTGCGCCGTGTCGAAGGGAGCAGCATTCCCATTCGATCCAAAGCAATCAATCTGATGGCGGCGAACTTGCCGCTGTCGGTGTAGACCTGGCCTAAGTTTACACAGGAGCTCTATCCATTTCTGCCTTCTCACTCAAGCCTGGTTGGACAGGAAGTAGGAGTACATCATCATCTTGGCTCTGCCCTGTTCACTTTATCAATCAATTGTAAGACACCCTAACCTACTCCTATACACTATAATTCTGATTTTTTTACAATTGAAATCAATAAGATAGTCTTCTAGGTCATTACATATAGCGAATAGGAGGAGAAAGCTGCAAGGCAATACCGTTGTTGGTGTAAATTGGCACTGCCATTTTTGAGGGTGTAGGGCAGATTTTCTTTATTGATATTTTGGGTCATCTGCAATAAGATATTACAATTACATTTTCTGGACACATACATGGAACATATCTTAATGCAGAATTAACAGTATTAAGCAACATATTGTATATTGACCATATTTTGCTATATCATTAACATTTCCCTTTTTTCAAAATTTCTTTAACATAACCATAATAGGGAGGGCGTGTGTGTGTGTGAAGTTCTATAAAAAAAAATCAAAACATTCATATTAGCTTTTTTGTTTCTTCTTTTGAGCATCTCAGGAGAATAGAAGGAAAGAAAAAAGCTAAGGGGGATGCAAACCAATTACTCTGTCTGTATATTCTTCTTGACTATCCTATTAGCATAGGATTACTATGTCCGTATCAAAACATTTCAATTGTGTCTGTATTTCTATTGTATTGTTTTCCTGTACAAGATATACTATCGCTTTTATCCATTTTTTTGTGAGTTTCTCCGGGGCTGTTCTCATTAAATTTAACCCTTTCATTATGAGATTATTAATATTTTTTGGGTGATGTACACTATGAATCATTTCCTCGGTCCACAAATTTATGACTGCTTTTTTCCTATAAAGAGCAAAAGTAGTAGATTCCTTATTCAGGTTTTAATCTTTTTAACAGGCTAACTCCCACCACATATCTTTAAAGTCCTGTTCAAATTCTATCTCTATTTTAAAAATTTCTTTCAAGATGGTTTTCTGAATTTTTTTAACCATTCAGTAATCCCATACAACTTTTCCCATTCAGTAGTCCCATGAAAGAGGCCCTATATGTTTTGCATTTTATACAGCTATCTGGGACACTGATATGTATTTTGTCATACAGAGATGAAGAAACATACTTTCTGTGAATTAATACTGAACTTGCATTTGGTTAATATTAGAGCCAATATTTATCTCCATTATTGCATTCCATTCTTTTGCTGTTACTTCATATGTAGAGTCTGCACTCCGTAACTTAATAGCTTTATGCAGTTTGTTCTTGAAAACGTAGCCATGAGATCATATGTTTTAGATATAATCTTGATTGCTGAAATTTCAACCCAATGTATAAAATTTCATTCCTTTCTTCTCTGAAAGTGTTTTTAATAAAGTAAGCAATTTGCATAAACTCATATTACACATTCTTTTTTTAATGTATTAGCTATATGTTTGTTTTAAGGGATGGCCAATATCATACTGATATTTCCCCAGCATTTAAAAACGTTCTTAGTCAGCCCAGATTTGAAAGCACTGTTGTTTTTTATTTTTGATATTACCAAGATCTGCTCTTCTTGTTTGAGCAAGTGCCTTATGTATGCCCAATTAGGAAGTGAACTTTTACGCAGCGGGTGATGTTTCATGAGTGCTGGAATTTTGGGATATGAATCTGGCACACAACTATATAATGAGATTGGGTTTGCCAGTTTCTGTTCTATCTGTATTCATGATGGTTTTTTCTCTATTAGTGATCCAGTCCAGTACCAATCTAATTTGTACTGTTGTATAGTATCTCTTGATGTCTGGTATTGCCAGGCCTCCCATCTCAACTGGGTGTTCCAGCCATTCTGTTTTATTCTTGGTTTCCGATTTTGCCATAGGACTCTTTGAGTAACTTTTTAAAATTTCTCGCATACATTTTTGGAAGATGTAAAGTGAATCATGGAAAGGATACAAGACCCTGGGGAGGACATTCATTTTAAATGTGTGAATTCTGCCTATCAAAGTCAATGGTAATAATGTCCACCTTTCTAGATCATTGTATAATCTCATTGACTTCAATGGGAAATGACAGTTGGCACTAGCTGGGGATCTGACCCCAACCCTTTGAAATGAGGAGAATTCATTTTTACCACTTAATAGAGGAAAAAGGCTTTTTCCTCAGTTTTAGGTTCCTAAGTGATCAGACCAATCAAACTCCCACTGCAGTTTAGTCTTTCCATTGATTGCAGTCTGAGCTGGATTGAGTCCACAATGCACAAGAATCTCTGTCCTTTGAAATTGGGGGAAACCTACGATTAGTAGAAGTATTGATGTCCAGCAAGAGGCTGCTGTCTTGCTTGGCAGAGCACAGGATCTGGTGGTATTGATGTGATGAGCTTTAGTGTTGTTTCCACTTTAGAGAATTCCAAACTGGTAAGAGGCACAAACATTATTCATTTTAAGTAGTGAAATGGGGTTTGGAAGTGTTATCATTTCCCCATGTATACATTCTCATATACATACTGTGATCACACTATTCCATGCATGGTGCAAACCTACTTATTAATTAAGATTTTAAATTTACAGGATCCTGATCTGAGAGAAGAATGAGTTACAGAAAGCACAAACTGCTGCTAATCCTGCAAATGATTTGTTATGTGTATAGTAAAGTGTCTACTAAGTTGCTCAGACTTTCTTCCTCTTTGTCTCCTTTCCTTCCCCTTCTAACGAAAGACCTTTTAGGAAGGTATTGTCTGAAGAGATGCTTGGAGAATAGATGATATGGGCAATGGAATAAAAATAGAAATAATTTTGAAATCCAGTGTTTCTTTAGAATTTTGTCTGCCCAGCAGAGCTGTAGACTTCCAGTACTTAAGATGTTGATCAGTACTACCATAGTGGGAATAATAAAATATATGAATTTCTTGTCCTTTTACTGTAGTGAGCTGAGGGTGAAATGAATACAGCTACTGGAACTTGCTACTTTCAAAAATGGTTTTGTTGCTTCTATAGGGTCCAAATTAACCCACCGTTCAGAAACTCATCTTTTAGCACTGTTGTACCAAGATTAAGTGCAGTATATAGCAGGAACCGGCATGACTTTAGAAGAATGAAATAAGGTTACTTTCGTACTGGAAGCCTAATTAGTGCAGTACACCAAGTACCAGATGTGTGACAGCATCCTCTAGATTAGAAAACAGTAATGGAGGAAGCTTGAACTAGAAAGAGATTCAGTTTTTAAATTAATATGAAGTTGTCTGTAACTTAATTTCCATGATTCAGTATTACTGATATTAAGTAATTCTGAAGAATAATCATTGATGGCAGTGTAAGTTACATGGGGATGGAAGGGAATTTAGAAGTGACAAGCAACATGACTCTCACTCAGGCACAGTTGAAAGATATAATTGTCATGTGATGCATGTTTGCTTTTTCATAAGGCAAATCAGTTCAGCTTTTCTATTTTAATTCTGCTTCAAGGTTTGTTTGGCTCATATTGAATGTAAGAACATAAAGAAAGAACTTGTGGTTATTAAAATGGTGTAGTATCAGTTTACTAGAGAGATGTATTTGGTATTATTGTATCATGACCTGAATTGGGGATGGGACAGCTTATTTATTAATTGTTTTCCATCTTTAACATTGATATCTAATTTGTTTTGCATCCTAAATGTTCTATGTAAAATCTAAGACTGAAAGGAAATTAAGAGCTGAGATGCTCCTGTTAACATGTATACAGAATAACAGTAGCAAACACACACTTCAATTAAAGCCCTTTTGGAGAGTTTTATTGTGAGGTGATTCTCTGTTCCTTACAGAATAGTCATGAGTAGTGTTTTTAATTAGTATTTTTTTCATTTGTTTACTGATAGCATCCAAAAGTTAGTAGGTATTTCCTACACACAGGAAGGAATTGTCCCTGCCCTCAAGTTTATAATCTTAAACAATAGGTATTAGACAGATGGGATGAGATTCTCACCCCTGCCCTGGGCTGTTTATGCTGGATAAAAGCCAGAGCTGTGTAAAGGGACTTTAAACGCCCCAGTTTTGGCTGAGGGAGGGTGCCCCTAGTGCAAGTGCTGTGACATAGAGCTGTATTGTGTTTTGAGGAGTCCCTCAGAAGCCTTGATGTAGCCAGTGGGAAGAGAACACTGCAGGGGGGAGAGGGAGAGGAGGTGGTGGCACTGGGACTGGTGGGGGAGAAGGTGCATTCTGCAAGCTGTGGAGATGTCAGGCAGTGCTGTGGCCCATAAAGCAGCTAAGAGAGACTGCCATAATTAAACAGGTGTAAGCATGAAAGGGTACATTTTTATGAATTTGCTGAGGTGTCAGTTACTTTTTAAAGCTGGAATCTAACACTAGATTTGTCAATTGAATAAGTGTTATCAGTATAAAATGGAATCTGGTAGGATAACCTCTTTTTATTGAATACTGGGAGCATTTGCTTATACATTTTAACATTTGATTCCTTTCACATCAACTTTTAACTTGAACCAGTATTCTCAGTTCTGTCCACTTGATTATTCTTAATCAACAATTTTATTAATTCAGCCAAAATTACATTAGAATGGAATCAGCTGTGGCCCAAACAAGTGCAAACCCAGGTTGTGTTCTAGGTACATGCTGAACAAACTATACAGTCTTTCAAGCTGCTGTCAGTGACTAAGATTGAGGCTCAGCAGTTATAACAAGGAACAGTGCAAATCACCAAGATTTCTCATTGTTCACTTCTGATCATCATTTCTTTAGTATGTAATACATTCATCTCCCTTCCAGCATTTCTCCAAGGAGGAGGGATGTACTTGCCTTAAAGGCACTTGTGAGTGTTGGATCCCTGTTGTTTGAATGGATTGGTTGGAAAGGGACAAGTTTAGAATAACAAAAACAACTGCATAAAGTTATGGTTCAAATTTCTCTTAGGCCAATTTGCTTGGACTTATAAAGGACTTAAAATCTAAAATACGGTTACTTGAGTTCTCACTAGAGCAGTGGTCACCAAGCTTTTTAGGACACGTCCTCCCATTCCACACACCCCCACCTCCAGCTTGGGTCATGGTCGGGGCTTGGAGCTGTGGCTGGAAGCAAGGCTGAAGGGGACAAGTCAGGAACAGTGGCCAGGGGTCGAGGCTGGGTGTAGGGAAGAGCGGCTGAAGGCCAAGTGAGAAACAATGGCTGGGGCCATGGCTACAGCCAGGTGCCGGAGACTGAGAGTGGAACAGCGACCGGGGCCACGTCCAGGCCATGGGGGCTAAGACCGCAGCTGCAACCAGGGGCCGCAGCTGAGGCCAGGAGTGGAGCCCTGGCTATGGAAGCTAAGCCGGGAACTTCAGCCTGGCCAGAGACCAAGGCAGGGAGCCGAGGCTGGAGCCGTGGCTGAGGAGTTGGTCTAGATAAGAGCTCAGGGCAGAGTGGCACTTCCTTCCACGTCCCACTCCTGCCCATGAGGGCTGGTCTGGGCCCTTCTGCTTTCTCCCCTACCCCCCAAACATTCCTCTGTGCACCCTAGGGCGGCATGCCCTACAGTTTGGGGACCTCTGTATGAGAGAGTGTAAACTTAACAAGATACCCAGCATTAAAATTAGTAAACTAATGTTCCCTGGACTCAATAAAAAGCGGTTATTCCATTCGATTCCAATCGATAATGTTTTTAACGGTATGCAATTGACAAACCTAGTTTGTTAGATTTCAGTTTTAAAATCTAATTAATAAATTCATAAAAATTGAAACTCTTTCATGCTTACACAGCCCGGCAGGGCTTTCTGAATTATGCTGGAAGACATTCTAGCTCAAATAGCCCTGATACTCAGACTTCAGTGGTTCAGGGGTCAAATCAGCAATCAACAGAACCCAAAAGAGCTGCAGTATGTGAATTCATAGTTTATTCTTGCAGCAAAATGACTAATCAAGTATTATTTTATCAACTACAGTTGGTTAATAATATAGTAAAAGCATCCTGATTGGTTAATAAGTTAGATTGGTGAATAATTAAATCACACATTGTTTTAATATCATGTGCTGCAAAGAGCCACAGGAGATGCATTAAAGAGCCACTTGTGGCTTGGCGGCTTCAGTCTGAGTATCAGTGCCTTAGAGCATCTCTAGATTGGGAGGGCCCGTCTTTCCCCCAGGCTGAGAGTTATATGGCACAGTGCAGAACCTGGCCTTCAAGCTACATCTGTCTGCCTTGATGTTTTTAGAGGGGCTACTTACCATTTTCAAACTATGCAGAATATAAGTATTTATTTCAAAAATTTAAATTTCTAGCCCTCGTGGTTCTGAAGAAACCTTCCACAGTGACACAGTGTTTCTCAAACTGGGGGTCCTAACACAAAAGGAGGTCACAATCCTATTGTAGGGGGGTTGTGAGAGCAGCAGCTGCTGGCTGGGCGATCAGCTCTGAAAGCAGCACTGCCACCAGCAGTAGCGCAGAAGTAAAGGTGGCATGGCATGGGGGAATCATCACAGCTTATTTCCAAAGGGGGTTCCAGCAAAAGCAGTTTGTGAACCCTTGGTGTAACCTATGTTGTATACTACCTGAGCCTGCAAACAGTATGAAGCAGTTATCCTGAGAGATTCCCAATGAATTATGCTGAACATGAGAAATTATTGAATAGATAATGATCAGAAAACAGTGATTAAATTATAATTGTAGTTACTAGTTTACAAGCAATATTCTTCCTTAGGAAACTGCATGTTTACATCATTGGGAGTTCTGTTATGGATTAAGGGTATAAAATAGTCCAAAATATTTGTCTGGTCTGACTGGCCATAATTAAATATGAACTTCCCCTCTGTCCACAGGATGAGTTTGATACTCCTGAACAAAAAGGACAAACTGCATATGAACATTAATGGAAAAAGAGACCATCAAAATATTCATAATCTTTATAATTTCCCCATTTATAAAATGGGAGTAATGATACAGATTTCCTTTGTAAAGCACCCTACAAGAATCTAAAGGAAGTTCAATGTAAAAGCTAGCTATTATTAATATTCCAGTCATATGTAATACTTGGATTTATTTTCACATTAAATCAATAAATACACATCATCTTTATCTGACAATACACAATCTATCCAAATAGGCAATTTCTAAATAGGTTGTAGGCTTGACTGTCAAATGTAGCTTACAAATTTCAGAAGGTGGTATCATATCTCAAAAGAAATAATGTTTCAGATACTGTCTGAAGTAATATTCTACAGCAGGGAATGCTCCTTTGTGTTTTTTAGTGGTATGTAATTTACATACTCAAGGAAGTTTCTTTTTAATATTATTCATAGGCTTGTGAATGGAATTTTTATAGAAGGTTCTTTCTTATTCAGCTTTTCCTGATTAGATTCATTAGAAAGTTTCAAAATATTCTTCTTTTTTACTTCTCTGTATTGCTCTCTCTGGAAAAGTAATCTATTCCCCCCATTTCTTCCCTTATTTTAGACTATTTCTGGTTAGCAAACATTGTGTTCTTGCCCTGCTCCTCTACTTGTAGCTTTTTAGGGAAGGGAAGAGCCAATATAATTTTTATTGGTTACATCCTTATTGGGTTCCTTGATATCATCAGCGATGTCTGAAAATGAGCTGGTATGCTTTTGGCATGGATGGCTGCTTCTGGGGCAGCGGAGCATACTCCTCTGTATGTTTACTTAGGGAGTAATATTTGTTTCTATTTTTATAATACTGCACTGGCAGAGTGGTTAATTTTCAAGTCTGAAAGGCCTTTTTCACTGCCTGTCAAGGCTGGGTCATGGGCTGCCATACCTAGTAGTCAGAGCCGAGAGTCAGCTGGGTCAGGATACCGAAAGGTCGGAAGCAGGAGACAAACTTGGGATTGGAACCACGAGTCGGTAATTAGAGTCAGGCCAGCTGGGTCATGATAAAAGGGGGTCAGAGGCAGGAGACAAACCAGAGATCAGAAACACAAGTCAGAGGTCAAGAGACAAGTGAGGTCGGGATGCCAGGAACTCAAGCTGGGAGAGCAGGAGGCATGAGGTACACAGTCTGGAGCGAGTGGATCCCAGTTGTTCAGACAGTTTCCTGTTCCTGTTGCTGGCTTAAGTAGAGCCAGAGGCCAGTTTGCTACTCTGGGACTCATCAAATAGGATATCAGGGGTGGAGCCTTAAACTGGGGCAGAGCTTCATGGGTCCTGGGTCAGCAGTTGTCAGGAGGCTTCCAAGTGGAGGGTTAAAGCATAGCTACTCCTGTGAACCCAGGCTCTAGGCCTCTGGGTCATGACACTGCCTTTATGTATCAGTTTGCAGGAATGTCAAATATTCAGTATAAATGAGTTGACTATGTCTGTAACAATTGATTTGCTTTAATATTCAAGTAAGAACATCACTGAAAGGGTGGGACTGATGTGCTCACAACAATTAACGTCTCTTTATCAGCACATATTAAAGGGAAATCTTTAAATCTAGTAAATTTTGAAGGAAAAAGATATTTAAAACTAGCTTCAGGTACCAAACCTCTTGGTCCCCCAGCCGTTCTTTGGAATTTTACAGTCCGTTTCTCCTATTTTAAATGTTTTCTCTCTCTTTTGCTATGTGAAAGACTTGCACATAAATCTTGGGTAAGGGAGGACTCTACAAGACTAACTGTGAAATTGACTCACAAAGTTGCCAAATGCACCATGTAAACTGGGGAAAAAATAGAGAAATCTCGTGGTTTTTTAGTTATGGTGATTGTATTTTATGCACTGAAACAGTTTTAAAAAGTTACAGATGTGTTTAAATTGACTGTGTTCCTTTAAACGTACTGCTCATGGATGGTTCTGTTAATTTCCGCAAGACACTGACATGTGCAGACTTGTCCGTCAAGATAGCCAGCCCCCTTCAGGGCTTCAGTAATTATTTGATCTGATTTTTATCTTGCCTTGGTGATTGTCTTACACTTTTTGTATTTCCGCTTTTACATTTCAAATGCTGATGTACGCTACAAAGTTTCTCTTGCTTTGGATATTGGCAATTGACAAGATTCACTGGTTCTAACCAGGCTTTATAACAACATTTTCCAGTAATGATGAGGGTAAGGGGGGGGGAGAAAACATGTTACAGAGGGAATGTGTTTTTTCTTCATATTTCCAGCCATTTGGATGATTAATATTTATAGCCTTCCCAACACAATAACTTGGGTTTATAGCCATTTGTAATATAGCATTGTATGATGGCTTGTGTATATTTTTTCTTAACCAGCTAGAAAATAAACAGAACTCTTACTTGTTTTTACCTCTCTTTTTTTTTGATTGATTCCTTCCTCTTTTTCATTGGCCCTTAATCCAAAAAGGGTTGTACTAACTCTGGGCTGTTTTATTTGCTTTGTACTTCTCTTCCTTTGTATTGTTCCCATTTTGTCCTCTCTCTTTTTTCCCTTCCCTATTGTATTGGCTGGAGTGCCTTGATGAGATGCTGGAAAGTAGACTGCCAGTTCTGTTAGAGAAGATGTTATAGTTCCTTAGCTTTCTGGCATGTGGACATCGTCATCAGTAGTCATTCTGAGGTCTCAGTATCTCATGCGTTAGGCTTTGAGAGAAAAATATAAATGAATTAAATAAGAACTTCATAAAAAAGAGGGAGATTTTAATAGATTTTCTATTTCATGCAACCCTAATGTTAACAAAAACAACAACAATAAAAAAGTAGGTCAGACTAGATAGTAACTACTAAAGAGTCTGTTTCTAAAATGGAGTTGCCTCCACATTCCTCTCTGATTGCTCTATAACTTGTCTTTTATATGTATTCTAAAATTGTAGATAGGGTTTACATAACTTGGTTTTTTAAAAAAAAATAAATTCTTTAACAAACATCACATCTCATCTTTAATCACCTTATTACTTACTTCTGCCATCGTGTACATCAATTAGTCAGGCGAGGAGGCTAATCTGCAAAAGCAAACAATATATTCTTCCTCTAGCCCCTCATTGTAATTGCAAAATTTAAAAGTTGCTGCTGCTTCTATTGTTTACAATGAATTCCATGGGCAAATTGTTTGTGCAGCAGATTTGCATCATAATGCCTTGCAGATACTGCAGCAATAATAGCAAAAATCCCAATAGTTTTCACTGTACTATATATATTTGAGTAAGTAAGAAATAAGTAAGTAATAATTTATACAGTCAAGACATAGACTGCAGTCTTGCTCTTTGCGTATGAAAGTGTAGATCTGGAGTTTATATTAAACAATCAGTTCTTTAATAAGTCAATGTTTATATTTGTTGTTCTGAGACTGTTATTGTATGACTGAAAGCTGTCAGACAAGTGTTTTTTCTCTTCAGTGAATTAGCATGTATTGTTTCTTTTTCCTCCAAACCTAGTTCATGTGCTCCTAGAGTGTAATAATGTATTGTGTGGGGCTTTCCTGTTTTATAACATTTCAGCCTGGGATTTTCTGAAGCTCCTAAAGCATTTAAATCCTATTGACATTTAACGGGAGTTGGGTGCCTCACTCTTTGTAGCCTCCTTTGAAATAGTTTGTTACTTCAATACATGAATAAATCTTTCCCTTAATTTCCCTGTTTACCCATTCTCTTTATTTTTGCTCGCCATAGTCACTGAGCCACTGGCAAAACTCATCTGTTTAGTTTGGAATCTGTCATTTTATGCTGTGATTTTTCCTATCGTAACCCTTTTCCAAACAATTTCAGATGACCCTTCCCTCTAGCTAGAAGAGTAGAACATTCTTCTTCAGAAAATAGTGTTGCTGTTAATGACGTCAGACCCTTCGCTTGGATTAGGTTGTTGCTTCCTCCTCTGTAATATTGATCTCATTCTATCTTCATTGCTCTTTGCCTTCATCAGCCCCAAAGTGTGGAAGTTGAGGTCACTTTTTGACTCCATGCTACAAGATGACACTGCAATGAGCTGCTGTAGATCCATTTATTTGCTGTTCTCATCTCAGTCTAAATATGACTCATGCTGTTACTGTTAGAGACATTTGTGCTCCAGCGTGGGACCAGTGATAACATTCCATTATTGCCAGCACCAAATCTTCATAAATCATGAGTCGGGCTCACCAAAAATCATGATACTGGCTTTAAAATCATGATATTACATAAAAATAATAGATTTGTTGGTGTTTTTATTTGCCTTCTGCTTTTTGAGCCTTGAGGGTGCACTGGGGTCACATTTTGACGCTTTCTCCACAGCCACGAGGGCTAGAGCCTTACATTTACTTTAAGAATGAAGGCTGTAATCATCCCATGTCCACTTGACTCCAAGAGCTGGGGTTTTAAGGAAAACAATAATTATCATGAGACTCATGACACAAACTCCTGGGAATTGACAACACTGACATTCCCCAAATTCTGCTGGGTCTCTGTTCTCGGAATCACCAGTCACTGAATGACAAAATAATGGAAAAATGCAATATATAAGGGTGATTACAACTTTGAACCTGAAAAGTAAGGCTTTAATTAGAAGCTGATGAGAGAGGCAAGTATTTCTAATTTTATTAATAAGAAGTTCTAAGATTGAGAACTGAGTCATATGTCCATTTAATTAGCTCTTTATACTTGTGTTGTGAGGAGACCAGGAGGGGTTTAAACCAGTAGTAGGAGGGAAGGGTAAAAAGAGGAAAAAGATAAGTGCACTCAGCACAAAATTCAGATGTTGAGAAGAAAATTAATCAAGGAACCAAAGGATGTGAAGAGGACAAATTCTTTAATTATCTATTACACCAGTGCTAGGAGCCTGGGTAACAAGTAAGAGGAATTGGAATTATTCATTTGAGTATAAATTCAATCTGGTTGGTATTACTGAACCTGGTGGGATGATTTGCACAATTGGAATGTGATGGGCAAAAGAGTAAGTGGAGTGGGACTCTGTCAGAAATGACTACCTATTTCTGAGTCATTTATAACTCAAGAAAATTATCTTGAAAGATCAATGTGCTAACAGATAAAGCACAAGATGGGGCACTAGTTGGTATCTGTTATAGAACACCAGATCACACCAGCAAGCGGAAGATCACTGTCCTTGTACACCTATCTAAAAGTGTAGGAAAAAAACCTGTTTTATAAAGGGAGGGGGAATTCCATTTGAGTTGCGTATACTGGAGGTCTCATGCTGCCAGTCCTTGACATTTATAATCATTATAGATGATAATTTCCTAACTCAAAAAGTTTTGAAGCCAACATGAGGGAATTCTGTATTAGACCTTGTCCTAACTAACAAATAAGAATTGATCACAGAACTAAAAGTTAATGGTAGGTAGGTAAGTGATCATCCCTTGATCACATTTGTAATGTGCAAGCAAAACAAAGTCTAGACCTGTAATAGATATTAGGTGCTTTAATAGAGCCAATTTCATAAAGCTGAAAAACAATTATGAGCCAAATCAGCTGGGAGAAAAAATTTAATTAGAATAATGTGAATGGTAATTGGGAATCGTTTAAGAACACTTTGCTAGATGCCCCAAAAGCCACAATCTCACAACTGAGGAAGAAGTTGGTATTGGTTTTAAAAAAATAATCTTGTTTAGAGGGAAATGAAGGTAGCTGTTTAAAAAAAAAAAGAGAGAAAAAAGTGTGTATATAAAACAATGAAAAAATGGGGAAGTTTAATAATGAATATAAATCAGAGATTAGGAATTGTAAAAAATTGATAAGAGAAACAAAGGGACATGAGAAATCTATGGCCAGCAGAGGTAAGGACACTAAAGAAGAGTTGGAGAAAAAACAGATATGGCGATAACTCTTTGCATTCCACTGGTATCTCTGGAGAATGTTAAACAGAAGCTGCTAAAGTTAGATAACTTGTTTCCAAAACTTTTAATAGAGTTGTCTGAGGAGTTTGTAGGCCCACTAATGTTGATTTTCAATGGGCCTTGGAACACTAGAGAAGTTCCAGACAACTAGAAGAACTAGAAGTTCCAGACAACTAGAGGAAAGCTACCCTTTTAAAAAAGGGTAAATGGGGATGACCCAGGTAATTATAGGCCTATCAATGTGACATTGATCGTGGACAAGAAAGGCAATGCTATTAATGCCAATCTATATGAGTTTATGGAAAGCGAATCTTCTCAAACGATCTTGATTTTTTTTATGAGCTAACATGTTTGGCTGATAAATGTAATAGTGTTTAATTAATATGCCTAGACTTCTGTAAGGCGTTTGACCTGGTGTGCATGACGTTTTGATTAAAAAAACTAAACCGATATCGAATTAACATGGCACACATTAAAAGTATTAAAAGCTGGCGAACTGATAAGGTCTTAAATTAGCATGAGAAATCAGAATGGAGGGCTGTATTAAGTAATTGTTGAAATGTGTGTTTTTTTTGTCATGCTTAAATGAAAAGCAACTCATGAAGCTGAACAGCTAAAATCTCTCAAAAATCTGGTATTTTATTACATATTTTTACAACATAAAAGTACTAAATAAAGTTACTTATTTAACAAAAAAGACAGATTTGGAAATACATATGTACAACAAGGCCTAATTAAGATTGATGGCAGAACATATGCAAAAAATTCTGTTAAGGCATCGTTTAGAAGCTACTGTTTTTGGAACTGAAATAAAAGAGAGAAAAATGCAGATGCACAGAAATACAGCATATGAATGTTATATTTTGAGGACACTTTCTGCTGCAAATGCTCAGTGCTCAAATTTCAAATGCTCATGTTAAGTAAAGGGAAAATAATATACAATATTTTCAAAATAAGTAAAATCATTAGCCCTCAGTAGAGACAAAATACTATCAAGTTCCAAGTTTAAAAGTTAACCATTTTAGCTGTTGCACTGTCAAAAGATTAGAACTGGATTACGGTAGGAAGCAGATAGTTTTTCATTCTCTCATAAATGAGGGTTTATCTGTGTACAGAATTGCACTGATTTAACTTGCAATTTTAAACTGATTTTATCAAACCAGTGCAAAAGGGCTGTGTTCCTAAATTGATTAGAAACAATTTTAAATTAAACCAAAATAAGCTACTCTTAAGCAGAGGTAAAAGAGTCTGCCTAAGGGTTTGTACTGGTTTAATTAAACTAGAGCACATTTGTGTATACAGGAGGCCTGAGAAATAGTTGAAGGGATTTTGCACAAACTAAAGAATAAAACTAAACTAAACTAAAAACCAACAATGTCGCCTTTGGGTAGGGACCAGACATAAGAATTTTTAGCTCTAATGAGGTGGTTTTGGAAATTTACGAGCAGGTGAAAACAGATTATAATAGTAGATACTCCATTCTGCAACTTTAATTGTAGAGGCTCCTCCTGTGATTTGTATAATACAGATTTGCACAGCAGTATAATTTCTTATTTAATAATAATGATAAACATTTACATGGTTTTGTATATTCAAATATTGCAAAATAATTAATTTTTCCTCACAATGTCTTTTAAAGTGATGTTTGGTTTCTGGAATCTCTGAAGAGCTCTGAGAGTCTATTAATCATTTCAACAGGAGTAGTTTATCAGTCTGAAAAACTCAGGCTGGGTATACACTGACAGTGGCAAATTCGCTATGGTCAATTCGATGTCTCTGGATCGACTGAGCGGTCTGTGTAAACCCACTCAGTTGATCCAGCAATCGACGTAGGAAAACCACCCCGGTAAGTGGCGCAGCACAGTGTGGACGGCACGCAGAGCACATGCAGCAAAGTCAACTGGAGATACGCAAGTGATTTACGTCACTTGCGTATCTCCCATCAACTGCTGCCGAATCTGGAAGGTAACTGTAGACCGAGCCTCTGAATCAAGCTGGATTGCAGACCATGCCCATCGGAGGTTGTTCAGTCTCTTTTGATTTGAAGAATTTTGCGGATGCTATCAATGCAGTGACTGAGCTGTTGAAAGGTGCAACTTTATACCTAAAGTTTATTACCAAAATATCAAACTTGTGTTGGCTGATTACTTTTCTTATTTTATTATTCAATTACCCAATTTAGGTACTGAAAAAAGACTGGAAGATGTATTTTCTTGAGGATTCAATATACTTGCAATGTTGGCTTCACACCCATATAATTCCAACTGTTGAAACCTCAAGATGCATGAGTTTCTTACAGGTTTTCCACACAACAGGTTCAAATTTCATCGTTACCATCGTACCATACATGCTTTTTTGCTTCAGATGAGCCAAGTGAAAATTGGGTCTGGAGAATTTTGAACTGGGTTAGTTTAACGTTACTAACACTGAGGACATGTCCGTGACAGACTATACTTGGTACTGCTTTCCATGGAATAGTCCATTTTCATAGTTGTGTGTGCATATATATTGCTTGCAGACTTTATCTTTGATGCTGTTGTTCCCAAAGACCTGTTTCTAGTTGATAATTTTTGAGTGCTCTTTTTAAAAATATTGTTTTTGAAAATACCAAATGCTTATCTGTATCTGGATGCTTTCCTACGTCCATTAGTTCAGTAGGTGGTGATGTATGGAATATGATGTTTACTGAATGAAGTTTTGTAATGTGGGTGTGGTGCTTCTTTGGTGTTCCATTTTCACCGTGGCATGACAGCTACATGTTGTATAAACCTCCCTTTCTATCCTGAAAAATAAACTGTTGGATAATAATCCACAGAAACCTGATCAGTAATGGTTAATATTCTCTCTGTGATTAAAGACAGTTGTTGATACTTAACAATTAACTTCAATCAATAACTTTTTATGATGCAGGGGATAGCTAAAGCATTTTTTATAACCTATAAGAAAATAACAGAAATTTCAATTAAATGAAAGAGCTTCCCACAGCTATCATTGGTAAGGCATGCAATGAATGGGATCAATTAAAACACTGAAGTACTAAATGTTTGGATTTGTTGCTATCCCATTTCCTCAGGACAGGAATATCTGACAATAAATTAAGATTTCAAAATATGAGAATTACATCCATTCAAGCTTCTGTATTCAGCACTGTATAGCTGTACTTGTTGGATAGGATTTTCAAAAGCACATAACGGGGAGTCTTCAAGTAGATTTAATTGGAGTGGAATTAGGACAATACTTAAGCGCTTTGGAAAATCTCTTCTTCCATATACAAAAGATAGTCAGAAACAGTGAAACTTTCAGGGGATGCACCCAGTTAAATTCTTATGCACACAATACCACTCCTCACTTTTCTCAAACAAGGAAAAGAAAAATCTAAAAAAGCCACCGTACTCACCAGCAATTCTAAACAGTCCATGTACGCTCAAAGATCTTGGGTTAGGGCTGCATTTTGGTCCCCTTGCTTTTGATCTTATTTTTTTTTTTAAAAAAACGTGGAGTTAGTGTGCTGCAGGTGAGCTGGGAGAGGAATTGCAGGCGATCTGGGAGATCTGCTTCAGTGTACTGGTAAACGTGTGTCAATCCTGGCACTCTGCAGCACTTTGTTTGTGGTGTCGTCTTCATTCACTCGTTCTCCAAATCCCATTTGCAGGCTTTGTGGTGGAACTGAGGTACGCAGCGATCAGCAGTTATGGAGTATGGGGTTGAGTCTGTTGCAGCTCTTTGTGATATCTCTCTCTGGCTGCATTTTGGGTGGAAGGTGTGTCTGTCAGGAGGAGAGAGCACAGGGGGCCTGCGGGCATTTGCCGAATTGTTGTATTAAGGACAATCCTACCTTTAGAATGAAGTGAGTTGGGGAGACTGAATCAGTATAACTTATTACTGAATTAACGTTATCAAATGGATGTTAGCACTTCACTGTGTGCTTTTTTTCCACAATATTTGTGCTGCAAATAAGTTCTGGACTCATTCTGAGCAGACCATTTTGTTGAGCTGCCTGTTATGCCCTGGCTTTTCTATTTATAACTTTGGTCTATGTAAGACATTGTGCTAGTCTGAGCTATTGTTAACAGTTGCAGCTCTGGAATATCCGTAGCTCTCTGGGGCTGAATCCACTTTCTGATGAAAACGATATGGTATGTGCTGCTTTTAGGGGGTAAAAAGAAAAAAAAATAGTCACAACCCTATTTTAGAATGAAACATGTGCTATTGTTTACTTTGGTGATTATTCCACTGCAATAGCTCTCCTAGGTTCAACATATCCAAATGGGTGTACGTTGTTTTTCATTTAAATAAAATGCAAATAAAAAAAATCTCAGCTCAGAGTAATGTTTTAATTTAAGGAATTATTTGAAGTAATTTTGGAACCATTAGTTACTATCTTTTGAGTACCTTTCTTTGGACGATGGGTGAGGTCCTAGAAGACTGGAGAAGGGCAAACGCAGCTATCTTTAAAAGGGAAACAAAGAGGACCCAAGGGAATTTTAGACTAGTCAGCCTAACTCCAGTTCCTGGAAAGATACTGGAACAAATGATTTAAACAATCAGTTTGTACGCATCTGAAGGATACTAGGATAATAAGTAATTGTCACTGTGGATTTGTCAAGAAAAAACATGCCAGTCCAAACCTAATTTCATCCTTAGTGACAGAGTTGTAGTGGATGGGGGAGGCTCTAGATGCAAAATACCTTGGTTTTAGTAAGGCTTGTATTAATTTAGATGGGATATATGGGCAAATGTGTTAACATAATGTTGTCCTCGTCCAACATCAAACACTGTTAAACAAGATTCAGAGTTTGCTATGCAGACACCACAGCCTGCTTAGTACTTTGGAAAACACACCATTTTACCTTTTCCTTTTAACCTTTTATTAATGTTTTATTAACACGCCTTTTAACCTTTTATTAAAGATAAAGAAAAAGAAGGAAAAACAGTTAAAACATTTGGAATGTAAAGTAGTAAACAAGACTGTCATTTCAACACCATCCCGTGTTCTCTTTCCCTTTAGTTAAAGTTTTTAGAGGGAAAACCACCTTTGTTTGAGAGTCTGTTCAATGGTATCAAAGACGGTAATAACTATCTTTTTGGGGAGAAGAGATGGGCTGGAGCTGTTGTTGCCATTGTTATTAAGTCTGATCCTATTTCATGCAAAGTGGTTGGTTGGGTTTCAGCTGGAGCTGGTAGAAGTGGCAATGTCATGTGGGTTTCTTTCTCCAGTCGGGACATTTTTCAGGATGAGGATGACAAGGCCTGATGCTTCAGGAGTCACTGCGGATGGCATAGTGGTGAAGTTCGTTCCAGTAACCATTTTTTCTCCAAGTCTCTTTCCTTAAGGGCCCACGAAGGGAACGGTAGGTGAAATGTTCCCTTATTATTTTGTTCACCAATTAGGCCTAGTTTTTGACACACCAATTTTTGGTTCACTGATTTCGGGGTTCACACTTTTCTTGTTCACCAAGCATGATCTTAATACAGGCTTTGATTTATATCAGTAAAGTTACTATAGGTTATTGTGACAGTTTATGAACTTTCACATACTTCTTACAGTTGAGCTTACAATTAGGGTAAATTTGAAGGTCCAGTTATCAAAACAGGCTTTTGACACAGACCCACATGACTAGGGAAATGTAGTCTAAATGAAATTACTATAAGGTAGGTGTGTAACTGGTTGCGAGATCATACTCTGAGTAGTTACCAATGGTTCACTGTCAACATAGGAGGATGTCTCTAGTGGGGTGGTTCAGGTGTCTGGCTTGGGTCTTGTACTATCAGTATTTTCACTGATGGCTTGAATAATAAAGTCGAGAGTATGCTTACAAAAGATGCAGATGACACCAACCTGGGAGCGGTTGCAAGTTCCTTGGAAGATAGGATTAGAATTCAAAGTGACCTTGACAAATGGAGAATTGGTTTGAAATCAGTAAGATGATATTTAATAAAGACAAGTACTTAAGAAGGAAAAATCAAATGCACAACTAGAAAATTGGGAATAATTGACTATGTGGTAGTACTGCTATAGAGGATCTGTGGATGATGATAAATCACAAATTGAATATGAGTCACCCCTGCGATACACTAGTGATCATGGGGAATATCGTTCTGGGTATATTAACAGGATTGTTGTACTTAAGATATTAGGAAAAGGTTCTAACTATAAATTAAGCTCTGGATTAGACGTCCAAGGGACGTTGTAGAATCCTCATTACTGAAGATTTTTAAGAACAGGTTGGACAAACATCTGTCAGGGATGTTTAGGTTTACTTGGTCCCCAGGGGCTGGACTTGAGATCCTCTTGAGGTCCCTTCCATTCCTGTATTTCTATGAGTTGTGCTCCAAAAAGCACAATTCCATTCTTAATTCACTCAGGGTGCCCTCATTATTTACAGATACTCTAGGATCAATGTGTGATAGAGGGAGGCACAGAGTAGAAATATAATAGTTCTCTTATATACTATAATTCATACAGTGATCAGCATTAGCATTTTCAGGGGTTTGTCCATTGCTGTGTCAGTGTATAGCCTCCTTTTATTTTTTTAAACCCCTTTGCCTTAGTGTTCTATTTCTCTCAGCCCCATACTTCTGCCTTTAGCACTACTTCCCAAATTATAAACCTTCAAAAGACAGGGGAAACTCTTCAGATACATGAAGAATCTTGCTTGGTGAAGCTTCTGAGCATGGAGCCCAGATTAAGCTTCAGCCTTTGTGAACATCTTGCTCATCCCCTTCTTTTGCCTCCCTCTAAAGTAATAGGAATAATATCTTACTGGCTAACACCTTCCTTCCACGGATCTCAAAGTGCTTTGTAAACATTAATTAATTAAATCTTATGGTCAAATGTTCTTATTTATCATTTGGCCCAGAAGGTCTCAGTGACTTGCCTGTGGTCACATGGTAAAACATTGGCAGAATTTGAAACTGAATGCAGCTCTACTTCCATTCAAGCTTCCATCATTTCTCTTTCCTTGAATACAAGCCTCAATTTCCTCTCTGCTACTCTTCAGCTGGGGGCTAGGTTGAACTTCCTTTGGAACTTCCTTGATTAGCCACATTGTTCTGGGGTAGGGGTGATATTAATTGACATCTGATCTGCAAAGCCTCCATGGTCTTTTGCACTTGCAAACCCTCTGAGCCTTATGCTCTATTAAAATTGTTTGTGGCTAACAATTACAGTGTTATGGACATAATTGCTTTTAAACTAAAGTCATGGTAAAGACACTTCATGTAAAGGTGGTAGAGTGACTAAAGACCACTCACCTTTTCTTTATTGATCTTTTGTAGAATTTTAAGAAAAGAGAGAGAAATTATAATCTGAATATAACTGGCACCCTTTTAAAGCAACCAAGCTCTCAACTATGTGAAGGAAAGTGATCTACTGAAAACAGAAACTGATCCCTAACTGCACTACAATAAAAATTCCAAAAGCTTTTTTTTTTTTTTAAATAAATGGTGCTGGTTGTCACTACAGTTATGTTATCTCTGACAGGAATCAGTGTTGCTACATTAAGTAAAACAATTAAAACTAACTTTTTGGTATACTAATGCCAAAGCTACCATTTTAGTCACAGGAAAATGGTGTATTTAATCATTTGCCTTTCATTGAGCTCAGCTAAGCAGAATGCAGTTACCAAAGAACCCCTAATATATTATTTTGCATGAATATGGTCCTTTTTGCGTGGTGGCTGATGAGATGAAAATTCACTGAGAATCTTATTGCTCAGGGACTGTGATATAAGAAATGCAGGTGTTAAATCTCCTTTGAAAATTAGCAACTGCTTTTAAGTCTGTGGCACGTGTGTTTAGGAAAAACTAGTTTGTCACTGAGTGAGAGTTAAGCCAAGTGAAGATGTCAGATCTAGCTGTGGGGAAAATGACTTTCAAGCTGTAACTGGCCTAAGATAAAAAAATAGTGCTTATGTATTTCTTTAGTGGACGATTTTTTTTCCTTGCATAGTGCTGTCAGTATGCATTTGGAATGATGGCATCCTCATTTTGTCAAACTAAGGGCCACATTAAGAACTTCCCAGAAGCTTAAGGGAGGAACCTAATTTGAAGAAAACAGAATATATCATGTCCACCCTCATATAGAGTCCAAGCTTGCAGAAATAACAGGTGCTTGAGTAACCCACCAGTGAGTGTGTTTTACAGGTCCCCCCCTCCCCCCCGCTCAACTTGGAGCATATGAGTTGGTATAGCTTCTAGCTACTGCATTTAGAGCTTTTGGAATGAGCTTTTAGCTCTGGAGGTCCCTGGTTCAATTCCCAATCTGTCAGCCAGGAGAGCTGCCATCACACTAGCATGGAAATGTGGCAGATCAAAGGGATGGGAGATTAAAAGTAAATCTTTGGTCCAGGTTAGTGTGGCAAACCCCTGTTTTTATGACAAATGCCGTTGGAACGTTAATGTCCATGCAGCTCAGAGTAGTTCTGTGGTTTGGCATTTTAAAAATGGTCATATCTATAAACTGCATGGAACTCAATATAACATGCTTGGAAGGATGAAGGGCTTAATCAACCTTGTAGCAATTCAGACCATGAGGAATTCTAAACCACTAAGCTATCCTTTTTTCATTGGCATATGATTGTGGCTACAGGTGGCATTGTAACACAGAGTGAATCACTATTTGTATAATAGCTCAAAAGAACTGACATTGGTCCATTTTCCCCCTACTTTTCTCTCTACTCAAGGTGATTTTAAATGCCTTTCTGGATGCACATATAAGGGACAAGGAAGCAATTGTTCCTTGTCAAATTTATGGTTACTTGATTATTTACGTCAGCTGAAGAGGCCAAAATCAATGGGAGTTCTTTTGTGCTGGTAGTGGAACTTCATTTTATCCCTGTCAGAGACCTAATTTGCCTCAGCGGCTGTTATTGTCAGAGTAGGGCACAGGCACCTTCCCCAGAGACCTGAGTCTAGAATTGCTAACACTGCTCTTCTCTGCAACCAGACAGACAGTTTCACAAAGGAAATATTCAAGCCATGAGTGATGCCTCTTATCTCCCCTTTAGTTTGTGTGTAGGATTGCTTAAAATGCATACCTTTTCTGGGAGACATTTTAAATCAGTGGCTTCCATTCCCCAGTTCCCAATATGTAAAATATATTTGTTTTTCTTGTTTTGAACATCACTCAGCTTCTTTCTGTCTGCCATTGTCTAGCACGCTGCTGTACAGTCAAAAAGATCTACCTTGAGGCTATCTTGCAATATGTGTTGAAAAAGTTACTTCATATTGTATATTCAGTGCATGCCATGTGAAGATACTGTAGAACGCCAATTTTGACATTTTAATGCAGATCGCAGAGGCAGAAGACTGAATGAAGAAGTGTTAATGAGAATGTCTAGCCATATGGTCTAACTTTTACTTAAGAGAACAATAACATAAAAAAATTAGCAGTCAAAGTATTGTGCTGGTTCATTTTCCTGTAAAGCATAGTGTGTTTCACACCATATTGCCATCATTATTTTAGAAGGATATTAATAGTAAGCTTGAATCTTTTAGTAAATATATGGCATTTGCATAGGTTTCTTAAAACGTGAAATAAATAAATAAATAAATGAAATAGTGCTCCTGCACTGAGGGAATCCTCAGATCTGAAAATACCACATGGTTTTGTCAGTTGCTATAGAGACATGTTAAATGTACAACCTAGTAGCATTATGGGAAATATATTCCTTTAACACATGCTTTGTTAGAAAAATAATAATGAGGAGTCTCTTGTTTTCTGAAGTGTGTTTGACACAGTGAAGAGTCATTTAATCTATTTGTATTGCCTTTTGGTGCCCTGCAAGATTTTGATTGGCTTTATTTCCTCACAAGATGGCTTTTACTGTGTTTCAGTTGGTTTTAATGATTAAAACATATAAAGCCAGATTTTTCAAAGATTCTCAGCATCTGCAGCTTCCAGTCTCCTAAACTGGAGCTGGAGCTATCCAGCATCTCTGAAAATTGGTCCAATGTTACTTTAACAAGGAGGTTCCTTTTCCTTGACATCTTCTCTATAATCTTCTTTATACTTCTTTATGTTGAGGGGGAAGGTTATGGGAAAGAAAAAACTCAAATAAGAAAATGTGGCCATCTTTTACTTTCAGTGTAGTGGAGGTGTCTGAGAAAAGCATTGGAATAGGTCAGTGCCAACAATAAATTTGTTGGCCAAACCAATGACTGTAAGAGTATATTCAAAAATCATTATACATAAAAACTGTTCATCTTGCTTTCTCTTCTCATCATTTCATTATTTCTTTATGTATGGTTGGATTAAGTGTGGACAAACCACATTTTTAAATTTGGAACCAAAAGTGATATTTGAATTAACCAACTATCACTCTTATCATCTCACATCAAAAAGGACCAATCACTGTGCGCCCATTAAAGAAGGGAATATATATGGTCATCCCTGGTATAAGAAAGATTTATGTAAAAGCAACAAGAGATGGTGAAGAGTGCTTTAGAAATGTGCATAATAATTGTTTCAGGTTAATTTTTCCCCAATAGCTTGTCAGTTTCTTTTTTGCAATGAACTGAAAAGAACACTTTACTTTTGTTTGGCTGAATGTGTATTTAATTTGCTCTGTCTCCTCCCTTTGTCATTTCTTTCTTTGTATATGTTACAGCGAAAGTTATATTTTGTCATATTTATCTTTATTAGGTATCTTACTGAGGCACAGACTAGGAACAAAATCCTTAAATAGAAAACACAGCCCAAGGAAACAAGCAGGCTGCCATATCAGGGAAATGTTTCTGGGGATAAAAAATTAAATTCTGAGCCTCCATCCGTAGTGGCTCAAATTCACAACTCGAACTGCAGACTACGCATAGGAGAAATTGACACAGGCTAATATTTCATTCTTATTCCCTCGTTGCTGTTTGGATTAGGTGATCCGTATTGCACATGATCTCACTAGCCACACCTTCATGACTCCTTGGCTTGCTCACCTCTGGCCACTTTCACTGTTCTTCTTTAGATAAGCCATTATAGTGCTTATTCCTTTTTGTACGCACAGGTGAGGAGTCATTCTACTTCCTGCTCAGTGGAACACTGAATTTTTTCTGCTTGGGGCTTTGGACATGTGTGAAGGGGGCCACAGGATTTCACCCAAAATGCCTGAAGCATGTGTAATTCAGCAGTAGATCCTTCGTTTCCTCCACTTTTGCTGTGAGAAAGAAATTTACACACTGGAAATCTCAGCTCGCTGTGTGATTTGCAAGAAATAACCGCCTATTTTAACCTAACTTTTCTAGTGTTTTTAAAGGAGGCTGTGAGTAGCCTTTTCTGTCGCTTTCTCTCATTCATTTACTTGTTTAGAATTACAAGACTTAGCCTCCTTGCACTTCCTGCCCAACCCCCCAACCTAAAACCATCCTCTGAACTTTGTTTAGTTGACTAAGTCCAATAAGATTAAAGCAGTATTTAATTTAAAATGTTTTTAGTCAGGGCACATGTTGTTTTCCTTAACATTGAATTGTAGGTTTTTTCACTGATTAAACTGCAAAATACCTAGGCATATTTAAAGCTATACTGGTGGTTGAACTGAAAAGCAGTTGTCAGAATATTATAACATCAACTTCATCATGTTGCCTGACTAATGGATGGAAACCTGCCAATTTCAGTATAGAGAAATAGAAGAGATTGAGAATAAAGAGGTATTCTAGCAATGACTGTTATGTTTAGAAGAAGCCAGGGCCTCATAAAGAAAGCTGATACAATTAAACTGTGTTTTTTCTTTTCATTTTACTGCTGTGGTGGGTGCCAACAACATGCTCAGGGCAATGTATCTAATACAAATGGTGCTTATTAAAATTCTGCTCAAACGAAGAATAAAGAATTTTTTGAAAATGGTTTAATGTGTTTTCAGCAGCATAATCATGTTATGTTACAATTATTTAGTTATTGTATTAGAAATTCCAGCCTTGCAAGTCTGAGGAATGAAGTATTTAAGGTATCCAGTAAAGTATTGTCTCTTTAAGAAAAGACTATTTTTAAGCAAACTGTTAAAATTATAACTTTTTTTTATTAAAACAATCTACAGAGGATCTGATTAGGGCAGATTTTATAGTACGTAGTGGTCTTGCTTAACTATGGTCAGTTGCCTCAGATAACTAAATACAGTTTATAGTATTCCATAAGAGGTTCCAGACATTCAATAAAAGATGCTACTGCAAAAGCGAAGTGCTGTCTTTAAAACAGTTTAGCAAAATTGGAAAAGTTTTAAATGCAGCAACTGTACTCTTTGGTTAAAGCAAGTATAAAATAAATGTTTATCAGAAACTCTCCAAAAGCCCAGCTTTGCAGTGATCAGTTCAGATATGTTTTGGAATGCATAAAATCAGGGACCAGATAAAGTAGTATGTTGTCATGATCAGCCCCCACGGCTCTTGCATACACACCTTTCCCCTCCCCTCTCTTTCAATATTGCTATTGCTCCGTGTGTTTTTGATGTGACAGACCTCCATGTTTACTGTCTACTTTAAGAGTAGCCACTCATTCACTTAACTGGTTGGCATCATGCTATCAGTTGTGGGAGCGTCTAAGAGAAACAACTAACTCGCAGGCAAAACTTGCTGCGTAGCTCAGGCTAAATAATTTTAAACTGAGCCCTTTTCAACAATCAACTGGTATACTACCCACCTCTTTAGGTAGCGGTTAATGGCTTTATAAACTGTGTGAATGCAAACTGATATTTTTCTTACACTGCTGTTACTTTCCTTAAGCTGTACTGTTGGATACCAGTGCGCACACACATGGTTACTTTATGGCACTAGCAGTTTCCCAAAGCCTTTTAAAAAAAAAAAAATTCCAGTAGTTCTATGATTAAAGCTATTCATTGCATCTTATGTTGGTTTAGTTGTAAATGCTGTAAGCTGACTTGACATGTTTTTGCTTTGGAGATACAGACTCTTACTTCATGTTGCTTTTTTATCGGCAATATTCAGCCTCTGTCTCCTAACACAGCAGATCTCATATTTTAGAGGAGTGAGTTGTTTTCTTGACTTCAGCTGGGGTTCTGAAGATATTATAGTGGGAATGTATCTCCTGTGCAGATGTTCTAAAAAGTTGCTCATGTTAATCATTTATTGCCTGAAAGATAGCTGGAAGAAAAGTTGGGGGAGGAGGGAGCCCTAGACTCGCTGTTTTTAAATAAGCCCCTCGTTCAAGTCTGTGCTAGATTCACAGATATATATATATAATGCAGCTTGTATTTTATACCAAGAGTAAAGATGGAGATGTTCTGTTGTCAACAGGCCAATGCTAAAATTTGCATGTGAGCTACTTAGCTGACAAAATAGCATAGCATACTGAAAGCTAATAAGAAACATGCTCCTGTGAGGAACTTTCTTTCAGTGAATAATAACTTCACTCAGATTGGAAATTTCAACAAAAGAGGAGTGTGGTTGCTGTCTGGGTTTTCACAAATCACATCATGAGTGCCTTTTTTATATTATATAGTTAGGACGTATATCTGAAGGGGAACACTCCTGGCTTTACTGATCTTAAGGATTTTATGGGATGGAATTTAATTTTATACATTAGCAGCTGAAGACAACCTCTTTTTTATATTGATGACTTATCATGTGGGCAGCTCAACAAAGATCCATTTGCTAGTATTTGCCTATCTCAGACTGAGGATTTACAACAGTCTATAAGATAAAAGCAGACAAGATTGGGAGTATTTATTTACATATGATTTTGAGCCAGCATTGAGACCCACAAAGTGCACAGGTGTGGCACCTTATGGGCATTTCTACTACAGTGTTGTTTTGGAGACACAGAAGAAGTTAATTTCAGTAGTTATGCTCTTTTATTCCTTTTTCTCTTTTTTCTGTTTTAAGAAAGTAAGTTTCTAGCCCTTTTCTTTGTGGATCTAGCCTTGAAAATATTTATTTATTGTAAACAAGTTGTTGATGTGAATGTCACTTCAGGACACTTTTGTTCAGGATCACAGGGTCTTCATGGGCCTCGTTCCCCACCATATAAAGCTGAAAAAACCTGGGAATTAGACTTGGGGATCTGTGAGACCCAAGGCAGAAGGGGCTAGAAGTTGGCACTTGTAGGGCTGACACTGATTGTGCTGCAATCCTCCTTGATGATCCTGGAATCTTCCAGGAAGCTGCCTGCAACTGTCCTGGGTTCTTTGTTGAGTAACTTCTGGCCAGAGTTTGAGGCTAATAAATTGAATAGAATATATGGTCTAGTGGAATAACTATGGGATTGAGAGCACTGTTCTAATCTGAGCACTGACACTGACTGCCTCTGCCACTTTGAGCAAGTTCCTCAGTGTGAGATTTTACCCTCTGACACATCAATTCAATCCCTTCTGAGTTTATTGGTGTCTTATTGGTGTAACTGGGGGTGTAGCTTGTCCCCTAGCCTTTCTGTGTTTTTTTCTTATATATTATAGAAAAATAAGACAGAAGGAGTACACACTGAAAGATGGCCAAATAGATAAGTTATACAGTTGCAGGAAGTGAAAAATGAATAGAAAGGGGAAAAAAGGAAGAACCAATGCTTAGTTACTACGTTTCCATTTAATTGTACAGTTTAATGCCTAAATGCTAATATTATACTATTTGCATCATTCTATTTTATCTGAACAAAAATACGGTATAAACATTTAAACTACAGCAAAGTGTATTGGAGCTTCCTAGTGGCATGGCTTTGGGAGCTGTGGCGAAATAGGCATGTCTCACATTGGCTACAAAGTTCAGTTTTTAGCCTGGCAGGCATTGGGAAACATTTTCATACCCTAAATAATTGAACAAACATTTTTATTTTAAAATCCCTGCTCCTGAGAAGTGCTAACAGAACAGTCATTTGGGCATCCCATTGCACAAGAAACTAACTCTTTCTGTAAATGTTGTTAGACAAGACATCAAAGGCTGATCTTGACTGGGTGCTTGCTGTATATTAAGGGACATACTGTAATCCACTAGTTACCATTAATTACTGCTATTGGAGGGTTACTGTATAAAGATAAGGTTTAAAGAAAGAGGATAATATAATGTAGTGCACAGATTCATGATACCTTCTGAAACAGATGTAGGAGCCTTTTTACCTGTTGTGTTTCCTTTCACATTTTAGGGATTTTATCTATAATAAAAACTAAGTACATTTTCATTTAACTACATTGCACTGATTTTCTTTAAGATCAAAAACACTTTGAAGGCTGTCATGGAATTTGAACTCTTATTTTTAATTTAAGATGATTTGTCGTGAATTACGTATTTTGTTTTGTTTTCTCTTATTTCAGGGAAGATTTATCTCTGATTACAGTTGTAACTAGTTTTTTGGTAAGTGGGGTAACATGGTGATGATAGAACTTCCATTTGTACCTTTAAAAATCTCCCTCTTTTTTCCTTAAGTTTGTGTGTTCTAATCAGGGAACATAAAAGAAGTTGTGCCGTCTTTTTGTATGAGTTAAAAAGTAGACTAGTTTAGGAACTACCAATGTCTCAACAGCTATTTAATTCATTTGTTTTGTGTGCTTTAATTTAACTGAGACAGTTTTTTTACTTTATAGTCACTGGAAATACATGCCTACATGTTGAATATTTATGCACTTACAATCTTATATTTAAAAAATCACTAGTTAAGATGCTAGAAGTAGCTGAAATCTTCATCTATCATAGATAATAGGGGGATGGATGTGAAGAAATGACATAAAATAGAAAAATACTATGGGAAAATAAGAAGAGAGATTTTAAATAAAATTTCCAGAAGAACATGGTAATTATTTTTCTCCTGTTGCTCAAGGTAATTGACAGAGTTCTGCCTGTCAACACATCAAAAACATTTTTATGCTTCATTTCTTTTCCAGTTAGTTACGTAACAAACTTGAAAATTACTCGTTTCAAGGCTTAGCTGACAGAGAAAAATGCTGTTGTTTGGTTGAGGTGCTAATTTCAAACTACTTTCACTCTTTAAACTTGGCCAGTTACCAGAAATCACTCCTGTTCTAGTATTTATGACTGTTAATGTATTTTTAAGTTAATAAGGACATCCATTTCACATGACTTTTAATTCTTCTATTGACAGCCATGTGTTATTTTTAGAGATGGCTTCTGACTTTTCAACTTTTTGTTTGAGAATCTCTGACTTCAGGGTACAGGTAGCTGATTGGTAAATAAAAGGTATGTGGCAGTAAATGAACAAGAAAATAATTGACAAGTTGAAAATGAAAGCACATTTAAAGCACGTTTGGGCTATAAGATCACCTTCAATTTCATGAGACAGAGGTAGAAGAAAAGGTTTGAATTAGTACTTGTCTTAGGTGCCTGTTCCTGCAGAAGGCTTTGTGACCAAAATAGCAATGGGATTGTCCTAAAATTCATAAACCATTTATTTCTCAGTCAAGTCTCTTTGTTTTTGGGAGCATACTTGAGGTGTTATTAATCTTGTGTGTTTTGTCATTGGAGTCAAATGGTGTTGCCTTGTACAATACATCAATAGAGTCAAATCTAATTTGAAGACTTTTTTTAACTTAGGTTCAGCAACAGTATGGAGGTGTTTTGATCCATTAGGAAGAAGCAATTTTTAGTGCATCAGCAACAAGAATAAAACAAAGTTACCAAGAAGTTGAGTTATTTTCTGAGTAACTAAAGTCTTATCATAGTAACTTCAGTTTCTGGACAGTAAGGAAATTCAAGTTTGGTGCTCATTAATGGAAGCCAAATATTTAATTTGCCTTTGTCCTGATCACAGAGATAGTTATTGCTGTTGATGGTGACCCTGTTTGTGACCTTCTGCATTGGATGTGTGATATGAAAGTGAGAGGGTTTATTTTTTTTAACATACACATAATTAAGAGTATTCCTCTAACTCCTACCCTTGTTTAATGGATTGAGCACACGTATAAACATAAAATGAGACATAGATATCTACCAGGAAATTCAAGTTAACTGGTGGAAAACGTTTGAGTAATTTTCTAGTTTTGTTATTGTATTTCTCTGTAATCTTTGAAAGCTAGGCAAATTAGAAAGCTCTCAATTTATTCATTTATTAATGCATCCAAATTCTTTCCAGGACGACAGAGAGATAATGAGTGTCAACTGTCTGAGCAGTAACTGGGAGCTTCCTTTTGGGAAAAGGTGTATGAAAAATATTTAACAGCATAAAGTTCAAATAGGAGACAGATGTAAGCATGCTGGGCTCAAGTATACCCCTCCTGAGGCTGAGCAGTGGGGAAGAGATATGCTGCTAGAGCACTGGCACCTGGAGGAATTATCCCTGTGAAAGACAGTGTAGTTACTGGGTGGCAGTGGAATGGAGACAGGGTCTTTCTACATCTTTTAAAAGGTGTAATAAACCCCAATCCTCCAATGCCCAGTGCTACCATTCTGATGCATGGAGAAGCTGGGCAATGGTTCTGCTCTGTGATTATCTCTGTAAACAGCACTAATTGGCCATCTCTTGCACACTGCAGAGCTGGGAAACAGATTGTTTGCTGCCCCACCCTCTTCCTGATATATTTGGGATAGACTACTCCCTTCTCGTGCATCCACTCTGGAGAAGCCATAATTTAGTCCAGAGAGATTGTTTTTAGAAACTCTCTGCACTGTTTTCCCTTTTCTTCTAAACAGTGATTAAATTTATCTGACAGCTTCACTTTTGTCAGTATAAACCAAATATGTTAGAAAAAAGTAATAACACGCTGTGCAAATTGTATACATATAGATTTGACTTGCAGAGTCATTCCACAGTTACTAAAAGTAATCAATACTTTTTCTGAACTGCAACATTCAAACCTTGCTAACATGAGTAGTCTTTAAAATTTAATCCTCTGGATTAAAAATGAATTTAGATTAGAACAGAGGTGTACTACTGTAGTAATCATGCACCTTTTAAAATAAATCTTCTATTCATACAGCATCTTTTTCCTTCCTCAGCTGTATCAAATAATATAGTTTGGACTGGCTTGTGAGGAGGTAATCATGTTTGTATGATACAATCAGTATCGTGGACTAGCATTCTGTACAGTTTTCAGAGCACAGTAGTGATTGGTTTAGCTGATTTATAAATTCCAGTGGCAGAAATGAAGTCTCTGCAATCAATGATCATGGTCTTTTGTTTTTAACAAATTGTTTTAAAAACATCTCTTTGAAAATTAGAATGACTTATCAGAGTTCACCATTCATATTTTATATCTCTTAGCTGATTGAAGTGTATAGCCTTTTTTGTCTTCATAGAATTGTTCAGTAGATGTCCATTGATTATATAAAATAGATTAATTATGCTCCTGATGGAATATTTCTTTGACTATTCTAGTAAGGCTATAGTCTGCATTAGTTTTTTTTTAAAAAATCCCCCGAGCATTTGACTAATTTCAAAAGAAAAAAAACATGGTTTTGTAATAAATCAGTACATATTGAATGCATTTTTAAATGGGAAAGATCATCTTATGAATGGTTATGGGTGCCAAAATGGCTGAACTGAAACAGTAATCTTTTGAGATTAAAAAATACCTTCCTAGTGTTTGAAAGTTAGCCAGAGTTAGTTTGGAGCAGAAGTGACCCTTTTGCTGTTTATAGGGTTTCAGTTCACGGAAAATTGAGAAGATTTTTCAATCCCTGCTTGAAAAGTGACTAGAGCCAATGAGACCTTCACAGAAAAGTGTTCTCTTTTTGAGATACTATGGCAATTTAATTGACTGAAAACAAAGGACAAAATAGAGCAGTAAAATATAGGAAGACGGTCAATAGTATGTATCAGGGCACGTACTCTTGGAATGTGGCAATGTGGTGAATGATGCTGTGCAGAAGGAATGGTTTTGTTTCCTTGTCAGGTACTTTAGTATACATGCCATTGCTTTTAAAAGTAAACTCAGAGAAAACTGCAGTATGCTATTTGAATGAAATATAAATCCATAGGTATTGAGCTGGCCAGAAGTCAATACTGGTGTTGAAGAATTTAAGGTAGCATTTCAGTGATTAAGGATGACCACTGTAATTCAAGTATGATGCTTCATGTCCTTCATACTAGAGGGACTGAGAATTTGCTAGGAAACAGTGTTCTGCTAAATTGTTAATTGTTTTGTGGGTCAGTTCTAAATCTTGAGAGATTGGTATCCTCTACAGGTTAATAAAATAGAAATAAATTGCCACCTTTTTCAGATTAGCAAATGTTTTTAAAGACATATATTTCATTTGTGTCATATGATGTGTCTTTTTAATGAGACTTTCTTTGAATTAATCTGCTAGGAGGATAGAAAATACCTTTAGTTATAGGCAGGAAAATGTGAGATGTTAAACTCTAATCAATATGGGCTTGGAATTTAAAAATCCCATGTTTTAATTAAGGTAGAAATTTATTCTAGGGATGGGGAAACGTGAACTATGAAAACCATAGCTTTTTCCTCTTACTCTATGTCCTAAAAGGTTCCATGTTGCAGAAACCTTGCCTCCAAATGAGTGTCTTGATATAGCCCCATGCAGATTTGGTCAAACATCTCTTTCAGTCTGCTGGAGGGGTAGCTGGAAGCACATGAGAGCTGCAGAGATACCACATGGCACCCTTATGGTGGGAGTGTCACCATGGTTAGGAGTAAATCTTGGTGCAATTTCACTAGACTGTAACCTTGGTTCACTTTAAACATTTTGATTAGAATGGTAGACTTATATGCATACAGGTAAACGCACTTTCCATGCAAAGAGAAAGAGAGCACAGCTAAACACAGTACTGATGGACTTGCACACAAACTGTGTTGTGTAGCTCTTGATGTGGGATCTGTGCATGTGACTCATGTGTTTCACAACTCCTAGTTCTGTGCCAAGACCAGGAGAGAATATGCATATATGATCAAACAATATATTCTCAGAAAGTACTATTTTCTTACTTAACCTTCAGTGATTGCAGGCCCATTGTGAACTTTTAGTAGGCACCAGCAGGATCTACATGGAACAATTAATGTGCAACATGTTAGTGTTTTTTAGAAATCACAACCCTACAGAGCGTAATGCCCCACCATGAGACAAACTCTGAGTGGTATAAAGCATAAAATGTCCCCCACCCACTTTCATCTCCTCCCATGTAGATCAGAGAGGGGATAGGAAGGAATTGGAAGGGGTATTAAGCACCATTGCAGTGGGGTACACTCTTCAGTTTCTTTCAGTCCCTCCTTCCCATCCCCGTTCCTCTTCAGGGACCGTTCTCATGAGTAACTTCTCATCCAGGAGGTGCAAGCCCTCCAATAGGTGTAGACCATAGAAGAAGTTGTCCTACAGCTGAAAGGGAAAGAATTCTTCTCCTAGAATCATAGAATATTAGAGTTGGAAGGGACCTCGGGAGGTCATCTAGTCCAACCTACTCCTACTAATCCCAAAGGCCAAAAGAGGCCTACGGCCCATATTGGACCCATGATACCTCAACAAGTATCTGAAGAAGCTGAGGTTCCATATGGTCTTCCTGGCCTCCATTATTGCCACTCTGGATCCTGGAGACTGGTATGCCACCCTCAGCCTAAAGGATGCCTGTTTCCTATTTCTATTTTCCGTTGCCACAGATGGTTCCTATGCTTTGTGGTGGGAGAAAACCAGTATCAGCTCATGGCCCTTCTGTTTGGTCTATCAACAGCACCAAGAATATTTTCAAAATATATGGCGGTAGTCGCGGCCTATCTCTGAGGTTGGGGAATACAAATTTACCCTTACCTTGACTACTGGCTCATCAAAGGTTGCTCGAAAGCTCAGGTCCAACACAGTATCATGGTTGTACAGGCCATCTGTTTAGCACTAGGCCTGTTGATAAATGAACAGAAATGAACATTAGTACTGGTGCAAAGGATAGAGTTAATGAGGGCCATCCTTGACTCTTGTCATGCCAAAGCATTCCTACCATAAACCAGATTTCAAACCATGTCAGAGCTGATCATACAAGTCACAGCTCACCCACTCACCACAGCAAGAGTTTGCCTCAGACTAGTAAGTCACATGGCAGCTTGTACGTACATGGTACAATACATGAGGCTGCACCTGAGACTCCTCCAAATGCGTCTAGTGTCAGTTTACTCCATGGCAAGACACAACTGGACAAGATCCTTACCATCCCTCCTTGGGTACTCACCTCATTGACATGGATGACGAATTTGGCCCAAGTAACAACTGTGATTCCCTTTGTGGCCCTCCACTATCCTGGGTATCAGATGCCTTGGACATAGGGTGAGGAGCCCAGCTTGGCATCCTCAGGACTCAAGGCCTCTGGTCCGCAAAGGAGCTAACATTACATATAAATGTCAGAGAACGCAGTGCAATCCAATTAACCTGTGAAGTGTTCCTTCCCCAGATGTTGGGAAAGGTAATACGGGTGTTAATGGACAATACAGCATCAATGTATTACGTCAACAAACATGGAGGTGTGAGATCCTCAGCCCCCTGCCAAGAGGCCCACTCTCTGTAGGACTTTTGTGTGGAACAGGCGATCCATCTAGAAGCCTCACACTTCCCAGGGGTCAAAAATTCCATAGGCAGATCACCTCATCAGGTCCTTCTCTTCTCACCACGAGTGGTCCCTGGAAGTGTCACTGGAATTGTCACAGCAGCTTGCTTCCTAATGCCCTCTTCCTGAATGGTCGGGAGTCCTGCTGTATGCCTTTCCACTGATACTTCTCATCCACAAAGTCCTCATAAAGATGAAGAGGGATAAAGCACGGGCCATACCAGTTACGCTGGCATTTCCTGTCAGCACTTGTTCAGCACATTACTGGACCTGGTGGTGACAACCTCTTGGACACTTCCATACCATCTGGACTTGATTTCACAGGACCAGCATTGGCTGCTGCATCCGAACCGAACCTCATTACACTTGACAGAGCGGATGCTTCATGGTTAAGCCTTAAGGAGCAGGCTTGCTTCACTCAGGTCCAGAAAGTCCTACTAGAAAGCAGAAAACCCTCCACCAGGACTACTTACCTCATGAAGTGGAAACACTTCTCCTGGTGGGTGGCCAAATGGAAACTCTCCCTGGCCTAGATGCTGTTATGCTTCATTCTGAAGTACCTACTCCACTTGAAATATCAAGGCCTGGCACTATTGTCAATCAGGATACACCTGGCAGCTATCTTGGCTTTTTCAACCTCCATATCCAGTGCAGATCAATCTTCTCTCATGAGATGATGGCGAGATTCCTCAAAGGCTTGGAGAGACCATATACAGTTTTACAAGGATAAAGTCTAGGTGCATCTTCACCCAGCATTTCTGCCAAAGGTAGTATCTCAGTTTCATGTCAACCAGCACATCTTCCTTGCTGGTCTTCTTTCCAAAGCCCCACAGCTTTAGTGAGGAGAGACTTCTGCACACTTTAGATGTTAGGCAAGTACTGGCCTTCTGCCTTGAAAGGACTAAGCCCTTCCGAAAATCCATGTAGCTTTTCATTATGGTCACCGGATGGATGAAAGATCTACCAATTTCATCCCAGAGGATTTCCTCTCAGATCACCAGCTGCATCCAGACCTGTTATGAACAGGCAAAGGTCATGCCCCTTGCCACTCCGACAGCTCATTCAATGAAAGCACACGCATTGTCAGCAGCTTTCTTAGCTCAAGTTCCAATACAGGACATTTGCAGAACCGCAACATGGTCTTCTGCTCACACCTTCATGTCCCACTATGCCATCACTCAACAGGCCCAGGATGATGCTGGTTTTGGCAGAGCGGTATTACAGTCAGCACATCCATGAATTCCTGGCCCATCTCCAGAGTTATTCCTTGTGAGTCACCTAACATGGAATGGATGTAAGCAAGCACTCGAAGAGGAAAAGACAATTATTAACCTTTTGTAACTGTTCTTTGAGATGTTACCCACCCTCCTTCCCCTCTATAGAAGTTCTGGCAAGAAGGAACTGAGAGGAATGTGGGGCCAGTGGCACCCCTTATATTGACACATAGGCGTGCCAATGCAGAGTTCATTAAATGCAGGCATACGGATCCCAGTGAGAGGGAACTGATGCATGTGGCGTTCACACACCTAACATGGAATGGACATGAGCAACACATCTCAATGACCTTTTCAGCTGTATATCACTTTAAATGTGGCAGCTAACTTGGCCTCTGGGTGAGGTTAGCTGGTAGACCTGTTTCGTACTAGTAGAGCCTTCTTAATGGAACTGAGGTATTTTAGTTGTTACATAATGAATTTAATGCCACATAATAAGGGCCTTCATGGAGCTATATAATTTCATATTGTAAACTCTGACGTAACAGAGGAGTTAGACCAGGGTCTGGATTTAGCTCCTTTTTGGTTTGGATCAAATTGTCATCACAAAATTGCTTCACAAGGGGGGAGAATACCAGAATGGCTTTTGGACAAGTGAATCTTCCCACATCTGCACAAAGCCATATATTCTGGGCAAAACCAGGATGTACTGATTTGCTATAGTCACTGTGGCAAACGGCCGGCTTCTCCCTAGTGGGTCTCGCACTTTTGGCTCTCGTAGTGGGCCGTGTGTCGCCGGTAAACCCGTCTTCCCAGGGAGGGGGGTAGGGACCCGGGCCCACCTGCTCCTCTGGGTCCCAGCCCAGGGGCCCTCTGAGTAGCAGCTATGTGCTGCTGGCACCTTACTTGCAGCTGCAGGTTTTTCCCCTGGGCCACTCTCCCCCCTCTGTCTTTCTGGCTTCTTGAGCCCAGTACCTTCTTCAGGACTCCACCTCTCTCCCACACACCGCTGCACTCCGTTCTGTTCTCCTGCCTGGCTCCACACACCACCGTACTCCGTTCTGCTCTCCTCCACTTCACACACTCCTCTGCTCACCACACACTTACTCCTTCAACTCCAAACTGTCTCTTGGGTGTAGAGGGTTTTTATAGGCACCTGGGTGGGGCCTTAATTGGTGTCAGCTGACACTAAATACCTTCTATTGACTCTGGCTAGTCTATAGGAAATAAAGCCCAGATCATTCTAGCACTTACATAGCGCCCTTCCAGAACTTTCCTACTGCCCTCTGCCCTTGCTATACCACATCACCTATTAACCTCCACATGCTTTGTCTGTATCTCCTGAGAAACACTGTTAGATTTATCTTTTTGTTGTTGTTGCTCATTGTTGTGAATCATATAGGTAGGAACTCTGTGTAAACCATCTGCTTATTGAATTCTTGGACTTTCGCTTTTGTTGGGGGGGAGGAAGTTGGGTTTCTTTTGGAAGACATTTATTGTTAAGTTTTGGAGTCAGGTGGTGGATTAGTGTTTTTGACACTGTTCGTTGCTTATGCATGCAATCTCGAATACTAAGCAAACTGTTTTGAGTGTCTTGCTGTGTCCCAGAATTTATTTTGTTATTGTGTAGAAAGAGAAGTTCAGTGCACAGTCTTATCTGAGAGATATTTTTGTAAACTTAAGGCAGCAATAATACTTTGAATCAACCTTAGTGTTGTATGATCGTGTCAAAGTCAATCAGGCATTTTGAGGCAATGGAAAATGCTTTTTTTTAAGTAATTTCAATTACATTACTTCCACTGATTCACTTGCACTATCTGCAGTTGTCCAGCTTTCAGTTACTTGTGGCTGCCCCATGCTTTGTTTGATAAAATTGCTTTTTAGCGCTTACACTTTTTAGAGCATTAAACATTCAGACATTCCATTGTATTGTTATCCTTGTTAGATCTTGCCAAATGTAAACTACGGTAAAAGCGATGTTCTTTTTCTCTCTTTTTATTTTTGTTTATCTGACGTACAATTTTAGGCTAAATCCTGCAAACAGTTGCTATCTTGTATATAATTATATATTATATGGAATCAATGGGACTCTGCATATGAATATGGATATGTACTGTAATAACTATTTTCAGTGTCGGCCCTTATTTATACCAAGAAATAAATGCTTTGGAAGTGATTGTCCTTTCATATACACCACTGAAATCCATGTTAAAAATGCTGCATTACTGTTTGTCGTGTGTGAAATATTATTTAAAATGCACCAAGGAGGAATAATATGATTACATAAAACAATTTAAATGTAGGTGATAACATTCTTCAGGGGCAATGTGGTAAATATGTTAGAACATTCCCCAAACCTGTTGGAAATCCCATTGTGAATTTTGTTTGTGAAAGAGAGTACATGGAATTAAATTCTGTTACAATACTGTTAGTGGGATGAATATTAAAATAGAGGTATTTGCATGAAGGTTTAAACTGGCAGAATGTCAGCTTCTTAGAATTCTCATATTCAATTATTAAAACTTTTGTGCAATCTGCAGTGTTCATTATAAAATTCCATTTTTGTTTCCAGCAATAGATGTATTATTTCTTTTATATAAAAATATGATAACGCTGATCCTGAAAATTTAAACAGTAATATGTAATAAATAGCATACTTTTTATGGTATATATGGCATCCATGTACCTCCCACACCCAACAGTGCCATTCAGTGTCTACAGAATTATTTTTCTCGCAAAGGCTATAGTAAGTATTTGGCAGGGTAGAATCCAGTTAAATGACTGGGGATTTTTTTCTTTCACAAGTGGTGAGGTTTGTGAATATTAATCTATTTTCATTTCATACGAAGGAGGACCAAGAACAATTTTGTCACTACTTTTACAAGTCAGATTGAACAGGCAATTTAAATATATGTTAGTCCAATAGTAAATTGTGTACTGGAACATTTTTTGCAGAATTCTAGAGAACAGTTCAATACATTTCCACCTCTCGCTGCTTACTTTTCGACATCTCATGCAAGATATACAACAATTGCTCTTGTTTTGGATGTATGATTTTTGAATGATCTGGTATATAACTGGGAGCTGCCTATTACTATGCTACATCAGAGCATTCCTGTCAAACAGAAATTGATGTATGTACTTTGCGTACAGTATGGGGTCATTGGTCTGATTCGCATTTACATTAAAGCCTCCTTAGTGTAAAGACACCTCTAAATTTAATTTATGCTAACTTTAAAGCCCCTTTACAATGCCAGGACAACAGAGAAGGGACCTTTTGCATCAATAAGAATCAGGACCTGTGTCCTGCAGGAAAGAAGTGGGGTTTTGTTTAAACAGGAATTTAGTGGAATTCCTCTGCAAGGCAGATACAGTCTTAAAACTCTATATCTTCAGATTTGTCATTAAATGGTTAATTTGAAAAAGAAGAAATTTGGTTTTAGATGTATTAACTGTTCTCGGTCAGACTAATTTATATTTTAGATCTTAGCAGGATCCTACTCTCTGAACTGCTCATAGGGAGCTGGTCTTTAGCAGTTGTACATTGTATGACTCCCTTGAAATCAGTGAAACTATGCCAACTGCGAATTTGCCCCAGGATCCTGTATGTTTAAATCCATTTTGTCCTTGTTTTCTTGATAGTAAGGACAGCATGTGCACAGGTATCACAAGTCAAATAATCCTGGAGAAATCCAGTGCCTGAAAGTCACCCTGGGGAATAAACTCTCATTTTGTTTAAAATTTATTTTCTAAAAGGCCATTTTAATGCTGGTAAAAGGTGACAGATTGACAGCTTTGGTGACTGCATTCCTCTATCATTAGAGCACAACAGTTCCAAATTGTTGTTTCAGTGTGAGTGAACCTTGAGCAAGTAGTTCTGTCTCCATATCCATTTGTTCCTAAATGTATCTGCTGCAAATGCCAATGGGGCCAGTAAGTGTCAATGTATTTGTCTTGTGTTGCGGATACCTGCTCATTAGATCTGCACAGAGGCCAGTCTGTCGGAGAATAACAAACTATTTAGTAACTCTCCTTATGCAAATTTGAAATCAGCCACCTAAAGTGAAACCTCTGTATGAACTACTAATCCCACAAGCTATCTGGCAGCCTTTGTTTTGGACATAAAATACAAAAGATTTTCAGGGATCAGGATTCAGTTTGGGGCATGTTTCTTTAACCATTTAGGACAGGGGTTCTCAAACTTATTTTGCTGGGACCTCCTTTACAAATATTTCAGGCTATGATGACCCTTCCAAAAAGTGATGAGTCCCCTCCCCCCAATGTCATGTGACCCTTACCGGCATGCATGGAGGCTGACAGCTCGTGAACCCCCCCATAATAACCTCAAGACCCTCATAAGAACCTCAAGACCCCAGCTTGAGAATCCTGGGTTTAGAGTTTTATAAAGTTTATGGGTGGGGAAAAAAAAGTAATTTGATGGAAATACAGACTACAAAAGGGGAGAAGAGTCCAGAAAATGCAGATGTGGTTGAACTCACTATTAACTGGTAATGTATTAATATCTACTGCGTTCTGTACAAAAAATTTAGTGAATATAAACAATTCCTGATTCACTGTCTGTGTTTGGTTAGCTAAATTATTCTAATTTTATCATTTAATATTTTTGTTATAAATATAATTTTATTTCTGCAGGATATTTGTCTGGTTTATTTGGGTTTGGGTGTGGTTCATGTGTGTAACATAGCTTATATATACACGTACATGTATAAACAAAGTAACGATAAATAATTTCAGTAAAATCCTGCTCATTGTTAATGTATTTTACAAAAAAGTTCATCTTAAAAGCATCACCCATACTCCAGAGAAAATACCATTGACAGTGAAAAATCTCTCTCTTAGACAGTTTTGTCATATAATAATTTTCTTGACACTCTAAATAGTAACACAATGAATAAGAAAACAGTGAAACCATCACATGGCTCTCAGAAGGGTGACATGAATGATAACCATAGCACAGATATTTTGAGCATGTTAGATTTGTTTTTTTAAAACTATTACTATATTTTTCACTTGCTGGAAAGCATATGAAGCACTTACCAATTTAATAATAAGTGATATACAGAAAGCATTGATAATAACTAGGGCAGGCCATCACACTTGCACTGTTCCAAGTGGAAATTATTTCAAATTGAGATTTCCTAGTATCCAAACTCCAGGTGTCAGGTTCCTTGCTGAAATGAGAGCAAAGATCTCATCTGAAAACAGTCTGCATATGCTGAGTCTGACATAATAACACGTGTGGGCAGGCTTTCGTTGCAATATTATAGTTATTTTACAGGTCAAATAATCTATTTAATTATTAAATATCCCAGTTTCCCCTTGAGGAGAGGGAAGTGTGATGAGTAAGTAGAGGAGTGGGGGTTGGTGTTCCAGGAGTTTTTCACTTCTTAGAGTTACTAATGTTTAGCAGCAAGGGGAGGCCTCCAGGAAGTGGGAGTGAGTTTAGCTGCTGAGCAGCATGAGGGGTGGTGGTGGAAGGGAGGATGCGGATTAAAACAATAAACAAATGCTGGGGAATAGATTACCACACTGCTGTCAGAGCAGTCAGGAAATAGAAGGATGAGATCCCCAGTGAAGGTTTCAGAGGTTACAGTGTGATCCTTTGTTGGAAGTTTTACTTAAATAGGGGGAGCAACTTTTTTTTTTAAATTGGGCCTTAGTTCTGTTGCATTACAGCATCCCCTAGACTAGACCGACAGAGGGAAATGGACTGAAACTAGCTTGGTCATTACCATAGCAACACGTCTGCTAGTGGTTGAAGGAGAGTGAGAGAAGGGGTGGCCTCCTGTCCAGCATTTTGGTGATATCTCTTATTTTTCTTCAGACTGAAATTTACTTCACCCCATTTTAATTCCTGTAAAGATGATGGCTTTTGGTTTCAAAAATGTCTTTTTGGAAAAAATCTCATGAATGGAGCGAGCTTGGAATAGTTTGTTTTTTTTTTCTTTCTTCATGCCACGAGGATATAGCTTTTTTTGCTGCGTGTAATTGAGACCAAACGTTGAGCTTCAAGCCCAGCAGAAAACAGTTGGGACCTGCAGGCCATTAGAGTGGTGAACGAAAGGGAATCCTGGGTCGTCTAGAGAGACAAGGAGAACATGCCAGCCTAATGGAACCTGGTTAACAGAACAAATAGAATCAAGTCCATTCACTCTGAACTGCCCAGCCCAAAAGAACAAGTGGGTACAGTGAGCACACTAAAATGTTGTTACAATGTAAACTGCCACTGAAGGAGTACAGTGCAAGGGAGGTACGTGCTTAGAATTTTTGAAAGAGTTTAAAGGAGGTATAGTTGGGGAAAAAAACCCTTTTTGGAGGCTATAGACCTGACTGGAGGATCTTTATCAGAAAGATGTAGGCTCGAAGGGACACTTAACCATGATTGGCCTGAACTTCAGCTTACGGGAGTTGCTGACAAAATTTGACAAGGTATGAGGAGGCAAGTTTCAAGTATTTATTACTTTTTCAAGCAAACACAAACAAACAAAAGGGCAGTCATTCTAAATTTGCCTACTTCATTCTGTTTGTTTAGGTCCTTAAATGGCAACGCTGAAATATTTAGAAGTAATACTTCCTCTCTCTTTCTTCCTTCATAGCCTGCAGGAGTATTGTTGTAGCTTTTACTCTGCCAATCACCTTTTTTCTCTTTCTTAAAATAAGTCAAAGAAGTATTCAGCATTGCTCAGCCCTGAGTACAAGGACGCTTTTCATGGTGTTTGCTATCTCATGTAATTCGTCATTAGGAGAGAGTGCTCTATAACATGCTGTTAATTTAGTTGAAAATGAGCTTTGTGAAACTAAAAGATCTCAGAGTGAGTTTTAATAGCAGAATGACTTCATCAACTAGGAACACACCTCTCCCCACACCTTCATCTTCTCCTCGTTACAATCTAGTTAGTCTTTCCCTTATCAGAAATCCTGATAACAGTAATGCTGAGAGACAAGATGCTTGGTTGTGTATCTGTTATACTGATCAGAGTGTATGGGACTCATCTAAAACATATCATTTTCATCTAAGCGTTAGCATTTTTGAGACCAGGAGTGGGTGTTCCTGTAACAGAATCTTTAGCTTGGCTCTGCTTACTATGTTTTCATTCCATCTTTTTTTCCTATGGAAAATATGCAGTAAAGCTGCTGGTGTTTTACAGAGTCTCAGCTGTGAAGGCGAATAAATAAATAAATAAATAAATAAATTATTTCCCCCAAGTGTTAAGCTTCAAAAATAATTGTAGATTATTGCAAGATTCAGTAGGTGTGTGGCTTTCTGCCTTTCTAAGTCCTAAAATCCTAAAAACTGTTCATGTCCTTTATACAATTTTTGTTACAAATAAACACTTGTGACCAATACAATGGTAAAAGGGGCATTACCCATTTAGTCCCTGGAGGAAACTGAACTCAGGCTATTCGTTGAATACAGTGAAGGGTTTTTTTCCCTTCTTGGTGGAGGGATGGTTTGTTTAATGATTTCATTTTATTTCCAAATTAGATACACCACTGCTTTGAAAAGTCTGGTTGATGTGAGCTTTTCTGCTGTATTTTCATCTGTGATTGAACAGCTAGTTTGCAGAGACTGATACAGGCGCTCTATAGCAGTTCCACCATTATGAATGTAAAGAATCTTCCAGTGGCAGCTGGTAACAGCAGATGACAAAGTTTATGACAACAAAGGGTCTGTTAGTTTGTGTCTGTACACATCCTTTTTCCTAATAGGTATATGGTATGTGTAACATGAATCATTTGCTTCACTTAACCCCTTCTGAGAATCAGTAATTGTAGGCTATATCTGGACATTTGTGCTGTAATTGCTGCTGTTAGTCTTAAAAGCTTAGGTCAGACACCAGATGTTAGTAAGCTTCATTCTTCTTGGTGCCTCAGCCTTTGGGCCATTTAATGAAGTGTAGAAAATAGCTGTGGTACCAGCACTAATGTCTTTCTTTTGTACTACACACAGCCCTGGTGTCTGCACATTTCACATCCTCCCTTATGTTTTTGAATATTCCAGTGAAGGACATCCAGTGTCTTATCCTGTCAAAAGGTAGAAATTACATATTTCAGTGTTTCTACACTTTTTTTGTCTAAAGCTTGCTGTATCCTTTTATCTTTTGTGTTGCATTTTCTACTCTGGCATAGGAGAATAACTAGGTACTGTAGAAAAAAGTTAACATTTACTTCTTGAACTGTGATCAGAAATTTCAATTGTATTTTCAGAACAACTTTTCCTCACTTGCCTTTGCCCCCATGACATCAATGAACACGTGCACACATCATGTTCATCCTTTGGCACAATGTTTTGCTGCCAGGAATACTAGCATCAGGAGAGGTCCTACCTTGCAGCTCCTCTGAACTTTCTGGAAGTATGAATACATGTTGTAAGGAGAGAATTACAAGTGCTATTAATGTGGTGATAATGTGGAAGCCAGATGGTATTCCCAAAGCTTGAGCAACCCATATGCAAAAGCAGAGTCACATTACACTGAAGTGACTTATTCTGCTTTGGCTTTATTCAATCCCAATGATGTAACTACTTGAATTAGTAGAATTAGATTTGTGCTGCTCTTCAGATGTTCAGTCACTGTCACATGACTGAATTGCAAAAGTTGTCCAATACTAAGTAAATTAACACATGTCAATGCTCTTTGAAATCTCAAACTTAGAAAATAAATTGTTGTTCCTGTTGTTAAAAGAATCCTTACCCATGTGGCATGTCCCTAGTTAAGCTTTGATTTACTGGTTTGAGTGAGAGTTGTCAGCTTCTTGCAATCCCAAATCTACAGTGCAAGATTTTTGATAATATGATAATTAAAAATAAGGACATGAAGAATGTTATCAAGAGGGTTTTTCTCTTGAAACTCTCTTTTTAGAAAGTATCTGAGAGCTTAAACAGTACTTAAGTTACTGTCATACTCGAGCCAATTGCTTTTGTATACTGCTTTGACCCACTTATGCAGTAATCACAATAGATATAATGGTTGGCTGTGCAGTCTGTGTGACACTTTAGAAGGTTTAATGTCTTTCTTGATAAGCGGTTCCTCCAGTACTGGGTTTATGATAATGGCAGTTCTAGCCAAGGGTTTGCATGTGCATGTGTGCTGCTCTTCTCTACGTGAATTCCTTCTGAAATGATTGCCTAAAAGTGAGCGACTGCAGGCTTTTGTTGTATGCGAGGAATCCTTCAAAAGTAAGAATTCTTTTCTGAGGCCAGAAGAAAGTCTCCCTTCAGGAAATCAGTCCCTTCTTTCTCTTGAGGTTATCCTCTTCTGTTTTTTAATCTTGACAGTAGCTTTTTTTTTCCTTTGGGGGGAGAAAAGAACATAATTAATGTGAATTCTTCCCCATAAGAGGTGTGAAGCCCTTGCTGCAATGGAGGCTAGTGAGCAGGGAATCTGACACAGAAGTGTCCTTATAGGCAAATTATAGTAGTCGGTAAATATTATAATGTATCTGATTTAAAACAGAGCAAGTAGTCTGACCTAAGGAATCCCCACTGCCTGGCTAACCCCTGTGTGCTCTCATTAGTAGTGACAAGTAGAGATGCCCTGGCTGATGTCTGTCTGGCATGATGCTGTTCCATTTGGTTGCAGTTGACTCATAGGTTATTCTATCTCTTCCAACTGAAAGAGCTTTCCACAGCGTTTGAGTTTTCTTGTGGAGCAGTCATAGACCTCTGAGGTCAGGAGTATAATGGCAGATGGAGAGAATGACAAAATAAAGTCACAATGGCAAAATAGCCTGGGGTATTGTCCTCTGGGGATTTTCACTCTTAAAATCTGATTACAGTCTCTGCTTTAGAGGAAAGTCTTTTTGAGTTTGCTGAAATGAAACCAGTAGCTTTTTATAGAAATTTAATGGCGTTCTGTAGAAATTCTCTAAAAACCAATAGAATTTTGCAGCAGAATAAAATTTTATTAAATTCTATGCAGTTGTTACAAAGAAACTTTTAGAAAGATTATAATTTTGTATTAAATTCTATAGGATTTTTCCATATTGGATTTCAGCTCTTAAACGATATCATTTATTTAATATGGTTTTGTGTATCTCTAACTAGCTATTTAGGAAGCCTGACATTAAAGTCTGTAATACTAATTGAACACATACATCTTTTATCCACAGTGGCTAATAAAATTCTGTGCATTAGTACTTATAACCAAAATATCTGCAATATTCTGGGGTCCCAGTTTCTTAAGAATGGAAAAGAGTGAGATTTTATCTTTTACATAAAAGTTCATTTTGTTTGTTCTGCTTAAACCACAGATTGGGAATACGGAGTTTTCTCTAACCCATCATATTTTACTGTCAGCAGAGAGTGGGTGCTCAAGACCTTTTTCAGAGGAAAATATTGTTGCTGGGCATGTAGTAACCTTCTGGAAACACATACCATATAAATAAACAATCAAAATATAAACAAAAACATGAGTGGAAGTAACTATAATGGCAAAGTCTACGCTGCTGCAGAATGGATTGAATGTTTTATGGTGTTTCCATTCTGAAAAAGCCATTTGAAACATGGCTGCTACAGGGACGTTGTTGGGTAATTTAGTCCCAGAGTTTCATTCTGTAATAAATTGCTATAATCTGGAGGATAATGTTCTCTGCTATCGAAATAACTGTTTAAAATATCCACTATGCTGTCACAAAGGAACCAAACAATAGCTAACTACTCAGTTGGTCTTGTAGTTTGAAGTGCAGGAATGGGAGAAATAATGAGATTTTAGGTTTTGTTCCCAGCTCTGCCACAGACTTTCTGTGTGGCCTTGGACAAGTCAGTTGAACCCATACTTTTCAAAGCAATCTTTCATTTTATGAGACTGCATTTTTGGGGCTATTTCGTAGCAACTCCCACTGAAGTCAGTTGGGTGTTGGGCTCTCTTCAGTCACTATTGCCAATTCTCACAATATTCTACTTAGACAAGGTGGGTGAGATAGCATCTTTAACTGGACCAGCTTCTGTTGGTGAAAGAGACAAACTTTTGTTCTACACAGAGCTCTTCAGATCTAAATGAAGAGATCTCTTGCATGGTGGTGCATGTCTCTTCATGCAGTATTTTATTTCTTTTTTTCTTGTTTTTTCCCCTTGCTCCTGTTATCTGTTGCTGTGGCCCAAGCCGTGCCAGAGCTGTTGCCGTATGTTACCGAGACATATTTAAAATTATTTTAAAATTTTGAAAAATTAAAATTGATCTGCTATTCACCCCAGGCTGAGGTGCTGCAGAAGCTGGGCTGAGCCAGAGATAGTGGTCATGGATGAAAGGGCTACGAGTTGCAGGACATGGGAGGGAGGGAGGGTGAAGAATGTGAATGGGCATGAGTCTGGGGGAGAAGGCATGGAAAGAGGGGCAATGGATTAAGACAAACATAAATTGGGGACACAATGACACGAAGCAGGGCTGCTCACTATTGAAATGAGTTGCTCTCAGGGAATCGAGGAATATGTGCACAATGTGGGGCCATGCAAAGGCAAATGATGAGGTATTGCAATGAATCAAAGGTCACTGAGTGTGATGGAGAGGAAGACGGGAGGGTAGGGGTTTGTGGATGGTGCAGGGAAAGGTTGGAGGTTTTCATCCTTGTCAATCTTTCAACAGTTAAAAATATCTAGATTGAAAAATGTGAAGCTCTTTTATATTTGCATATCTAGACTGAAAAATGTGAAGCTCTTCTTATGTCCATCTGTCCATCCAGGCCCACCATCTCTGCCAGGGGCTTGTTTATGTCTGTAGTAGTGGAGCCCCTGTTTTGATTGTCCTAATAAGCTCTGTTGAGGCACGGCTCTGCTCTTGTGGCATCTCATATAACACTTTGTATTTATTTGTGTAGCAACTGGTCGTATTTGTTTCTGTCTAAGCAGAGAAGGTTAGCAAAAGGAAGACAAGTTAATTAACAAAGCTGATTCAGTGAACTGTGCTGTCAGCACATGGGCTGCATAGATGAATTGTGTCAACAAGAATGCACACACAAATTCATAGTGCCTTGTTCAACATAACATACATTTTTTCAAATGTAAGAATCAAAACCATCTTGAAAGAAACATTATTTTTGACCTTCTCAGCACATATTTCAATGAAATCAGGGCTGAAATTTTGCAGTTTCTAAATAGTCCGAAGTGAATATTCTTGTCATAAAGTTCGAAATCATTCTGGCAACCCTTGATTTACAACTTTGGTGAGGGAGAGGTAAGATTGGAAACAGAGGTATGGCTAGCTCTGTGAAATACATAATAGAGTGTGGCTGACATAATATCTGTAAACAGTAGATAGCTCAATCTGTGAACATCTTTCCCAGTCTCCCATTCTTACAAACTCAGACCTTTGAAACTGTTCAGAGTCCAGTTGATTTTAAGTGGTCTCTATACATTCACAGGGGTCTGCCTGTATGTATGATTAAAGGATCAGAACCACAGATACGGATATAGGTATATGAAGGTTGTTGGAATTTGATGATGCTGCCGCCTAATTCAGGTTTCAGTACTGCAGTGCAAGTTCGTTCCAAAAATACCTCTTTTGTAGAGTCTATGACTAGAATTATAATACCACCGAGCTCTTCAAGTACAATTGCCCCTATTTTACAGTGGTGAAACTGAGGTACAGAATAGCGAAGTGAGTTGCCCAAAGCCACATAGCAGGTCGGTGGCAGTGCCAGGCACAGAATTGCCATTCCATGTTCCCTGGTGCAGGAAGTAATTGACTTGTGTAACCTTATTAAGGAATAAATATATGCATATTTTTGTAGTCCACGATTTCTGTCAAGTGTAGAATCTCCCCCCAAGAGATTTCAGTTTTTCAGCTGTTTATCTGATTTTTTTTCAAGGAGCATACATGTCACAGCCATCCCAAGTGAACAGCAGCACTCAATTCATCCCCAAATGTCTGTTGTGTGCATAGCAGCCATTTTTATATGCAGCACTGCTTGGGGACATAAGTAAAAGCCCATGGGTGAGGGATGGACTGTGTTGAAGAGAGTTTGGAAGAATAAAACCTGTAAGGGTTTCCATGCTTGTTGAACTTGTTCCCCCTGAAAAAGGAAGTTTTTGTTTGTATCCTCACCAGGTTTCTGCAATGATCTTTGCTGATTAATCTCATTGAGATCCTAGGGCTTTCATTCATTTACATATGTCTATTTATACATTCATACACAGATGTTAGAAAACAGTGTCCGATCACACTGGAGCTTCTCTCAATGTCAGTCAGTGTTGTTTCTTTTTATTTTAATGAAGACTGTGAAATGATTGTTTTGTAATGTCTTTTGGGGCAGATGTGAGATCAGTGAATAGACTCCATTTCATTTGGAGGGTTGGGAAATGAGGAACTTTCATTCTCATTTTTCTTTAATTTTTTCCCCCAGTGGTAGTATCTAGTGCAGAGTATAACATGATAATATAGCCTACCCTCTCCTGTATACTATATTTTAAATCACAAAAGTTAGAGTACAGTAGTTGAACTGGAAAAAGATTTTAGTGATTGCTGTAATAGAGGCAGTAAAATTAGGTCTAATTTGCAGAAATACATTGTGAATGTTTCTAGCTAAAATATATAGCCTAAAGCACTCTATGGTGAGTGGATCTCATTGGATACGTACATGAAATTCCCGCTGTATTTTATTTTAAAGAGCTAAGGGGCAAGTGAGTGTGATGAAGCTTGAGATCACATACTTTCTGCATGTGAAGCCTTGGGAGAGCATTTGTAAATGTTGTTCAGTGCAGAAAGAGAGAGTGGTGATAGTCATCTTAAATGACATGTGAAGATGTAGGGAGCTCCATTTCTGCAGCCACAGATAGACAGGTGTCATGACCCTTGTTTTACAGAGGGGGAGATTTTCAAAGGCATAAAGGACAGTGAGGAACCTAATTTCTAGTATTATTATTTATTAATATTAATAATGTCATTGGAAGTTGAGCTCTGTGCCCTTCAGCCTTCTTGAAAGTGCCAGCCAGAAAGGAAGTCACTTGCTTGGGAGGCAGTTGGGGGAGGCTGGTCTAGGGGCTTTAGGCATAAGAGTAGAATACAGGAGATTTAGTTCCCATGTTGGCTTGCTGTGTGGCTTGAATAATTCACTTAATATCTATAACTTACATTTCCCCAGTTGTAAAATAGCGATAATGATAGTTATCTACTTGTTTTGAGGATTAATGGTGGTGAAGTGCTATACAATTGCAAAGTGTTATAAGGCCAGTCAGTAGTGGAAACAGAACTCTGTTCCGTCCTCTAGACCAGTGGTCCCCAACCTTTTTTGCACCAGGGACCGGCTTAAAGCAAAACTATTTTTCCAGGGACCGGCATGGCGGGGCGGGGGGTGGGGCAGGCACTGCAGGGTACAGTCTCCGCCGTGAAATTGACTCACCCTTGTCAATTTCGGCGGCGGAGCTGGAGGGTGGGGCCCACAGCGCAGAAATTTACCATTTTAAGAGCCGGTTCGCTCTTAAAGTCGTAAACCACTGCAAAACAGACTGCCTAGCGGCTAAATTAAGAGCCGCATAGCCACGGCGCCGTGGACCGGCAAAGAACCCCCAACGGCCCGGTACCGGTCCGCGGACCGGTGGTTGGGGACCCCTGCTCTAGACAGCCTGGCCTTGAGGTACTTCCTCCTTTGGCAACGCTTTGAAATTTCACAAGTATAAATTTTCATGCAAATGTGGCTTTCCCACTGTACACATCCAGACAGTGGGGAATTTTCTCTTTAGTAGAAAATGTTGCAAAATAGCTCCAGTGTTGCAATCTAGATAACTGGCAAATTTCATCAGAGGTAGAAGGAAAAAAAACTCTCTCAACAAATATATCCTTTTGCTTTAGTTACAGAACTAACTTGCCAGTGTTTTTCCTCTTTGTTTTTCCAGGACATCCAGGCCGAGATTGATGCCCACAATGACATCTTTAAGAGCATTGATGGAAACAGACAGAAAATGGTAAAAGCCTTGGGAAACTCTGAGGAAGCTGCACTGCTCCAGCACCGACTTGATGACATGAACCAGCGCTGGAATGACCTGAAGGCAAAATCAGCCAGCATCAGGTTAGTAATAGAAGCATCAAAGTAAGAGTGGGACAAAGTCTCACTTTCCTGGCTATTCTGAAATATTGCTGTATTATAAAAAAGGAGAATTCAATTCTCCTTTAAAAAACTGTTGGGCTGAGATATAAGAGCTCTGGGCACTTGCTAACAATGTAGGTTTAACTTCTTAGGTAACTCTTTCCAGTGGTGTATGAACTGCTAAGTTACAGCTTCATGTACTATTAAGGTTTGCTGAAAGTGGGTCTGATTCTCCTCTCTGTTCTAAATCAGAAGTTTTCTGTAGAGTTATATCTGGTGTGAGGAGAATCTATATTTTTAACTGAAGTTTGTACTTTTATAGGATTCACATCCTGGATGTGTATTTTTGTGTGTGTCCTGGAAGATCTTTGCAGCTGATGATTTAGGAAAAAGTATTTACAAATGAATAGATTAAGCAAAGGAGTATTAATTTATTTTATTTTGAACCGAGTAGCATACCAGTGCAAGGTGAAAAACTCACTACCTTTTCAAATGTTGACAGATTCATAGATTCCAAGGCCAGAAGGGACTGTTGTGGTCATCTAGCCTGACTTCCTGTATGATACAGGCCTTAGAATTTCCCCCAAATAAATCCTGAAGCATCTCTTTTAGAACATCCAATCCACTGTTGTACAGTGGTCTCCATTAAATCTTTAAAATATCATTTTGCAAGAAGATAATATTACCATGGTGGTTGCAGGGAGTAAAGTGAATCCCATATTCAAGTTAATTAGTTGTAAATGTCTTTACAGAGATTTTAATAGCTCTTACTTTGTTACTGATTAAAGGAAACTATATTGTGTTCTATTCCAGTAACGTTAAATATCCGCATTAATTCTCCATAGGCCAGAAAATTCAGTCAAGACTTGAATTTTGGCACAACTGTTGAAATGATAAACTAAGGGGACAAATGACTGAGTCATTTAATTTTAGACTCCACTGAACCATATCTCTGAACTGCTGCACAGAATGTGTAAGTGGCAAAAGCCAACAGCTAGAATAGCACATTTTGAAATTTGAGTTTGGAAGGGAGCTTGCAAAGACTGACTGACCTGTTCTATGAGTAGTTGAAGCAAGTGCTTTGAAACTTGGACTTCAATGAGCTTCACTCACCAAATAAATCACCAAAAGAGGGAGACTAAAAGACATTTGTATGTTATAATTTAATAAACAGCTGCAGGGTTCCAGCATTAACAGCAGAATTACTTGGCCTTTCCTGGGTATTAATGATCCTTTGGGAGAAATTAATGGCCCAAATTGCCCTTGAGCCATTTACCCCAGTCAGCCATTTAATTCCCAGGCAAGGACCTGTGCATGAAACCATGATTGCTATTATAAAAGGAAGGTTTTGTGGATATACTTTCTTTTTAAATAGAAAATTATTTTTAACTTCAGTGTATACGTGATACATGTTGTCTGCAGGACTTGATTAATGTTAGTAGTGTGGGTGTAATTGTTGTTGATGTCCACTATGCTGCTGAGCAGCATGTCACTCTGGTATGACCTATTACTCAAAGATAGTGTAGGAAGAGTTTGCTGACAAATTGGAGTAAACACATACAAAACAAATGAATCTTTTCTAATATCCACTGTAACTGAAAGGACAGTGTTTCCGGTTCTGCCTATTCAGCAGCATGCTTCACTGATCAGTTCTATTGTCTAAATCCAGGAATACAATAATGAAAAGATCAGAGAGGGGGAAATAATAAATATTGTTACTGTGAACACTGTTTCTCTATTTGGTTGCCTTTAATTCTTCTCATTTTTTTTGGTTGCCTGGATTCAGAGGTGAACTGTAAGTGGAATGTAGGATAGGTCTGGGAAGAACCACAAATACTATTTTATAGGCTAGTCTTGATGTTTGAAAAGACTGATTTTGCTTTTTGTTTTTGTACTGTGCCCAGATTTAGAGTGTTCCAATTCTTTTACAGAATAAAATTTCCTGTCATGTACACTTCCATATCTGGACTTCAGTCCTTGTTGAAATAGGCACTGTAATTTACCCTGTGCAAATGGCCAGCCCAATACCCCATGCACCACTTAAATCTCACCAAAACCCTTAACTTCAATGAGTTAAACGAGACTCAGGTGGTACTCGAGCCTGGGGCTGGCCCTACCTACAGAAATGGATTTTATCCAGAGTGATTAGTTTCCTTGCTTGTTGCCATGTATAAAGAATGTTACAGTTTGAAGAGGTCACCACCATATAGAGGTGTACTTTCAGACACAGTCCAGAAGCTACTTGAAAATTATATTTCTGGCAATTGTGACCTTTCCCACAGTCTCAGATACTTGAAGTGCATCTCTCTTCCTGGTAATACCAGAGACATCTTAGACTTGACCAAACTGTCCACCTTCACTTCGGATTCTCTGCCATATACAACACAAACAAAGCAGGAGCTCAGCATTTTCCTGCCTTATATATTAGAGGCCTGGCTTTTAAAGCCAAATTTTGGGGCATCAGTGATTGGTGTTCTTTTTCCCCCTTCTGCCTTTTCTTTATAGGGAACAAAAGGTTTTGGAGTTGGTTTTTTGTTTTTGCAAGGGGGAGAGGGGATGAGGAAGTGTGGGAGAGGAAGAATGATTCTCTAAATGAGACCACCCACTGAACTCCTTTCCTCCATTTGTTCGTTGTCGCCCAGTGTGATGGAGTTATCCCAACAGAGTAAGCAAAAGGCTAAGAGGTGCTCCAGCTGTGAGGAGAATCTCTCAGGGCCCCCAGAAAGGGAGTTCTATCACAGTTTCTCTCAGCCTGCCGAGTCTTACTCTGCTAGGTGAAGAGACTGTGAATCTGGCCAGCTTTTTGGAGCCTCTGCCAGTTGTATCCCGGGCTCAGTGACTCCTTCCCTTAGGCTGGGGTTGGGGCCTTGAGCAGTGGGCGGGCTAACACCTGCCCACTCCCTGGTTTACAAATTGGATCCACAAGGGGTCAGCCAAGTTCACTGCTTGGGAGCCAGCAGGCACATCCTTCCTCACCAATCTGATTCTTTGGAATAAATTGCAAAATGACTGCTTCCCCCTACACCCAAGTCCCTTGCTCCAATCCACTTCAAATGGCCTCCTCAGGGAAGTTCTCTTGTGTGTATTTAATGAAAGGGGGCACAGAGAATCAAAGCTTTTCTTGCAGACTTAAGTTCCAAAAGGAACTATCTAGGGTGAGGGATCGGTCTCCAAACAGGGACAAAAATCTTCCGTCCACGAGGCACAAGAGAAAAGCAATAAGTTCTGAAAATACAAGAAGCCTTCCAGACCCTCATCATTTTCTACTTGTTCTAGTTCTTCCCCCGATGATATCTGACCCTGGGTCATAAAATACAGATGAGGTTAGAAAATGGTTTGACTAAACTTTGTGGCTGAAACCCAGACTTGACTTAGTGTTTTTTCCACTCCTGCTTAACACATGCTCTGAGCAGAAATTCCACCAAAAGCCTCATTGTTCTTTTGTGGAATTGAGCATGTATCCACTCAACTGCAGCTGCTATATATCACACTTCTCCAAGAAAAAATATTGAAAATAAAAGCAGGAATGTGGGATCAAAGTAAACAATGGTATTCACATTTAGTGTGCATTTCTTTTACATCTCTTTACAATGTTTCTGGTGAGATACTTCCTTATTTTCATTCCTAAGGAGAAGGTACATTTATATTACTTAACTGGCTTTTTCTGAGCATCTAGATTATGCTAGACTTTGAAACCATATGCTGGTAATGTTCTGTTACTGTCATTAATCTGGCACACATGTTGACACTCATTAATGGTAAATTACAATGAATTTAATCTAGAATTATATACCACAAAATTCACATTAATACCAAATGAATTAATTCATGATTAATGTTATTGCAGTGAATGTTAAATTAACAGTAAACCACTGTTAAAATGTCTTTTAAATATATCACTAGTGACATTTTTTTCCTCCCAAAGTTCCAATTCATTCTGCTAACGTCTGCTAAATAACTGGAGCAGAATTGTAAAACCTCAGGCTATAGCAGCTTTTAATGGTTGACAGCAGTTTAGAGGCTGGCATTTTAAAAAATCTAGTTGTGATTTCTCCTAAAAAATTCCACAAATGTGTTATTTCAGTACAAGAAACTAGAAATATTTCTTTTTTTAAAAAAAGGCCAGCAAAGCAGTGGACGCAAAGCATGGGCTTCTTTCCTAGAGGGGGCAAAAGAGAGCACTGACAAATGCAGTAGAAAGCATAATACAATTTCCATCTACAGTAGGGAGGGCGAGGGCAATGCAGTGATTCAGAGAAAGGCCAAGTGTTGACAACCCTTGAATTCCCTGAGGTTTTTAAAAATTATTTTTAGGAGGGGTTTATGGCCAAAAAAGTCAGTTTAAATTAAAATATGTACATACAAGCTGTGCACACGGATCTCTTCATATTGCTTTGAAACATGGTCACCTCTGGGGTGAAATGTTTAGAATGGATATGGTTGCAGTTTGGACTTACGGTGCAGTGACTTGATACAACAGGGCTGGGGATATATCCTTTCTCTATTAGATTTAAAACAGAGGACACTGAAAATGTGTATTGTTTGACAGTGATTTTTGCATGTGGTTTATTGCATGGCCTTGCATTTACTGAGCGCATACTGGTTAGCAATCCTGACTTCTCTGATGAAAGCAGGTTTTTGCCATTCAGCAGAAATTGCTGGAGGTACCCTGGTTGTGTTCTCTGTGTGGCTCCTCCCACTGAAGTCCCTTGATTTTCCTCTCTACCTTTAAAGCTGAATTCAGGCATTAATGGGTCCAAGTGTGCCAGTTAGCTCGCGCTCTCTCTCTCTCTCTCTCTCTCTCTCTCTTTTGAATTAAATTAAATACTGCTTGCTGATAACACAAAAGCAAAGCACATGGAGCTAGCAGCAAGTTAAATTACAAAAGAATTTGTTCTGCTTATTACGCTTATTAGTGTTATAGTAGAAAAAAGTGACATGACATTACACTGTTAAGTGGTAGGCTCCCTTGAAAGTCCCAGGTCGGAATAGCTTGGAATGGAGTAGAGAGGGAACAAAAGACATAGGAATATGTTTCCTGTTTATCAACAGAAATTACAATGAAGGCATGCTTTAACTGCATTACTGCACAATACTGCAGTTACCCATCACTGACTCAGGCCAATGTAGTAAATAACCTACACTACCACTGTGTTTCCAGCCATTCAGAATTAACCCCTTAGTGCTTATGATTGCTGATGTGCGTCTTTCCTTTCAGCCTTGGAGATTCAGGCTTGAAGGTTTGTTTACCTCAATGTGAATACCAATACCTGAGATGTGAAGATTAGATGCATGTAATTTGTACGCTACAAGGTCAGATTCATAACAGAGTGGGGATTTTCCTTCATCCCTCTCAAATATGCAGTCTGCAGTGTTTGAGACAGGTTCACACATCCGACAGACATTCATTCATCCACATTCTGTTGTCTCTGAGACTAATTTGCTTTGCACTGCAAAATAATTTAAAGTGGTGACTTTTAATGCACACTTGAACTATTACTTTGCAGTTAAGTGTTAGGGATACATTCCTGTCCTAACAGGATCAACTTTCTTCAAATAAAATGTTGTAAGTTTTGGATACATGTCAAGCCTCTGAATAGGGCACTTTTATCTTTTTGCAGGGCCCACTTGGAGGCAAGTGCAGAAAAATGGAACAGACTGCTGACATCACTGGAAGAGCTAATCAAATGGCTGAATGTGAAGGATGAAGAGCTAAAAAAGCAGATGCCCATTGGAGGGGATGTTCAAACTTTACAGCAACAGTATGACCACTGTAAAGTGAGTTGGCTGCATTTGGCAAATAAATATATTAAAATTAAGGAATAAACTGAAATAGATTTGAATTTCCCGATGATAAATCTGGAGAAGTGTACCTTTTTTAATCATGGCCACACTTTCTTACTAGCTAAGTGTAGTTTAGAAATTCTATTTAAAATTACATCAGAATGGTTTCTGATTTATATATTTTTATGGAAGAAAAACTTGGTCCATTTCCTGGTGGTTTTGGCCTTCTAACGGGTAAGTCTGTCATTCTGTGAATAGAACTGATTAAGACCAATAAGAATAAGATTTGAGCAAGAACTATAAAACAATGTTAAATCTAATTTTAATAGAATTATCTTAAGGATTCTCCACATATTGTTAAGACTAGTATTGTTTTTTTCTGTTTAATGGATATTTTTGTTTACAAAGAAGGCCCAGAATTGCTTCCAAGTACTAAAACAAAACTACATAGGCCTCATATTTTGTCATCTAGCTCTTCTGTGTGTGTTGGTTAGTGAATCCTGAAATATCTTGCTGTACATTAAAATTCAGACAAACAAAAGCCCACAAGAAAGGTATATTTTGGTTTAATAACTATATTCTGGTGTATGTATTGAGCATTATAACTTTAATCAAAACATATATAACTTGTTGCAGCGAATAGTCCTGCACAATAACACACTGATTTCTTTTCTATGACTATTTAGTGGGGATGTAAATATTTTTCACATTCAAATTTTTCAATCAATAGAAAAATGCTCTGACCTGAATATTGCTTTTTTGGGCTGAAAGAGTTGCTAACTCCTAATGGGAAAGCTGAAAAAAAAATCTACTTTGGTAGCATATATTTCCCTTCATTCATTCATTTTTAAGAAAGATATTTGCATAAATACAGGATCTTTGTTTCATAAAAGTTCATGTATTTCCGTTCATGTTGTCTTTCCTCCCTCCCTCCAGCCAAAAAAAGAAATAGAAATAAATTAACCATGCTCTGTTTGCAGGCACATCTTCTGTGAACACTTTATGATGATCAAACAAAGGGTTTTTTAGGATCAGGTGGGCAATAAAAGACTGGAGCAGATAAATATGTATTTTAAAGTCTGTTAAACAGGTGATAACAGGTGTTCAAGTGAACTTCAGCATATACTGTATGCCAGTACTACACAGACAGCAAACCTTTAATATATGACACTGAAAGATCTTAAATGCTTTACAAAAATGGATGATACTGTACCCATACCAAAACTGAGGAACAAAGAAGTTAATTGACTCATCCCAGGGCCTAGTGAGATAGTGGCAACGTGAAGGAGAGAACTTCATCTTCCATATCATCTGTTTAAGGAGTAACTTTCACATTATGGGAGGGGGTGGAGCTAAGTTTTGACTATGGAGCAAACCAATAACATCTGTCTGGAGAACCTGTGGGTTTTGGAGCATCTTTACAGATTGTTACATGATTGTTCGTTGTCCAGAATTTTAAATAATCATTTAAAATGGCAACCAAACCCCACTGTTGGCCAAATCCTGTTTTTAAATGCAGATGTGGAGTTTCTGAGGGCATGTATAGATGAACAGTTAGTGCATGGCAAGGTTCAGTGTAAATCTGCAGCACTCCAACCAGTTGTGTCCAGGTGGACCCTGCTGCCATGTACTAATTGTCTGGATGGGCACAGGTGCTGTGAACTAAAAGTTCCCAAGTATGTTTTTCACATACTCTGTTTGGGTTTAACAGGAGCCCTTAGCTCAGACCTACATGCAGAATTTGCCCCCGTTAGCCAAAATATGCTGTCCAACAGTAGTGGCTGGTTTCAGATTTGATTTTGAGCGTTTTGTCACACCACCCGATAAAATGAAATGAACTCAGATTTCTCGTGCATGTCTGTGTGTTGTTTATATGTACAGATCAATATTTCTATGAGTTCTAGGTTGAACTACTATTTTCTAACATTTATTTTAGCTGTGATGAAGAGATCCCTTACTTACTTACAGTAAGAGATATTTACTGCCCTCTCTTCCCATCCCACATGTATGTCATTGCACCTACCCAAATGTGAACTGTTAGGAAATGGTGTTTCACCTTTCTCTGTAACATTAGTGATTGGTTACTGCCAGAGGGAGAAATCTGGACTAGTTGCACTGAGTGATTTTATCCTCTATGGCAACTCCTATGTGCCTATATTTAATAGGCACTGTATGTTACTTCGCTGGATATGTAGTTTTATCAGTGTTGCGTCGAACAGAGAAATTGATGTCTCTTCTATGGAAACTGAAGAAGATATTTGCAGATTCTTTTCCTCCAATGTATTTGAATTGTCCCTAGTTTAGCATGTGGAATGAAGAGGATCTCTTTTAATAAACTCAAAAAGGCTTATGCAGGTGGTATTTCTCCCTTCCTACCTCTTTACACCAAATGTCTACCTTCACAAATGAATACTAAGGGATTCCATTTTATTGCTCCCCCTCAAGTCTTTGTGCTGCCTTTTAGTTAAGGGTGACATGAAGGGACTCCTTTTAGATTCCATCAGTGCCAATCCTTAATTGGCTAGAGCAGTGGTTTTCAACCTTTTTTCATAGGCGTATCCCTAAAAAAATTTCAAATGGAGATGCAGCCTGCTTTGGAAATCTTAGACATAGTCTGCAGACCCCTAGGGGTCCACAGACTACCAGTTGAAAATCACTGTTCTATGGTAATGACAATCTTTCTCGGACCCTTTAGACATAGTCTGCAAACCCCAATGGCCTGCAAGACCACAGGTTAAAAACCACTGGACTAGAGGCTTCTCAGTGGAGAAATATGTGGCATTCTTTCCCCCTTCTCTGGGGCTGAGTATCCTTCCACAGTGCCACTTGCAGCCCATTCCTGATGGAGCAAAACACCAGGATCTGAACTTTGTTCTCCCAAATACCAAGTATTTAGTATTTATATTCTATGACATATGACATACTTTTCTGTGAATAGTGATGTAATGATGGTCGTGGCATTTAGTTTAGAATTATGTTTTAGTAGTCATCAAAATATTATAAATGTACAAATTAGAGTGAATATTCTTTGTTTATTAGCAATCTGTAAATGAAGTCATTCAGCTAGATTCCCCATATTTATTGGTGTGTGTGCATGCATGCTACAGAACAATTGATTTCCTACAGCTCCTCTTTTGATTTTCTTTCAGAACAGCCTAAGGAGAAGATCCAAAAAATACTTTTAGTAAAGAAAAGTGTATTAGTAAATTGAAAGGAATTCAAAATAAATAAAAATGAGCAATATAAAGTGTACCTAGGGCAAAGATTACACTCAGCCTCACATATGACTGAGAACTCAGTTGTAACTTAACTCTTCTCTTAGGGGATTGTGTGCTGTGCCAGAAAGAAATGTCAGAATGAAGGCAACTCCTTTTCTAATGTCTATTTTGCTAACCTTTTCCTCGTTCCATGTTTTTCATTAATACTAATCTGTGTCAAGTCTGATTTTTCTTCCACTGTTTGCTTTTTCCGAGGCCTCCTTGTAAAAGTTCATTTTAAATTTTCAAAGAGTTATGTGGTAATAGGACTATTGTATAAAAATTGTCATAGATTACAGTGATCACCTCAGAAGATGCTCCTAGTTCCCGATGTAGGCTCCATCTATGGCCTGGGACAAATCACTATATTTTTCTGCATCAGTTTCCCAATCTATAAAAGGAGGTTCATACGTACCAGTCTCGTAAAGCTGTCTTGCGGAATAGCCGGTTAATTTGTGTAAAGAGCTTTGACAATAAGGAGTACTTTATAAATGCTAAATGGTGTTGGTGATTTGGGTTAAGATAATTCTGTAGCCATGGCATAATTCTCAGCCTCACTGCTCCCAGTTCAGTTGGGGACCAGTGAGTCTGGGAGGGGGGGTAGAAATCAGGTAGGAAGTCGCTACTGCTGCTAGGGGAGACGTGGAGATACTGGTATTGGAAAGTTTTGATCTCATTTGCCTCCCGTAGACACCCTCTTGCTTCCTCACCTACTGCAGTTTCTCATTTGAGGAAGCTGGTGACTGCTTGCCAGTCACTGGGCCAGAAGGGGAATGTACTTGGCAGGCTGCTAAATTTTCCTGAGTTCTGTTCTCACAGGCTGCATTTGCAGAAGTTTGTCTGGAAATTTCGCACCATTGCTGAAGCATCATTGAAGCTCCACCACTGTTAGCAGTGGGACTAACCTTAATGTAAGCTAGGTTTTATTTGCTTTTTCTGCTCCAAGTCTTGATGACACTACAGTAATAGAAATCCCTTGCATCTACTAGATGCAAATACTAAATACTATCAAAGAATGTAACTATGGCAGTGTTCAAACCAGCAGTAGGACATTTTTAGAAAAATCTCAGTGTGAGCAAGTCCCAGAGGGAAAAGGTCATCTTATTTCAGCTTTTTCCCCTCCTCAAACACTGCTGTCAAGTCTTTCTCCCAGTAGAGAATCAGTGGTGTACCGTGGGTCTCTGGCACCCATGGGCCAGTGCTTGCATTTGCTGCAACTCCCAACCCCTCCAGACCTCATGTGCCCCCTGCACAGGGTAGAAGGGATCCCTGGCTCCCACCAGACAACACTGACCCCCAGCTCATGGTGGCAGGTCCCCTGCCTCTGCCCCCTCGCACTTACCTGTTGCACGGCACCCGCCTCTCCACTCCAGCCCCACCGTGCAATCAGATCTGGCGCTGGCTCCCCCTACCAGCTGGGCAGCCTCAACCCCCAGCCAGGAAGTAGCGTAAGGGGTAGAGGAGGGAGTTCCTCCTCTTGGTCACCCACAGCTCCCCGCCCTGCTGCCTGTCCCTCAGCTCTGTCCAACTGTCCCTCAGAGCCCCTTGTGCCCCCCACTCCTTGTGTGTCATGAGGGACCTGGCTAGCATCCCCCCACAGGCTGGCATCCTGGGGCCTGGCCTCCTCCTGACCCCCATCGGTCCGCCCTTGCAGAGAATAGGAGAAGGGAGAGAGGAGGTGGCAAAGTTGGGAGCTGCAACAAGAAAGAAAGAGCAGGATGTGGAGAAGATGGAAGGAGAGGCTTGTGAGAAAAATAATTTGAAGGGAAATTAGACACTGATAGTTGAAGGAAAAAGAGAGGAAGTGAGTTACTGCAAGTGGGAAATTTGTATTATTCAGTAGGTAAATTGATACAGAATGTTATGTAAAATCAATCATCTATTTTTTGTATGAGGCAACATCAGGGAACATGCTTATATGGGTTAAGAATTGATATGGAAACACTGTGCTTTGGAGGTGGGTGGAGAAGAGCGTGGTGTTTCTGTATATTGGGAAGGGGACAGCACATCTTTCACTTTTAGGTACTGTTGATCACAGCTTTTTGAACGTGCTGTTGGACTCTCTATGTTCTTGTTAGTTTATTGGGCTGGGGAGCTATGGCTTTGGTATGTGAGAAGAGCAGCACTTTGAAGTTACTTAGGATAGGGGGACCCACTTACAATTTTTGGTTGCACCTGTCTGTGTATCTAAACAAAGGTCCAGCTAGTGCTGAACAAAACATTCACCTTGATTCACAGAAATGCTAAAATCTTTCTCATTCAAGTTCAAACTGGATGGGCCACGAAGCAGCAATTGTTTCATTAAAACTTCTTTGTGACCACACACTGTTAAGATTTTCTGCAATTTTCGTCATCTTCCTTCGGATGCCACCAAACTTTTTCAGGCTGCCTTCAGCATATTTTTGTTCAAATTGGTCATATGATGAAAGTTGTGAGATATTTTTTGCTGAGTCTCTGATTGGTTGAACTATTCCCAGTTCATCAAGAATGATATCTCAGCTCACCAAAAACTTTGCAGCTGGTTTCTCATAGGGGGGATGCAGTACCAGTTGAGCTGTCTTAACCACCAGGAAAAAATAGGGAGAGATTTTTCTTCTAATCCTAGCACCTGTATCCTTTTGATTGACAAGCAATTAGCTACTGTGTTTAGCAGTTTATGTAATTTCTTTTGGAGCTGTCTTAATTTGCAGTATTTAATTTTGGATTTTACAAAGAGAAATGTATGGGATTCAATGGTATTGGAGTTCCCTTGAACCATCAGGCCTTTAATCATAATGTATCATTCCTAGGTATTCTCTGAGGCCTGAATTGGTAACTTTTTGAATTCCCTCAATTATTCTCTACAAATGCTTAATTACTTTGTATTTGCCTTGTCTCAAATGTCACCAGATGTGCCATAGGGTATTAAGAGGGTCAGACTCAGGGTTTGTTTGTGTTTTTGTGCACAAAGAAACCCGAGATGCAGCATTATCAAGGAAGGGACCATAGCGAAACACAGGGGAGCTAAGGGGAAGCACAGTCCTGGCTGTTCCTCAATCAGGCAGTGGTACTATAAGGAACTTTTTCCCCAGGCAGCGTTAGAGTCAGGCTATAGGGTGCAGCCATTCAAAAAAGACAAATGCTGCCGATGCTGATCATACAGAACATTCCATGTCGGTTCCTAAATGTAGTGAGGATGCTTAAATGATGGCCACGAGTGAGGCTTATGGGGTAAGTGTGGGGGAACAGAGAATCAAGAAGGTCAGCAGACTGAAGGAGAGAAGGCAACATCATCTTTTATTTGGAGGAAGAACTGCAATCTGATCCCTTAGTCTGTGGTGTCTATGGAGCAGGAACTCTAAAGTCCTGTTCCCTACTACAGCACCTGCTAAGTGGCTTTTTAAAGCAAGGTTGCTCCTTCAAAAATTGTACATTCCATCAGGAGGAAAAGTGGCCTCATCCCAGTCATTCAGCATTCCCCCCAGCATTCTGAGAGCTGCCTAAGAGACTGTTGCAGCATTAAAAGTGTTTCTAAATGTTAGAGAAGCCTGATTACTGATTGGCTGGTAACATAATTTCAGAAGAAAGTGCAGAGGTTAGTTTAGTTTTAACAGAGATGAAGATTGAACTCTTTTTTGAGGCGTGATTGGAAAGAAGAGGAAAGGGTTGTCTTTTTTTTTTTTGAGGATATTTTGTGAGGGGGGGAAAGGAAGAGGTCTGATGACCTCTGTTCTACTCTACTATTGTGAGAGTGGAATGAATCTATCTGATGTAAAAAGCTTAAAACCACTATTCATTGGGAACTGCTTGAATTGATTTGTGTATTACTTGTAATGATTTAGTTTTTATTTTTCCTCTTAGTATTCATTATTTTCCTCTTTCATGAACAATTTCTCCAAATGGATACTATGAAAATAAAACTGTGTCACAAAGAATGAAGTTTTAAATTAGGATTTCAGTAAAGTGTATTTTTAACTTTAAAAGGAAAATTTGCTCTTGACTGTTGCGAAAAATGCAGTTTTCTTGTGAGAAATGTGGAAAATTGCATTGGTTAAGTACTGAAAATAATAGACCGCTGGGACAGTAAAAGAAATAAACATGCTGTTACCAGTGCAAAGTACAATAACTTGTTTTGCAATGCTGAGAGCAATAGCTATAATCATCCCTCATTCATAGGCAAAATCCTTCAGACAAAATTCTTTCAATACAAAAAAAAAAATTCAAGAAAATTGTCGTTTAAATATTAACCTGTTGCCATAGACATTTGTCTAACATATTTCTTTTCTCAGGGTCCAGTATCCAGTTTATTTTAATCAAGGGTTCCATTATTAAGCTTGAAAACATTACCAGGTCTCTTTCAACCCACTGACTAAAACATTTTTTGGAGAGTCTTTTGTGTTAGAACAGCCTCTTGGCTCTTATAGGCCATTATTAGCTTAGAGGAGAATATGTGTGAATGAAGGCACATCTACAGTGCAGAAATAGCATAATATTAAAAAGTTTCCCATTCGTCCTCTGGCCTAGAACACTGTGGATGAGTATCTGGTACTTCAGCTCCTCACACACTCGCAGTCCAAGCATCACCTCCCACTCAGCTCCTTGTTTTTCTTGTTGCACACCACAGTGTACCTTGTTTTCTCTAGAAAACAAGGTTATGCCAAACTCTTGCTTTGGTTCACCCAAATATCTGCTTCCTGCAGTTGTGCTTCCTAACTGCAGAACATCTCTAGTGGAAATCCTGAGATCAAATTGACTTCCCTCCACTGCAGATTGGTTCTCTTTTCCTTCAGTTCTGCCATCTCCCTAGACTCTGTTTCCAACTTAATTGAATCCCATGCCTGCAAATCCAACTGCCTTTTTGCTATCTTTGACTTCTCAAAACCTCTCTTCCTACTGCCTCCATTTCTAACTCTGCGGAGGATCTTGTAGATACCTTCCAACAGAAAACTGACAAAATATGTCATGACCTCTTTTCTCAGCTTGCCTTCCCTTCCCCTTTTTTCCATTCCCTCACTTCTTTCTGCCCTATCATAGATGCAGAAGTTTCTCATCTGCTCTTGTCTTCTAATCCCTGCACTTGCTCCAGTGACCCCATCCCATCCCTTGATCTCCCTTGTGTCTGTTCTCATTTCCTTCCTTACTCTTCTCCTTAACATCTCACTCTCCTATGTCTCTTTCCTCAACAACACAAACATACTTTATTCTCTCCCATTTTAAAGAAACTGACCCTTGACCCCCCTTACCTCTCCAACTACAAGTCCTTCTCTCTTTCCTCCCTAAGATCATTGAAGGCTCTGTCTATAAACTCTCTGGAGTTTCTCTTCTCCAGTTCCATCCTAGACATTCTTCAGGGTGGCTTCCATGCCTTCCCCTCCATTTTAACTGCTCTCGTCAAAGTCTCTAGTGATCTCTTAATAGCCAAAATTTCAGAACTAGCATTCCATCCTCATCCTCCTTGACCTGTCAGCCACCTCCAACACATTCAGACACACTCTTCTTGAAATCTTGTCCTCCCTTGGTTTCCATGACTCTGTTTTTTTCTGGTTATCCTTCTACCTCTCTAATATCTAATCCTTTGGAGGATCCTCCTCATCCCACCTCCAGTTTTCTGTGAATTTCAGGGCTCTGTCCTGGCTCCCTTTCTCTTCTTTCTCTATACCTTTTCTCTGGATAATGTCACCTGCAAACACGAATTCCACTGCTATCTGTTTACTAGTGATTCACCGATCTACCTGGCTCCTTCTGTCCGATCTAAAGTCTTGGCCAGCCTCTCTGCCATCTCCTTGTTGATCTCCAGCTGTCAGCTCAATCTCAACATGGCTAGAACAGAGATCTTAATCTTTGAAGTCTTCCCCAGTCTCCTTCTTCCTGGTCTACCGTACGTTTTCCTCTTGTGAACAGATAAAGCATTAACGTACATTTACATTTAACTTACATTTGTTATTTTCCCTCCCCACCCACCAAGTCCTCCATATCTTCAGCTCCTTTCACAGAAGGTGACTTTCTGTCTCCTATAAGAGTTAATCTGGAAAGTTAAAGATGTAATTCCGCATCAACAATCCTGCTGTTCTCCCAGTTCTCTGTCTAAACTCTGCTGCCTCTTAGGACAGAAGACTTCAGTCCCGGATGTTAAATCTGCATTGATGTTCTCTTTTTCTGGCTCATGACCATTTAGAGAGGTTTGACAATGTGAGAGCCCTGCCACATTGCTAGATAAATGAAGAGCTGCATCTTGCCTATTAGAACACTGAGTATCAACATCCCATGCTGGCCAAATGTTACATTAGAGGGGTTATCTTTCTCAGCTGTGCAGGCTCGAGTTCTCCACTTTTATGTTGCGTAGACCAGGATCATGGTCTTTTCCACATGTGCTCCTAAAGCACTGTCAGTGAGATCTGAGGATATTGCCTTCAGTCAGAGGACTCTCCAGGCAGCCTAGTAAAATGCTTTGCTCGGTGGGTACTGCTCACTACATATATTGTCCCTTTCAGTCGGATGGACAGAGTGAAATATGACAAGGGAAGATTACTCACTTGTAATTCCTTCTATCATAGTCGTGTCTTTTCCAGTCCTATTTCTTCCCCAAACTCCCCGGGAGAGTTGCTACCTAATATCCTCTAATCTTCTACATCTTCACTCTTTAATTTCTTTCTCAGTGTGGAAGTCTCTTTTCTGGAGGGAAGTGGGCAGACTGTCATTTTAGAGACTGGACTTGATTGACAGATACTTCGCCTCCTTGTGTCTTAGTAAATGGAGTCCTAACTTTGACTGTCACTGTTGGTAGGATGGGAGATTTGAGAACTACAACAACAAGAATGACCAGTGAGTAATTTCCCCCTATTTTCCTACTGATGGATGAGATCATTCAGAGTCAGTGGTGTAGGTATCCATTAGAAACAATATGGTATTATACATTGTTGTCTGGTTTACCAGGATCCACTTTGATCTGATGAATTGCCTGCAGGAGGTGGCAGGCAGGAGGAGAGTTAGTGAATTTTACATAGCATAGTATAATTTGGATAGAGATCATTGACTTGATTGCTCATAGGTTACTGAATTTTGTCAGTAAATCTCCCATTTCACAGGCGCGTGTTTTTGGGAGAATTAAATTTTTCTTTCACAACTATTGTTAGCAAAACCCAATTTTTCTTTAGATCTACTGCCTATTTTTATTTTTCCATAGTTTGCTCTCCTTTAATGTGGTAGATCACAATAAGCATTCTGTATAAAAACCAAAGAGAAATTTTCCTCAAAGGACACCTCTTACTCTCTCACTTAACATTGACATAGAATGTTGTCAGCCAGGACTCATAGTGAGTTTGCTGCCTTCTTATGCAGTTGCAAACACTTTATTCTTTATTGTGTGGGTAGTACACACATGCAGTAACTTCTGTGACATGAGTAGTCTCTTCTGCCCAATGATAGAGGATCATCATCCTTGCCTCTAACTATGATTCTTAGATATGTTATGCAGTGCAACCAACATGCTATTGTTCCTGCTACTGATTAGCTATATGCAGGGGCCCCTATTATTATATATGCCTATGAAACCTATCTTTGTAGAGAAAAATGTTTGGGAAATAGAATCTACAGCCAATTGAGAATATTATGTAAGAGGACAGGCTTATTCTATTAAAATATGACAATTTATAGATACTGTCAAAGAAATGTTCTTTATAGTCCACTAATGCCACTAAAACCATACATTGCTACCTGAATACCTGAGTTTTACATATTTTTAATGGATTTTATGTGGAAGTAAGGAAGGAATTTACACTAAGCCTATACAATATAAGATTGTATCAACATAGTGATTCTATAAGGTTCATAGTTTTGTGGTTAGCAAGTTTACTTTTCTAAACAAACATTTATGATTTAAAAAGAAAAGCAAACTATTCAGTAAGGATTCAAATAACAAGATTGTCTTATAAAATTAATTCAGACCTCAAATAAGATTATATGTTGCTAAAATTATGATGTCTTAAAAACCTACAGATACTAATATGAACAAGAGTTCTCATATATTCTTTAAAAAAATAAATCAGGAATATAGTGCTGACCCATCATTTTACATGGCTGAAGGAGGTTTCCAAAAGAACAAAGTTACAGATTTGATTCATGAAAGAGCTGTGTTACTACTTCACAAACACTAGTGAAGAAGTAACTATACTCGCATATTAATATGTCATACATTTAGCTGTAAATTAGATTTTCCTATACAACCAAAAATTTAGGATGTTGAATTAAATCCTCATAGTTAACAGTAAATTCTCTTTAAGACAATAAAGTGGATCAGTGGGAATTTCAAATTAGCAGTTGAGAAAGAGAGAGAGAAAATACCAAATGGCGTGGTTTAAAGAAAGTTATTGGAAAGAATAAATCATCTTTCAGTTATATCTGTTATCTTTCATCAGTTTTGTTCTTTTCCTTCAGAATGTTCATCTTTTATATATATTATACTCATTCACCTTGGTATTAATCAGGAAGTCTTTTAATTAGCATGTTTCTGCCTTTTTCCTGGTATCTCTTATTTTTTGAGGAATGAGCTGTTCTAAAAGAAGATAGACTGGAAAATTACAGCTAAGCCCCCCAAAGCATAGAAGATTCAGATTCCAGCTATTAAACAGTATCACTTGACAGGTGTAATAATGGTAATGTTCTCATGTTCTGAAGCAGAAGGAAGAGGAGAGAGACTGATTTGCAAAGGTAATTGCTTTAGGGATCAAATAATAGATGTTTTAGGGTTTGATCATGCAAGGTGCTAAGCAGTCTTGTCCTTATCCAGTAAAGCATTTAAGCACATGAGTTACCGCCACAGATCTTTTTGAATGCCTAAGTGCTTTGCTGGATCAGGGCCTGGATACTCAGCATCTTACAGGATCTTAGGGATCTTACAGCCCTTATTGACATGTTGAATTGATAAAAGTGCATTTATAAACATCGATTTTAGAGTGAAGGCTAAAGAAAATGAATAAAGAGATAAATTAATACTGGCAGAAGATTCAGAGTTAAGACTGGGACTTCCGTAACCTATTTATGTCTGGTGTCTTAGGAGATCTCCATATAATAGGTAATATAATATATAGACATAACACAGTGGGGTAGAATGTGGTCTGAGTTTCAGCTAGACCTTTACTGATCTCTTGTAGCTTTTCTGTAAATTCAGTAAATTTTTGTTTTACAAAAACTCTCACTGGTATTTGACACGCATCATGTAAATTCTATGCACATTTTTTTCCAAAAATTAATTTTGAAGCTGTAGTGCCAAGTAAATTCTTTTATGCATTGACAGAATGTACAGTACTAAGCAGTCACAGCGGGTAATGCTTTCAGGACATTGATTATCAAATGGTCTAGGAGTGAGTCTCTATGCTCTAACAACCAACTAAGAAGTGAAAACATTTTTTTCTGTTTTAGTAAAGATTGAGTGCGCTTTAAATCAGGAATAGAAATCCATTATTACTGAAAATGTATAATTTAATACTGTATCTATTTTATTAGATTTTCTAGTTTTGGTGTTTGATAATTCTGGCTGTTTTGCTGTATGAATAAAGATAAATGTGAATTTAGGACAATAAATGTATTTTAATATAAAATCTAGCAGGCTGTCAGGCTTTAGAAATTAGAACAGGCAATACCAGGGACTTTGGTATAAAGAACTATTGATCTGTTTGCTCGTTGTGAACAGCATTTGATGATTCATTTATTTAGCTAGACTTAGAAAGCACACACAGAAAAGGAAAACATGTAAATTCATCATAGTTGACTCAACATGCACTATTTTAATGTTTAAACTACAAAATCTGTCACCCTTTGGTGAAAATGTTTAGCTGAAAACCACTAATGATTTCAGGATTGTGCTGAGAAATATAGCTGCACTGCACAGCCACTTGCCAATAATACAAAAGTTGAGGTTGCATTTGTAACCTTTGAGGGAGTGCATTTGTAACCTTGGCCAACTAATCTGAGGCTGGAGGCTGAGGGTTTGTCCGCTTGGACAGAAGCGCAGTTGTAATGCTTTAGTGAAGGAGCTACTACCTATGCTGAGGGGAAGAAGCTTTCCTGTCAGCATAGGTAATCCACCTGTGCAAGGGATGGTAGCCATGTCAACCGGAGAAGCTCTTCCTTCAAAATAGCGCTGTCTACACTGCTGGTTAGGTTGGTACAGCCGTATAGCTCAAGGAGTGTAGATTTTCCCCCCTGAGTGACATAGTTATACCGATGTAAATCTGTAGTGTAGACCTGGCCTGAGGGTTTTAGCTCAAGTGGGTGTTAAAACCCCACCTTGCAGAGCTTTAGAGCCCAGGCTCCAGACTGAGTCCTAATGTCTACACCGCAGTAAAGCAGCCCCTTACCCTGAGTCCTGTGAGCCTAAATCAGCTGCCTTAGGCCAACCCCCGGTTTAAATTGCAGTGTAGACATTCCCACTCAGGCTCTGAAACCTGGAGACCCAAACTCTGAGGCTAGCTGCTGTTTTTACTTACTTGTTTGTTTGCAATATAGACATATCTTACAAAATTAAGTAAACCTAAGGGCAGGTCTACACTGCCGGCAAAAGTTGATGTGAGCTTTGCAAGCTACACAGAGTAGCTTGCAGAACTCCCATGAATTTCATAACGTCCCTTTAGCATGCGGTCTCCACTGTGCTGCGCCGATGGAAAATGCATTCCCATCAGTGCAGCACTATGCTCTTTTTGGAGGTGGTTTTACTAGATCGACTTCCAGATCAATTGAGCGTGTCTTCAGTGCTGCTCAGTCGATCTGGAAAAATTAATCTGACGGCAGCAAATTTGCCACCATCAATGTGTACATAGCCTAAGTTACATTGACATACAGCTACCACAGTAATTAAATCACTTTTGCATGTGCACACTAAACTCCTTGTATCTGCGGTGCGCGTCCACACCATAGCATTTGCACTGATATAACTGTTAGTGTGGGGAATTGTGGGAATTGTCTGAAAGGCAGCAACAGCTAATATAAGCAACACTGTATCTACACTGACACTGTGTTGACCTAACTACATCAACTTAAGTGCTATCCTTCTCGTGGAGGTGGAATTAAGCCAGTGTAATGGGTGAGTTGCATCGGTGGGAGCTATATTTTAGTGTCGATGCTTACAGAATTAGATCAACATAAGGCAGATTATGTTGACCTAACTCTGTAGTGTAGACCAGGGCTCAGAGGGTTCAGGTTGACATTTGAGTGCTGTTGAAGCTCAATCTAGTAATAGAGGGAAGGTGCTGTATATTGAGTTACAACACCTCTTTATCAGATAATCCAATCACTCTCCTAATCCAATGACTGTCTGCTGCTAAGCAAATCATTCTGTGTAACTGGACTGTTGTTTTGAAATGTGGTCACTCTTACTCTGAGCAAGGTTAGCTCCCGTGCTATAACTCGAGTTTACTTAACTCCAGTCCGTTGTTGCAGTGAAGACAAGCCCATGGTAGAAAAGCCTGAACAAAGGAGAGAACTGTGTAGACCTTAGTAGACATACAGCACTAAAACTGTGCTGCTGCAGTGCTTTAGTGAAGACACTCCTATGCCAATGGGACAGCTTTTCCCATCGGTGTAGTTAATCCATCTCTTCGAGAGTTTGTGTGTTGGGCAGAGAAGGAAGTTGGAATGTGTGCTGAATTGGTCTGAGATTTAGAATAAACATATTTTTTGATCATTGAAGTTGTGTGGTGTGTTGTAAAAGAGGCAGGAGTCTACTTGAAGAAGAATGCTCTGTGGTTAAGCCTCTAGGCTCTGTCAAAGACTGATGCCTTGGAAAAAAAAATCACCTAATCACTCATGGTCTTAGTTCCCCATTTGTAACATGGAGAACAGCATTATTTCTTAACTCCATAGGAGTGTTTTGAGGGTAAATTCATTAATATGTTTGAAGCACTTAGATAGTAAATCGATGAACCTTGTGGAAAAGTTTATATGGAAGAAGCAATTCCTTATTTAGGACAAAACTTAAATGTTGCTCAATGTATGAGGCATGGGCCCACATTCTGAATAATGAGGATAGGAAGAAATACTGAAGAGTGGCCTTGTTCATTGATCTGTGTTGTTGAGGGGCACTGTGGAAAAAGTAAAATGTGACCATGTAATGCAAGATAGTATCAAAAAATTGGTAGAGCTGAGGTAACTTTGTCATTTCATTACTTTTGGGTACTTCACTTTGCAGCTGTAGTACTTTAAAATGTAGTTTTCTTGTATGGAATTATTAAATTTAATAGAAACAAATATGATCAATATTATATAAATATACAAAAAGAATGATATTCCCTGTCTTGAAAAACTAGTTAGGCTCATAGGGTTAAATTTTCAAAAAATTTAAGCTATTTAGGAGCCTAAATCCTGTGATGAAGTCAGGACAGAGGTCCCTAAAGGGTTAAAAAGCTTCTGCCCTGGAGGCAGATGAGAAAGCACAGCAGGGTGATTAGAGGCACCTGACCTCAATGAAGGGCCAGGCCAGGTGTATTTAAACCCTGCCTTCCCTAAAGGAGCGGGAGGAAACAAATGCAGGCAAAGCTGCCAGAAGGTTTAGAGCAGTTGGAGGAGAAGGTTCCCTCCCAGGCCAAGAAACAAAGCTCCTCTATAGCCAGGGGAGATGGAGTAGCTGGGGGTGCCCTGGACCCGGAAGAAAAGGTAAAGTGTGAGACCCACCAGGGGGAAGTCGGCAGTTTGCCACAGTTCCAATTTCAAAAGTGACTTAGGCACAGTTTTTCCCATAAAGGACAGGATACACTGGGAAATTCAGATATGAGATAAACTTTTGCCCTCACTAATATATTAAATCTTCGCCACACCCAATCCTTATTTCATAATAATAAAATATAGTTCTTACGTTGTGCTTTTTGTCCATAGTGTTGATCTATTTGCTAATAAATACGCTATAATATTACATTATAATATGTAATAAAAAGAAATCTGTATGCTAATAAATATGCTGTAATATGTTTTATAAAAGTAATTAAGTCTTTGCTGAGTGGCAAAGTTAGACTGACACTTTATATGGCAATTTTGTGGTGCACGAATCAGCAAATTGCTAACACATTTTAAATATTTTTATAATTTACATTCTGGATGGATAAAATAATAGTCAGTGGGATCAATGATCTGAATTTCTATAGGTTTCAATGAACAATGGCTTTACGTACCTATATTTTAAAAATGTCTTTAGATATGTGTTTAGAACTCTGGAAAATATTATACATACCTTTTAGGGTACTCTCCTTTACCCTCTAAGAAAGGCTGCCCTTAAAAACAAAATAAAGAAAATTAACTGAGCGTAAACAGAGTGACAGAACATGTAAATTATATTAAAGTTGTGACACTATTCTTCATCCTTACCTTTTCTTCTATTAGATCTCATTTAATTATTGTTACAGCTCTAGTATTACTTAATCTTTTACTTATTCAGTGCTTATAGCTATATAGGTACTTATATAGACTCATCACTACAGTATTCAGAAATAAAAATAATAATCCTTCTCTCTATATTCATTCCCACCTGGATAAGTAGTAGTTTGATTAGTTTTTATAGGTCTGTCTTTTGTTTGCACGCGTATGTGAGTGAATTTTGTGTGCCTGTGTGTGTGAAGTAATTATTGCGATAAAAATATGTAAAATAAATTAGTGTAATCGATGACACTAATGGGAAAGGTTCCAAAAATGGCTCTTCTTTTATAAACTATGGAGCAAAAATTGTTACGTATGCTTGCTACAGCTCCAAATTCTTATAATATATTACCTTAATAAGAGAAGTTTCATTTAAATTACTTTATAGGTGATCTGTGGAAAATATGCTGGTTTGCTGCCTGAGAAATAACAATCAATCAATCAATCAATCAATCAATCAATCAATCAATAAATAACTTTTGCACACTTTGGAAGCAAAGCAGGGAAAGGAAATAAAGTGCATAAACTTCCATAATAAATGCATTGCAGAACTATCTGATGGAGCAACCTCTTATGCAAATGTACCTGTACAGTGAAGCCCACTTAATATCAGCTTACTTAAGGGAAATGTGTTTTCCAAGCACCAACCCATTTTGCACTACAACTGAGCCAGTTTAGTATCAGTTCATATTAAATGATTTCCTGTTATACGTCAATAGAAAATCATTGTGTTGTACTCCAAACAGCAGTTAATGTTAATTATTGCATGATGGTGCAAGTGGGATTTTTCTTCAAGTTTACATTATATGACTGCATGTATTTAGTCTAGGTGCATGGTTTGTAAGAACAGCTGTTATAGGAAACAATGACATGGGCAGAATGGGAAGATTTCACTTACCATTAAATATTTTAAAATGCCTCTCCGAGGGCTGATGACTTTATTTTTTTGCGTAGGAAATCTCGGGTAAAGTAAAATAATCAAGTGACAAACTCATTTGGATAGTAAGAAAGCATGAGTATGAAATCTGATGATTTATCATAGTCAATTTACAATTTAATTTAGTGTTGTCAGCCTGGTTTAACCAAAATTTATAAAATAAATATGTTCTGTGGCCATTAGCGTTTTATTCCCATTGCTAGATCTGAGCGAAACTGGCAGTAAATTACAGGTGCAGTTTCACACCTTTTTGTTTTTGCTTATCCATTTTGTGTGGTTTTCAGACCCTTCCAGTTTTGTTTTTTTGTGAAATTTAATTTTTTCAGACGTTAAAAATGTTAGGTACATGTTACCAAGTTTGGTTTGTGGAGAGAGAATTGGAAGTAATAAAGCAAGACAGAGGATATCACAGGCAGTTATTATACATTACACCCACAGACGTATGCTATGTAAGGAAGGGACAAAGGCATGCAGGTTTACATGAACTCTTGGACCACCGTTAGAATTGTGATAGGTACAGTTACTGATGAGGCATGAGGTGGACAAGACCCACTTGTTTACCCCCCAGTTTTTTTTTTAACTATCCTGTTAATGAGTCCTGCAGCGTTGATGTAGAGTTTTTACTTCCAATTTTCCCAACTTATTTTTTTATGTGATTAGACCCTCTGGGGCACAGAGCTCTGTACTGAATCCCTCATCTCCAAGATGTCACAGCCTATGGTGCAACAAGGGCAGAAGAGCATTTTAAGGTGATAAGGCAGGAATTAAGTGCTGTATTCCATTTGAGAGGGGAGAGTCCCATCTCCCTAATAGTCTTTCCAGCTCTGATGGTACCTAAAATATTGGAATGTAGACTTATGAGTAGCCCAGGTATGAAAATTTCACTTTCTTGTATAATTTTGTGAGGAAATTCTACATTTCAGTGAAAGAAGAAAACACGTTTATGAAGGTTTTAGTTTGTTTTTTGTTCTAAAACAGATCAGACATTGAAGTAGTAGTAATAGTAGCTCTGGCAGAGAGATTTATGGGTAAGGCTATCAGAGGTGTAAAATAAATACAATTAATCACATTGACATCATCCCTATATGTGGTCTAAGTGCATTTAGTCTCCTTGGAGTTTGTCTGCTATACGAATGTTTAAAAAACTTTGCTAGACACTAAAAATCATTGACTGACTAGAGACACTGGATTTATGGCTTATTACAATGATCTGTAACCCACTGACAAATCCACTCCTCCCTGCCGCACTACCTCCCTCAACTTCCTGTCCCCCCATGACTGGAGGGGTGTTAATGGGCCATTTCCATTTGAAATATGTATTAACTACTTATGCTAAACTATCTGTTCCAACTTGTGTTTAGCTGTGACACTCTGAGTACATTTCCCAGACCTGAAGAAGAGCTTGTCCCTCTTACCAATGGAAGTTAGTCCCATAAAAGGTATTACCTCACTCACCTTGTCTCTGGGGAAAAACAAGAGGCTGCTGAGAGGTTGGGGTAAAGAAGGGGAGAAAGAGAATCCAATCTTGGGGAGGTAGGAATGATGGAAGAGATGGTAGTAATAGTGGTCAGAGAGAGAAAATCAGGTGTGTAGAAAAACAAATATTGAATGGCTGCTGGGGCAAATGCAACTGAATTGTCCCTTGATGGGTGAAAGTAATTCCCTGCGTTGTGCACGTTGTGCCAAAGGCTTTGGGTGAAATCTTGGGATTTTCTCTTGGTGTAAGTATTTTACTGCTGTTACCTTTGCAGCCAATCGTTACTTGTATTGTCCTGGATGTTACTGCAGGAAAAAAGGAAGGTTTAGCTACTTGGGAGCTAGGACTCTGCGCAATTTTTAGAGACTATTCATTTAGCTGTTTAAGGCGTGGAGATAATCACTTTGGTTTCCCTTCAGAATCTAAAAGGGAGAAGTGATTAGTTTTGATGAGGCCTCTACTTATGCCAAATTCCCAGTAGCAGTCACCCAGTCGGAAATATACTGAAACCAGACAGAAATTCAGTGTCAAAGTATGTGCTAATTGCAATTGATTCATAGCGCTTGTTTGATTCTACCTCAATTTTGGATGAACCACGGTGCAAATCAATTAATATATGTGCTTTCTCAGGTGATATGACATCTTAACTACTTGAAATGAATGCATGTATAAATGTAATTCCTATTATGTAACAAATGGACTGAGGAAGAGCTGATCATAGCTTTTATGCATCGATCTTACTTATTTGTTTATTTTATCAGTATTTATAATTCAGTGGAATTGCCACACAGTACAGTTCTTTCACTTGGTGATGGTAATGCATACTGGAGTGGCCTGATTCTCACCCACTTGTCTCCTTTGGTGCATGTACAAAATTGCACAGGGATTTTTACAACTGAGCATTTTTCAGGTGCAGATATCCTGCATGCAATTTTTTTAGGCTATGCATTGGCCAGAACCATGTATCCTAGTGGATTTTATGGGTGTAAATTCTATCATTTGGACAAGTGCAGGACCCACTGTATTACTATTTATTATTATTATTATTATTTTATATGGACAGGTGTTTGCAGCTTCCAAGTGTGGTCAATTGTATGTGTGCATTCAATTATATACACACACAGAAGTGGAGACAGGGTGAAGTTTGACTGAAAATACATGAATGTGTGAGGCGTATGCAGGTTATCAGTATGAGTATGGAATGGGTGCATTATGAAGGTCATCCAAAGGAGTACTAAAAAAAATCTTTATTTTAGCTCACACATCATAGATTCTGCATGTCCCCTGTTACAGAGAAACTATTTTAAAAATGTTTGAGTTTCTATAGTTTATCATTAGCTGAATTAGAGCTCAGAAGGAGCTATAAAAACCTCTACAATTATCTAAAATAGCTGTTTATAATGGAAAATATAATTATTATGAAGCTCTTTTTTACCGTAAGCCCTTCCAGCGCTAGAAACAAGTGCTGGGGAGCAGGAGCTCTCCCATGGTAGTAGGTACAACGTTCTTGTTTTTAGCCTTGTGGAGATACTGGATCTTAAACTGATTACGTTTTTACATACTTAAGAACGGCCATACTGCATCAGACCCGTCTAGCCTAGTATCCTGTCTTTCAACAGTGGCCAGTGTCTGGTGCTTCAGAGGGAATGAACAGAACAGGTGATCATCAAGTGATCCATCTCCTGTTGGCCATTCCAAGCTTCTGGCAAGCAGAGGCTAGGGACACTTCCGAGCATGGTTTTGCACTGAAATATATAATTGAAATATGTGAAAATACATGGTTTTGTATTGTGAGCTTTATTGTTGCAGGGCTGAATTTTATCTATCCTCAGTCTGAGGCTGATGAAATTTTAGAAGGGAAATTCCTCTCATGAGAGGAGAAAAGTGAAACATTTGTATGGCAAGTTGTTATTTTTTAAATGGCAATTGTTTGAAGCGTCTCAGGAATTTGAAATTGTTCGAGTAAGTCCTGGGGAAGAGGTGATGTGAGACCTTGATGGTGAATAATACCTTTTCTTTTTGATCATGTGGATATCTCCTCTACATTAGTGAGACACAGATATCATCCAAAGCACTTCCCATCTTCAAACCAAAGTATACATAATAATCTTACATAGCTTACTTCCAATGTTCATCATGCTCTCTAAAGAGCATTCCAAATTTTACAGTAATGTAGTATATATCACACAGGTAGTACAATGACTGTGAAGGCTCAATGATTCCTTATGCCCTCAACAGTAGCTCACACCTCCCATTTAAAACCTGTGTTAGGACCCCATTTAATGAGTTTGTGGTTGTGGGTGGGTGTTCTTTTTTTAATGCAATGGTACTTTTAACTTTCACCACCAGTACAACCTCAAAGAAAGAGTAGAAGGAAGTGCTGTTAATATAGCATCAGAAGGACAGTGGAACATTCTTTCATTACTGTACTGCATAGTCAGCACTAGGTATGAGGCTAACTCCACAACTCCCACTCTTTTATATTACCTAGTCATTTAAAAGTAAAAAAAAACTAAGCAGGCAAACAAGGAAGAGCGAGACACAATTGTTTTGTCTTATGCTTGAGATGCACTGAGATGCTACTGTGGTGATGGGTGTCAATGAACATAGGTATATATAATAGTGTTGACACTGACCGAGGATGTTTGAGTGAGATTGATAATTAAGTGGCACACTCCAAATGGTATCAGGTGTCTCCTCGTACACGGACATAAATATAATAGATTGAAGAGATCAAATTTTTGTTTACAGTTTATAACACAATTTTCTTCCTCTAAAATGTACTAATTGAAAAAATAGAATAATGAAAGCCAGAAATTTTATCAATCACTTCCTGCAAACCATGGCTGCTGCATTTGAGATCCATTATAAAACCTGCTTGTTAAGGGTTTCTGTGAGTCAGACATAAAATTTGTACCAGGCTACATTAATGTATGCTGTATATTGTAGAGTTTTACAGTCAATCAGGATCAGTGTAGCACTCATAAATTTTCTTCCTTTTCTGCTGCAAAGAAGGTAGCCTCATACATCCAGGAAGTCTGCCTTATGATGAGGAAATTGCATAATCTAGTCAGACTATCTTGTAGATAGGTGAGCTGATGTGCTGCATCTAAAGAAGAAGGATCCCTATTTCGATGGGTCACTTCCTCATTTTGAAGGTTGATCCTGGAGGATGTCATCTCCTGAAACATTTCTGAGACAGACACGTTTTGATGTTTCACTGCTATATAGTGATGTCGCCAACATAATATGTTGCCTTTTTCTTAGAGGACAGAATTTTAAGTCCTATGTTGTTTTTTTCTTGATCACTTGAATTTAAGATGGAACAGATACAAAGAACTACTAGGATGATCAGAGGTATGTGGGGCCTACCTTTATGAGAGGAGACTGGAAGAGCTTGACTTGTTCAGTCTAGCAGAAAGAAGGCTGAGAAGGGACATGACTGTTCTTTCTAAATGCATCGGGGGCGTGGGGGGAGGGGTCAATACCAGAGAGAGAGTAAAGATCTGATTAAGCTAAAAGACAATGTTGGCCTAAAAACAAATGGTATAAATGGAACATGAACAAATTCAAATTGTAAATTAGAAGGTTTCTAACCATCAGTGGTGAGAGATTCTGGAAACGCCTTCCAATAGGAGTTTTGGAGGCAAACAACTTAAGCAGTTGTAAGAAAGAGCTGGGCAAATCTGAGTGCGTGTTCATGATGTGGTTGCTTGTGATGGCAAAAGGCAGAGCCCAGCAGCCTGGAGCCTCACTTCTGGTTTAAGTCTCATGTCCCTAAAAGCTCATGCTTCCTGGTTGCAGTTGGCCACCAACAGGGATCAGGAAGAGATTTTCATCCCCAATATTTTTGTTTTATATTGTGTTGGTTTTTTAAAATCTCCTTTCTCTGAAGCATCGGGGATGACCACCGCTGGAGATTGGACACAGGGCAGGGTGAGCCAGGGTTCTGAGGTGTCATTCTCTCTCTCAGGTGCTTGGTTGGCTGGTTCTTGCTCACATGCTCAGGATGTAAGTAATTAGCATATGTCAAGTCAGGAAGGAATTTCCTTGGTCAGACTGACAGTGACCTAGGGGCTTTTGCCAGGTCACTTGCCAGGATTATGTGGCTATATCTCACATAATTATTTCCCTGCCATTGTGGGGTGTTGGGCATTGATGCTTCTCAGTCCCTTCTATTCTCTGCCTTTAGGACATAATACTCTAGTCTCCTGTGGGCTGTAAAACTTTGGTTTGATTTCAGTTGTTGGGTTTAAAGTGTAGATGCTGAGTGGTGTTGGTGGCCTGTGAGATATAGGAGGTCAGGCTAGATGGTGCAATGTTCTCTTCTGGCCTTAAACTCTGATTTCATTATATCAGGGCCTATTTATGGTCAAAACAGTAGTATTTCAGTGTAGACCAGTGGTTCTCAATCCGTGGCCCACGGACTGCTTGTGGTCCAGTCAGCACACAACTGAAGCCCATCTGACATCCTCAGGCCCATACAGGTAGTATTTACATTGTGTGGATGAGACCCACGTAACACATAGAGAGCTGCATATGCAGCCCACAGAGGTAAATAGGTTAAGAACCACTGATCAGACACTACATGTGCTGATGGGAGGAGTTCTCCATACATCTCAGTAGCTAATCCATCTCTCTGGCAGGTGGTAGTTAGGTGGACAGAAGAATTCTTCCATTGATCTAGCACTCTCTCTAGATGGGGAGGTTGTTAAATGGGCTTAATTACATTGTTAAGGGAGAGTGGATTTTTCATACCTTTCAGCGACATAGCTGGTTTGATACAATTTTCTAGTGTAGACCAGATCTCAGCCTGTTATGTCTGGATGACTGTTGCCATGTAAATACAGATCAAATTACTACAGTACTATATCTGGAACTTTTTTTGCAGGGACTGAATCTTCCAGGGCTACTTTGGAGAAGCATACTTAATTAAAATAATGATCTATGTGATCTGCAATGACATACTTGGGAGAGTTTATTCAAATACCATATATCTACTGAACAGTAATTGGTTGTATAATTAATTATCATGGCAATTACATAGGTATTATCAAATCACCTTTGCTTTCTTTGCTATTTTGGAAGATGTCTTTGGCAGTGCTCAACACAAACAAGATATAGTACGCTATCAGAAATTGTAGAAGTTTTTCATTTTTCTGAGGGAATGTTTAAGAACCATGGACAGTCTTTCATTATTTCTTTTTGGCATATATATCAATTGTGCTGCATTAGGCTGATCAATTTTTTCCACTAAGTTACATTTAATCAAACCTGTTGTAAAACCTTTCACATACAGTTGGGTCATAGAAGGGCAATGACAAGTCTCTTATATTTCTAGAAGATAAAAATTAAGGGCAAGCTGTGGAATATTCATCCTTTTTTTAGACAAACTGCTGTTCTTAGGGTCCGTTATAATTTCCTATTGGAGCTCTTTTGGCAATAGAGGAAAGGAGCGACCTTTTCTAGAGACATTCACTCCTCTTCGAAAGATGGAGGAATGTGGAGCTAGCTGGGATTTGAAGGGCATGCTATTTTCACTCAATGGGTAAAGTTTTCCATAGGGCTTTCAATGGGGCTTAGGCTCCTTAATCATGTAGGTGCTTTTAAGGATTTTTCCCAACAGGATTCTATTGTCTGAAACTTGGGTCAGATTATTAGGTTACCTCTCAGTTTTAATTTTAGATCTCTCTGTAATATATCCCCTTATTCCTTTGCTACTAATAAAAATAAAACACCTTGAATACTGCATGTAGTTCTGGCCACCCCATCTCAAAAAAAGATATGTTAGAATTGGGAAAGGTACAGAGAAAGGCAGCAAAAATAATTAAGGGCATGGAACAGCTTCTGTATGAGGAGAGATTAAAAGACTGGAACTTTTCAGCTTGGAAAAGAGATGACTAAAACGGGGTATGATAGAGGTCTATACAATTGTGAATCGTGGAGAAAATGAATAAAAGAAGTGTTATGTGAAGAAGTAAATAACACAAGAAAGATACTACCTCACCCATCCTGGGACTCACATGATATAACAACACTGCATATTTCCATTGTATGAGTAATGAGTTTGGAATGGGGGAATCATAAGGGATATATAATGTTCTTACTTTTTTATGGATTATAAATTCATGGGGATTGAGACACAGCCAAACTCTGTTTTACATAACTACACGTGTACTTATTTATTGGAAAACCCAGGAAAAGCCTAGTTTCTACAGGCCATACTGATGTTGGATCGGTAGATGGCACTCTTCTCTTGAGTCTTTATTTAATCAATCTTTTTGGTATGGTGTTGGCATTATGCTTTGGCAGTGCTGTCCTCTTAGTGTGATGTAAAACAGAGAGGGTCTGATCAGCTGTGGTTATTGAAGTTTTTTTCTGCAAGAATCCTTGGTTAGTTCCCAAGTACGGGTTGGACCTTCAAGTGTAAACTATTTAATCTTGTGTTCCAAATTTTTGTGGAGAAGTTACTGTGTATCCTAACCCCAATCTGATCTCTTCACAAAAAAAAATAAAATGAAATTAAAAAAGCCCATCCTTTGTAATATTGCTAGTAGACGATGGTTGCCATGTTTCTACTCCACAGGGTGGCTGCATTCCAGTAATGGATAATAAGATTACTTCTCCTTCCAATAAACACATTGTAATCTTTTGGCATAAAAATTCTGTATAATTGTAAGGAGTTTATATTGATATTTTAAAATTAGTACTGTGAAGTGCCACCTTGAAAGTTGAGACAAATACTGGATCTCTTTCCTCCACCAAAGAGACCAAGAAGCATCAAATGCGAGTCTTTTTATGAAGAAAGATCAGTGCTAAAACACAGAAAAAGCAGAAGTTGACATGACTCTTCTTTTTTTCCCCTTTGTTCAAAATTCCACTAGAGACGTGGTTTTCTCCCTGCTGCGGGACTGTAGAGGGCTCCTTCCTAGTCATTGGCATGCACGTGCCACACTCTGACTCAGACATCGTTTTTGCAGTCGGTGGGGTGGAACCAATGTGAATTTTCATATTAAATGTTCATTTAGGGATGTTAACCAGATGATTTTTTCAAGCATTATAAGAAGGATTTCTTTGTTATATCCTATGCATACCAATCTAAAGTAATTCCGCTTTCATCCACTTCTTTTGTGTAGTTTTATTAGAGCTCTCAAATTTAATGATTCTTCTGCCATTTTTCAGCTGTCATGTTGTAATGGCTTTAAACTAGTATAAGCTGATTTAGCTTTGAAACCATTGGGTGAACAAAAAAAAAATTGTATTCTAGCAGATCTTGTTACTACATTAAAGAATAGGTATATACTTCATTGAAAGAAAAGAAGCTTGCTGTGCACCATTTACTATTCTATGCCAAAATTGTCATTGATCGAGAGTGAGGCTTAAGTCATGGTGAGTCAGGAACGAAGGGGCCATGGCTTGACTCAACCATGCAGCCAAATATAAAGCAAATATTGAATTCTGGATGATGCTCTTGAAGACAAAAATACAAACTACCCAATTGCAGTGGATACACAAGATGCACAGCAGACCTGTCACAACTGGGGCCCTGAAGAGAGAGAGCCTGAGAAATTCTGGTGGAGGAACCCTGAGGGCTAGTGATAGTGCTACACCTGAATTTCCACTCCTGCAGTCCAGTCTTAATCTTCCAGGTTACTTCTGTGTGATAACAAAAATCTTAGTGTTAACAAAACTGGACCCAAGACAGTGGGCACTTAGGCAGCAGCTAGCCTTTTAGGGGCATGCAGTGTAATAGTTTGGCAGGGTTTTCCCTTTCAAAACCTAAATAACCATTCCAAACTTTCCAGTGGCTGAGGAGAAGATTGTGGGTTTTGAGCGGCCCTTCAAATAACCAAGTCTTTCCCTCAGTTGAAACAATCATTGACCTAGAAGTGGAAACAATAAAAGTCTAATTCCAGTGGTTTCAGAAATACGAGGTCCAATTATGTAAAATTAGTCAATAGAAGACTTATTAATGAACATCATTATGCCTCATGCTTAGAAGCCTTTACTCAATTAAGCAGTGGCTCCTCTCATTCCTAGACTTATTCAGATACTGTCACGTTCATGGGGGTGGATGGGCTTACTGCTGCTCTTCTTCAGTAAGGGACACACTGAATACAGGTGTAAATATTTTTCTTGAAACTATTAACCCTATATTAAATTTTCTAATATAGATGTAAGAATGAAATACATCAGACATATGTTGTGTTAAAGCCATCCATATGAAAAGTGTACCTTTATCTATATTTATGATATAATAAATCATAGTTCCTCAAATAAATGATACAGCTTTTCTGGAGTCTTGCAAAATCTCTGTAGGTGAACACTGTTAAAATGCAGCTGCAAAATTCTTATTTAAAAAAAAAAAAGAAAAGAAAAGAACCTTCCATCTTTGAAACTACCCCTATAGAGGAAGAAGGAAGTGGAGGGGATGAGAGACTCTTACCTTTCTATTAATTTGTGAGGCATCATAAAAGTACCTAGATAGGGATAGGTGGAGAATTTCAATTTACTGTATTTATAGGAATATTAATATTTATTTGTACTGTATAGCACTTTATAACTTCATGGCTCTTTACAAGCTCTGACTCTTTGATCTATAGATGTTAAGGGGTAATAACAAGCACCAGCTGTGTGTGACTCTAAACTACAAGATTCAAAGACTATTAGAAGCCTCAGATGAGTTGTTGGGAATTACTTCTTTAATACAAAACATGCAAAAAGTATGAGGTGAAAGCCAATACTCATGTCTGAGCTGTAATCACAGATGTTCTGGTGACGAAGTCATGAAGGGACTGATGTTTTTCAAGAATACTTCCTAGTCTCAGATTTCATATAATAAATCTCAGGTACATACCAGACAAATTAATGGCATTTGTACAAATTCACAGAGTCAGAAGTAGAATATTATTCTCATTTCTGTTTATATTTCTGTAATGTCATCACTTTTCTAGGTGCTTAGTAAACAGATTTGAAGATAATGCCTTTGCTTCAACAAGCTTATTTTCTAAAGCCCTTCTTCTGTATACACCTACTGTCAGGCATAGTACTTAATGGTGTAAGTAACATTGAACTGAATGGGATGTCACAGCCGGAAGCACTATATGCTTGATAGTGTTTGCAAGATGGTTATGGGGAACAAGAAAGGTATGCAAAGTAATCGAACAGAATGGTGATGTTCACCATGCCTTTTGTTAATTCCATACCTTTTGTACTTTGTGTGTGTAAATATAATTTTCAAAAAATTAAGGGGAAGGCCTAGTTAAGCTAACATTTATGGCCTTCCTCAGCAAACATAGTCTAATTCTCTCTCTCACACAGAATTATGCTCTTAAATTCTGACTGACTGTCTCTAGAAGTTGGGGAAAGTTCTGCACTGTTGTTTATACTGCATGACATCTATTGCAGCTCATGGGTCCTGAGCAACTATGATCCCCCCCTCTCATGCTACATGAGCTAAGGGTTACCACTCTAGTTTTGTATACAGTGCTAGATATCCAGGCTGCAGATGGTAAACTAAAAGAGAATAATGTAGTTTTTCTAAATCTTACCCCCCCCCCCCCGTGTTAGTGTTAGTGTTACTTTTGCTGTCCTTTATCATATTCCCCATTCCACTGGTTTGTCACCATCTCTGATGGCTTATTTGAGTTTAGATTGTTAGCTACTGTGGGTCTGGATAGTGTCTATAATTTCTCTGTGAAGCACTATGCATGCTATCAGGGATGTATAAATGGCTATAAATATCAGTGCTACGTAAATGAAGTCTGAAATAACTGAATGCAATAGGTAAACAATAAAATCCATTATTTAGAATGCATCAGAGTTATTTGTTGTATTATTGGTGAGTGGTGGTGTTTAAGGAGAGAGAATGTGATATGAAACTTCTCTCTGATGACAAATGCTGTTTTTTGCCTTGCGAGCATAATTTTATCACCTGAGGTTATATCTGGCTTTCACATACAGAGACTAAATGTTTCTTCTGTGGACTTCATATGAAAAACAAAAAGGTTTATTGACTGATGAGGAGGAATAGTCACTATATGTTATTTACATTTACCTTTTCTATTCTTTTTTTTTTTGACCAAGGTCATTCTTTCATAATGCAGACATTTAGTATTATACCACAGCTACCAGTGACAAACTTGATTTTTCTGTGATTTATAGAAATAGGTTTTCCCCAACTTTTCTCAGTGCTCAATTATTTTTACTTCCATTCAAAATATAAAAGAAAGTGTAGTTTCTCCAACACCTGGTGCGGAATAACTAGGTAATTAAACACCAGCAGAGCTGGTGGGTACGTAAAGCTACAAAGTGACAGATTTGAGTTCCAGTAATGTGTCTTTATTTCACTGAATGAGGAGCATAATGAAACCTGATTTAAATGTGTTCTGTTAAGAAATATCTCATGTTTTCATTGAAATTAGCTTTGTCTTCAGAGCCTCCAAGCAGACCTGCTCTTTGAGTTATTCTATGCAAGCCTGTGCAATAAAAAAGACTGAAGGGCTGTAAATCAGTAGTACCTAATTTTGAAAGCCTGCTCATTATGCTAGAAATTTAATTTTAAGATGCTAACTCTGAAAGAAGTTTGTACTACGGGATATAGCATAAAAGTAATTAATTGTGTAAAAGTAATTAAAAGTTTTCATGGCAAAGTATTTCCTCAAGAGAGGAAAGACTTCTGATGTAAAGCATTCCCATCAGGAATTTTGGAAGTTCTCAGTTCAATAAATTCTTTTGTTTGAAGGAGAAGAATTTAGAAAATGTTAGCTTGCAAATAGTGTTATTTAAAACAAGAAATCACATGCGAAGTCTCTTCAAATGCCTAGAAGAGATAGCATATACACTCTGAGATTGCTGGTATAATGGAACAGACATGAAATCCAAAGTTATAATGGGTCATCCATACTCTTCAGAGTTATTGACAGACTAACAAATAAAAACAGACAGCAAATCAGAGGATAATGATTGTACTAAATCAGGTGTCTTATGTTTTGGTTTATTCCATGCCCTCAGAGAACCAACGTCAGATGACAGAAGAATTGTGTATAGTAGGTTATAGATTACCATGTCATTTTCAAGCCATCAGAAGGATGTCCTCATCCCTGTAAAAAGGAATGTTTCCATTGGTTTATTGCTGCTTACTGAGATTGCACAAAATGTAACAGCAGAAGGCAATATTGTATGGTCGTAGGTCTTCTTTAAAGATGAAGTGAGGATTGTTTTGTTACTGATCAATGCTGTTTAAACTCAAGATTAAGGATTGTGGGTTATTTTTACTAGACTGTGCGACTGAATCAGATCTTGTGCTTTTTTTTTTCCTCTCCCCTTGTCTTTTGTAAAACTCAGTAGGATCTTTAACCTAGTGGTTTTTACTACAGGAGTTTTGAAATCTGAAGCTTTGTTTAATATAGGCCACAAGAGAAAATGAGTTAAAGTTCAATACATCTCTTATGCAGAAGGCTCAGGATTCACTTGGGGCAATCAATCATCAGCTATTCCTGCTCGAAGTTTCTTTTAGTTAGTGTTAAAATGTTGTTCTTCATTTATACTTAGTATTATGTATAGTGCTAGTCTTACTCTTATAGCTCTTAGCTCTCAAGCATTGCCTACTCCACCTCTCTTTTAAAAAACCAAACATCTCTCTCAGCTAGGTCATCAAAAAAGGGTGTAAGTATATTAATCCAAAGCATATCATAAAAAAATATCATATAAGTCTCCAAAATTAAAATTGTATTATCCATTATCCATTTAATTGTTCATTTTCTCTATATCAGTCATTTTATCATGTCTATCATTGTATGTTATCTTAATAAAAGCTTATAAAAATTATACAAATTTAATTATCACTAAAAACTTTCTTGTTGTGCACGCCGAGGTCCCTATAAACTCTTCTAAAGCCTGGTTCCAAAACAAAAACCTCATTATCTTCTAATCAAATCAATTAGCAAGCCTATAACCCCATTTAAATAACTAAAACACCCAAAATCAGGCTACACCCTGCATTCCTATTCTGGGATCAGATTTAGCATAGAGTATTTAAGAATGGAAGGGACGATTAGATCATCTAGTCTGATGTCCTGCACATTGCAGGCCATGACATTCCTCACAAATTCCCTGTGTTGAGCTGAATCACTTCTGTTAAACCAAAGTGTTTCAGTCTTCAGGACAATAAATTGTTGTGCCCCACAGGAAGAGAACAGGAGAGACTGAGGTACCACCAATGCTCAAGACTCCTACAATGGCAGAGAATTATTAGGTGAGAGATGCCCAGGTGATCCTAGTAGGCAATCCTCACTCCATGTGGCAGGAAAAAAATCCCAACCTCCCATGCCAAGATTCATTGAGGGAATGGTCCCACATTTTCTATGCTGGTCTTGCACTCCTGGGGACAGTACTTCATACCTATGTCCAGTGCTGAAGGTCTTCCCATCCAGTGAAGTTAGCAAGTTACCTCAATTATACCAGTCTGATCCCTGAACAAGAATGCAGGGCAAAGACAACTGCCATAAATATAATATAAATAAATGTGACCACTGTTTAAGGCATGTAACTTTTGCCTAAATGCTTAATTGCTATATAGTAACCAGAGATGTGCACTGGATAAGCCAAATACTGGATAAGCCAGATACTGGATTCCCCGTATCTCTGCAGCGTTAGCTAGTCAGCCACTCTGAACTGCAACCTATGCAGCATTCAAAGCTGCCAGTGATGGGCCTGCATTGTGCATACCTTAACTAATTTAGTCCATGGTGCCATTGCAAAACTAAATAAAACCGAGAAATGTATTCATGCATTTCACAAGTATTATATCAAAATCTTTAATATAGTAGTGAAATTTACTATTCCATCCTTCTTTATAATTCTCAATCGGTGTTTTTGTGTCTTATTTTTATTCTCCATAGTGTTCTTACAGATCTGAATTTCCAATCAAATCCTGTTTTCAGTCAACTCCAGACTAATGAAATTTGAGCTAAGGAGTAGACTTACAAATGGATTTTTGTTTTTCATTATCTGTATACCTCAGAGAAGTTTGTCTGGAAGGACATGTAGGATATCAGTGATAAGGTTTGGTTGTTATTGCATATCATATTCTCTCTGCTATTACTCTTTACTGGCACAAAAACAGACAAGGAAATAATATAAGTACTGCTAAGGAAATAAGGAGAATGGGTTGGAGGGGCTGTTTTTGAAGCCGCTTTCGGTGCACATAAAGTACCAGTGCCTGATGAGCAATTCCACTGATGATGTGGAAGTAAGGAAATATACATGCTCCGTGCATACTTAATGTCCATATGTTCCTCATCCTCTAGATAAAGCCCTCCATTAAAGCCAGTCTCAATTCAGACAATTACAAAGGAGCCATTATGGAGAGAATCTAGAAGATAGTGAAGGTGTAAATGCCTCATAAGTGGTTGAGATTGCAAAATGGAGACAGACAAGGAAGAGAGAGGAAGATGGGGAGCTCCATCCCTGTAGAATTTCAAAGCTTAGCTGGACTTTTGCACAGATGCCACATAGGCTCCTTTCTCTGAATACTTCTGAAAAATTCAGGGATTGATAAATCCTATGGGAAACCCTTACATGAAAATCTTCATCAATTTGGAGTTAACATTGAAGGAATCTTTCACTTCAGAGGGTTAAAAAAAAATGTAAAAAACAAAACCAAACCCACAAACCTTTTAAAACACTGTATTTTTTCCATAAAAATGTTATCCTGGAAATTAAAAGCTAAGGTTCTATGTTAATGATACACAAATAATACACTTTCAGAAGTAGAGACTTGCATCCAAGGCTCACTTAAGCAGACGTATGCATTTTTCAGTGAAACTGGCCTCCTGCCTTACCTTTTTATCTAGAGTCAGTTTCTGCATACAGAGTTCTTTCAAGACTGGTCTCCCACTTGGTAGCATGTACGAGTGCTGAAGGAACAGGTCCAGGACTATTTAGAAAGATTGGGCATGGGGTCAGATGCAATGCACGCGAGGGTGCTGAGGGAGTTAGCTGATGTGATTTCAGAGCCATTGGCTATTATCTTTGAAAGCTCGTGGCAACTGGGGGAGGTCCCTGATGACTGGAAAAAAGCAAATACAGTGCCCATCTTCAAGAAAGGAAAGAAAGAAGATCCAGGGAACTTCAGACCAGTCAGCCTCACCTCAATCCCTGGAAAAATCATGCAATCCATTTTAAGGCACTTAAAAGAGAGGAAGGTGATCAGGAGCAGTCAACATGGATTCACCAAGGGCAAGTCATGCCTGACCAATCTGAGTGCTTTCTATGAAGAGGTGACTGGCTCTGTGGATGAGGGGAAAGCGGTGGACATTATATACCTTGACTTTAGCAAAGCTTTTGATACAGTCTCCCACAGTATTCTTAACAGCAAGTTAAAAAGGTATGGGTTGAATGAATAAACTTTAAAATGGATATTGAACTGGCTAGAGCAAAGGGCTCAACAACTAGTGATCAATGGCTCCATGTCTAGCTGGCAGCTGGTCACAAGCAGAGTGCCCTAGGGATCGGTCCTGGGGCCGGTTTTGTTCAACATCTTCGTTAATGATCTGGAGGATGGGGTAGATTGCACCCTCAGCAAGTTTGCAGAAGACACTAAGCTAGGGAAGTGATAGGATACAGAAAGACCTAAACAAATTGGAGGATTGGGCCAAAAGGAATCTGATGAGGTTCAACAAGGACAAGTGCAGAGTCCTGTACTTAGGACGGAGGAATCCCATGCACAGCTACAGACTGGGGACCGACGAGCTAGGCAGAAGTTCTCCAGAAAAGGATCTGGGCGTTACAGTAGATAACCAGGCCCTGGTTGCCAAGAAGGCTAATGGCATTAGATTGATGGGCTGCATTAGAAAGAGCATTGCCAACAGATCGCGGAAAGTGATTATTCCCCTCTATTCGGCATTGGTGAGGCCGCATTTGGAATATTGTGTCCAGTTTGGGCCCCCCACTACAAAAAGGATGTGGACAAGTTGGAGAGAGTCCAACGGAGGGCAACACAAATGATAAGGGGGCTGGAGCACAAGACTTATGAGGAGAGGATGAAAGAACTAGGCCTGTTTAGTCTGCAGAAGAGAAGAATGAGGGGGGATTTGCTAGCATCCTTTAACTACCTGAAAGGGGATTCCTGGGAGGATGGAGCTAGGCTGTTTTCAGTGGTGGCAGATGACAGAACAAGGAGCAACAGTCTCAAGTTGCAGTGGGTGAGGTCTAGGTTGGACATTAGGAAAAAGTTTTTCACTAGGAGGGTGGTGAAACACTGGAATGGGTTACCTAAGGAGGTGGTGGCATCTCCATCTTTAGAGGTTTTTAAGTTGTGGCTTGACTAAACCCTTGCTGGGATGATTTAGCTGAGGCTAGACCTGCTTTGAGCAGGGGGTTGGACTAGATGACCTCCTGAGGTCCCTTCCAACTCTAATATTCTATGAGTCCTAAGAGGTTTCTTGTAACCTGTTTTAAATGTAATTTAAATATTCATGTAGACTGTTGTGATCTGTAGGGCTTAAATAGTTGCAGCTTGTCACCTGCCTAAATTAGGAGAGTAAATATTTGCATGCATATAATGACACTAAAGGAGGGGCTTGAAGAAGGATAAGGAGTGTCAATATGGACTTTTATTGAGAGTATTTTCCATGCACAATGCTAGGTGTCTGAGTGTGCACTAGAGGCTTGTGAGGCAAAAGCCAAATGGTGGGCAGTGAAGTCTGGGAAAGCTGACGAACATTAGCAGTGGTAAACAAACAGTTAAGTTAGAGAGGACACAGTTATAGAGGGCACAGTTAGCTATTCCAGGGCTAAGCTCTGAATGTACGGAAGGGTGAAGATGCAAAGCTTTGATGCAGAGCTAGAGGGGAGCCAGCAGAGGGATTCAAAGAGCAGGTTGATATGGTCATAGCAACAAGTCAAGAAGATGATGACAGCAGCAGAATTTTCAGTGGATTTGAGGAGAGTAAGTTTTCGGGAGTCAAGACATGTTTTTGATGGAATGGCCATCAGAAGGACTGAATCCTAGAGAGGTCATGTGAGAAGAAACCATGAGATTTCTGCTTGGATGTATGTCTCTAGAGCTAAGGCCAAGTCAATGACAGCACCTAGGTTATAAATCTGAGTGGCTGAGCAGATGATATTGTAATCCATGGTGAGGAAGCAAGGGAGAAAGGAGGGACCCAAGGGGTCATGTTTGGCCACGTTGAGTTTAAGTTGATGGCTGAACATCCATCCATGAAGAGATTTCAGAAAGATGGGTAGAAATATGGGTTTGGCTGGAAGAAGGCAGGTCTGGAATGGAGAGAGTGATTTGTGAGTCGTCAGCATAAAGGCAAGTGGTAAAGCTGTGCAAGTAAATAAGATTACCTAGTGATGTATGATATAGAGGCAGAAAAGAAAGAAAATAAAGGACAGAGCCCTGTGTGACTCTCACCAAAGGTTGGAGAGAGGAGAAGGATGACCACCAAATGTATTGCTAAAGGTACAATTAGATAGAGGAAGAGAAACAGGAAAGGACTGCACAACAAAGGCTAAAGGAGGATAGAAGAAGAGCATGTTGACAGTGTTGAGGAAGATGAAGATAGAGTGCAGGCTCAGAATGGGCCATGAATAGATCAGTAGTGACTTTGACAAGAACGGTTTCAGTGAGTGTGGAAAGCAGAAGCCAGATGGGAGAGGCTCTTGGTTAGAATTGGAGGAAAGGAATTGCAGATAGCAGTTGGTGATGTACAGGTTATATATTTTAGCTTTGTGTTTTATATTGAAATGTTACAGGCAGGTTAGTTTAAAAAATATCGAGGAAAATTATCTGACTTTGTAATAGTTGCCATGTGATGTTATATACTCATATTGATATTTTTATTTTAGTTACTTATGTAGAGTCTAATTGACCAGGTGATAACAAAAGAAATTTTGTATTGTAAAAGACTCGTTTAATTTACCATGTGTATATGGGTTTTTTCTGTTTCATGCTGAAGTGGAATGGTTTTGAAGAACTATGACTATGTAATAACAATGGAAGGGCAGTGAAATGAGTACAGTAGCATTCCCCTCTGCCTCACTACTGCTAAAATGTACATGTCCTTCTGTATGGAAAGTAAGAAATCAGAAAGTAAACGGGGCAGAAAATCAGTGAAAGTTTATCTGGCTTTAATAGTCTTTCAGACTGTTGAAATAACATATCCAGTATACAGTACTATCTCTAATGAAAATGCCCTCTAAACTGAGGGTTATTGTTTTAAATCAGGGCCGGCTGCTCAGTAAAGCGTATTTAAAGTTAGAGATCTGATTCACAAATATATGCATTATTGTCTTCACTCATGTGAGTAGTTCCATTGGGGTCATGCCTTCAGTGTTGAGATTGTTATGCGTTAGACACCTCCTCCCTAACGTCAAGTGGGCAGGAGAATTTTGGTATGATGCTCTATAGTTCTGAAGAATGGTCATGTGTGTTCTCAGAAAAACCCTGTTATTTTCACACGTCATTTCTATGAAGTAAATTAAGAGAGAGAATGGGGAAGAGGATTAGAATTTAGCTGCAAAATGGAGGTTAAAATGTTGAGCTTTTTAGGCCCTGATCCCATAATCAGATCCATATAACAGACCCCTGAGTCCATATGAAGTCCCACTGGATTGTCCCACATGTGGATCCAGTTGCATAATTGAGGCCTTAATGTATATCACACCCTATATAAGTATCTGGAGAAAAGGAAATAAGACACTTTCCTACTTTATGCTCTTATCCTTTCACTCGGAGCTATTTTCTATAGGGAGAAGAGGTGTTATGTTATACAGTGCCTGGAGTACTGTGCTCTTTCTGGTGGGGAGTAAGTGGACTTTTTCAGTAAAATTAACATGTATTTTTCTTTAGAAGTTTAAAATATTAATTTAAAAGCAGAAAACCATAATACATAGCCCTAAAAATATGCTATTGTGTATTTACAATAGTAGTAACAAGTGCAAATATTACATGAAAAATTATTTACTTCTGACAAGGATCATTTAAAAAAATTATATGGAACTTAAATGTCTTGTAGAAGACAGTATTGGAGTAGACTATGCTCATAAACACAAGACTTTTGAGGAGGAATGTTAAATTTTTACCCCCTTTTATAAATAAAGGACCAAAAGCACTAGAGAATAAAGTTTTTTCAGAGTCATTTACATTTGCATGAAAAACCTCTCAAAGAAAAATTGCAATTGCCTTGGCGTAACGGGCTGAAAATATTTTAGGTTAATTGGAGACTGTCTTTTCATAATGTGTTCTCTTTGATTGAGTTTTGATTCTGTGTAGTTTAATTTGTTTCTGCCTCTTAATTTTCATATTTTTTAACTTAACATATTCTGAAGAATGTAAAATACTTCTGCAGTTCTCATTACTAGTTGTGAAATTGCCTTCTTGTGTTCTATTGGATGTAATTTTTTTGTTGCTCTGGCTAACCAAAAAAAAAAAAAAGTCAGCAATCTATTATGTGCTATGAATCCTGCAGATAGTAATGAAGGCTTCAAAGTATGTTTTTATGTAAGTTCAAGTATAATAATTTCCCTTTCCACATCATCATCATTTTTCTTGTATTCACATATTTGTTGGTTTCACAAAAATCACCTCTGCAGTCTAAATTCATTTTCTTCCCGTCTCTGTTTCACAAAATTTTCTGTTGCAACGTGAATTAGATGTTGGCTGTTTGTCACTCACTATACAGGTCTGGTCAGAGGGATGAAAATGGAGAAGTTTCTACATTATCTGTTGTACAAAACATTAGGTTACAAATACAACTCTCGTTTTCCTTTGCAAAAGGCACTGAGGCGTGAACTGAAGGATAAAGAGCAAATCATTTTGAATGCTGTAGATCAGGCACGAGTTTTCCTTGCCGACCAACCAATTGAGGGCCCTGAAGAACCAAGAAAAAACCCGCATTTGAAAACAGGTCAGTTACCATTTTCTTCATATTTGGAACATGTAAAATGAGTGTTGCAACAGCAAAGCACTTTTTAGGTCCCCAGTATACATTTTATAACTCATTACTTATGTAGTCTTTTAGAATTTCTAAAGCAGTTGGGCAGTTCACATCCTATAAATTGCTCAAGTATAGTCATCACTGCTTGGTAAATATCCACTGTTCGATGATGGAAGGAGGAAGAATATAAACAAATCACAGAGGTCTTTATTTTATATTAAAAACATTTTGAAGAGGTACAACTGATATTTTTCATTTTTCATTATAAACTCAAAATATGGATAACAGTGCCATTTTGTATATTTTTGGTACAAGAACAAAAGTGTGCATCTGAAATATGATTGCAAGAGTACTGGAACATAAGCCATTAAAATCTGCATGTGTTACTCTTTATAAAATATTAACCAAAGTAGATTCTGGAATTGGCTGATGAAAAATGTGTTTTGCAAAATATGTTAGTATCAATAAAATGAAGTGTGTTATGCAACACATCTATTCTACAGCAGTTGTCTTTCATCTCTAGCTGGTAATTAAGCTATTTGAATGTTTAACTCTTTAGCAACTGCAAGGGTTGACTCATATTTAGCTATTTTCAGGAAACAATGACAAGGTAGTAAGTCTATTCAAAATTGTTCAGAAGGAAAAACATAATAATTGTATAAGTACATAGATATATACAGTAAGTACCATTCAGATGTAGAGTAAACTCATAATTATTTCTCTTTTATAAGCTGCAGTGGTATTGTGAAATCTTACTGCTGAAAATTGCATAGTAATTATTCTAGAATAAACCAGTAATTTGAATTATTATGAAGTAATCTTCAGAAATCTGAATTGCCATAAAGATTAATATCATTTAGTACTCTATATAATTTACAAAGTAATTATATAGTTATTTCTGTCCTGTCTTAATAATCTTTCTTCTTATTTCATACATACTGTAGGACCTTCTTGGCCCACTTTTCAACTTTGTCAATTGTAAACAACTAATCTCATATCAATCTGACATTACTTTTGTGTAATTTTTTTCCACATAGAGTTTTTTAGTTTCCTGGTTTCTGATTCCCTTCCTGGGCTTTGCATTGCACAGTGTGAATACCTCCTGGTTAAACCAAATGAATATTTTTTTTCATTGATTAATACTTACTTCTTGTCTGTTATACTGGATCTTCTCTCCTGCAATTTTGAAAATCCAAGAGAATATTATGCAAAATTAGGCACTTTTGTATCTTATTTGATATGTCACATATATAATAAATGTGCTATTTGACCAACATTGCATGAAGTATCATGAAGATGAAAATACTGAAAAGTCTGATTTTAGCTTTGCTCATTCAGTCAGCAATTTGCTCTCATCATAACTTACGTCTCAAAAGGTGTAAAAGCACCCAAACTAAACTGTGTCAAATCATAGCACACTACTAGTGGACAAGTATTTTTTATTGAGCAATGTGTCGGGACTTGACTTCTGTAAGCTGGTCAGTGTTGAATGAAAACACAAGAGTGGTCTTTAGGTGATGATACGCGTTCTAAATTCTCAGTGCAATATTATGAAAATAACTTTATAATATTCAAAAGGTTATGAGGCCTATTTGTTCTCCCAAGCTTCGTGTGGAAGGGAATGAATACACTTGAGGGTGTTGGAGGAAGTTAGAAAGTAAACTCAAAGAAAAGACGCTTTAAAAAGTCCCTAAATAAATACAAACATTCTTTGATGTTGGGTGCTACACCACAAGGAGGAGTATCATACCTGCTCATGTCTTATGAAATACTTTATATTAACTCTATTGCTGCATTACATGTAATAAGATTTTTTTTATATGTCCTATGATAACATTAAGTTTTGGTTACCACATTAGCTCTGGTGCAGTTCCTGTTTGCCATTTTGGCTCTGTGTTGCAACCCTGCACTGACCGGTACTTCTGAACACTAAACCTCCACAATCCAGGAAACTCTTGCTTGTTGTGTTCTCCTTCGAGTGATTGCTCACATGCATTCCACATAGGTGTGTGCGCACCCTCATGCACAGTTCCCAGACAACATTTTCCCCTAACAGCCCCTGTAGGGGCCGGTCCTGGCACCCCCTGGAGTGCCACCCTCATGCGGCGGTATATAGGGTCCTAAAGCCTGGGCTGCAGCCTGAGTCCAAATGTCTACACTGTAAGAATCTAGAACAGATATCTTTAGTGGATGGACAGCTGTCTCCTCCGCCATCTTCAGGGAACTGCAAGGCATGGGCAATGTGCCACTAAAATCCTGGATGATCTTTGATGGGGGAACATGAGGCCCTCACACCATTTATCCCTACTGCATCAGGAGGTAGCATAGAACCACCTTCTGGGCTGTTCAGAATTATCATCGGGGCAGAGCAGTGTCTTTCTCATGCCTCTTTTCTCCAGAGGACTGTCTCATTCACCAGGCGCTGCAGGAAGCGAGGGGGGCACGTAGAGATGCTACACCAGCTCTGTGCGAGCCAAGGTTTTCTCTTACACAATGAGCAGTCATTAGGGGGCCAGTTAAAGATGCTTTTCAGTTGCTCTGCACTGATGAGTCAGGCCCTGCACTTCCTTTAAGTTGCTTCCATTTTGCAAAAATATTGTGACTTCTGATTTGAGGTCACAGCTTTTTTTTTTGCAAAGTGGAAGCAATTTTTGGTGAAAAATGTTGAGGATATTTTGTGCTGGTCACGTATGTGTGTGTACTTTCACATGCTCTCTCCTCTGCATCACAGGAACCTTCTTGCTGTCCAGGGGCAGAGGTGGAACTCCTGTCAAAGTCCATAACCACAGTAGTGCTGCAGAGCAACTGAAGTGCTCTTCTCCATTCGAGCGAAGCAATCTGTCTCTACAGCATTTTCGTTGTCTCTGTGAGCCCAGAGACTGGCCCATGAAATTAATCGCTTATTTCTTGCAAGGCAGTGCATACTTAAATTGGCCCAGATATTTTTAAATTTAAATAATTTCAAAGTGTAAATAGTAAAAATAAATAGCTAAATGTTTCTGATTTCCCTTTTCAAAATAGAAAATGTTAGAAATAAACTTTGATATGCTTTTATGACAATCTCAAAAATATAGTTTTGCCATCTGTGGGTTTTCAACTTCATCCTCTTTTTCCTGTCATAGTACAATTATCTTTTCGATTTACCTGTTGATGTGTTAATGCAGTGGCCACTGGGAAATCTCAACTGCCGATATTAAGGGAAGACAAGGGTAAAGTAATATCTTTTATTGGATTAATTGAAGAGGAAGAGCTCTGTGTGGCTTGAAAGCTTGTCTCCCTCACCAACAGAAGTTGGTCCAATAAAAGGTATTACCTCACTCACCTTGTCTCCCAACTATCCTATCCACATCTTCAACAACACCGCATTAATATTAAGGGACACATGTTATACTAGCATCCCTCTTATTTTCTTTTATAGATGACTGCATTGTTCTTCCCAGAAATACCCACCATATAAAAACTCACTCTTCAGCTATTCACTGTGCTATGCTCATAGTAATTCATTCATCTGCAGATTAAAAGTAATTTGTCTTTTATCCTGCAGCCATTTTTCTTAATCTTTATCTTTTTCAAATTGTTTTTTTTTATTTCAAGAATCTCCAGTGCTAACTGAAGAAAAACAAAGGGTTGATGAAAACGATCAACTATCTTCTCCCCCTCCCCTCCACCCCAACTATATGTGCAGTAGACATTTGAACTATGAGAAGCTAGTGGCATGCTGTGCATGGATGGTTGCTTTGAATTTGCCTAATTGTTACATTTTTGCAGTAGCCAGTTGCTGCTTCTTATCTGAACTTCCTGCTTCTGTAGTATTTTTTGTTTTAAGCAAGTTTTCTGCCAGGTTATTGGAAACACGAAGAATACTTTTCACCAGAGTGATGCTAAAGACATAATCATGTAATGACAATTCTGTTGGATTCTTCTGATTATGAGCTTGACAGTAGTCCATTATGACTATTTAAATGCTCTGAAAATGCTCATAATGATGACAGTGTCATTTGCACCCATCACTCTCTGCTGCAAAGATTCACTGAACTGTGGAAAGGAGAACATGTTCTATATAATTGGGGGGATGGACATTAAATTGGCTCCAGTTCTTCTATGTTTAAAGAGCATAGCAAAGGTGAGGGAAAATAAATTTAATTATGGCAAGACAGAAAGAGACCACTAGCTCCTGTCAGTCCTTAAAATGAGCACTTTTTCTACAGATTGAGGAATGAACAAAAGTAAATGCTTAAAAAAACCCAAAGCACTGCTGGAGCTGGGAGAAACTTAACTTGTCTAAAATAAATTTGCAAACAAGCAACATACTGGTCATACATAATAATTTCCTTCATACATATGGTTCACACTTTGAAATCTGTTTATTTACCTTAGTGCTCAGATACATATTCTAAATCTCAGTTTTAAAAGTTCACATCCACTTGCAGCTTACCTCTACTAGACATTGAGAAAAACTCTTGCTACTTTCATCACTTTGTTTGTGACAAAAGATGCTTATTGAAATGAAGTAGTTGCAACAAGAGCAATGGATTTTTTTTCTCTCTGACTCCAAGGTCAATTAATATCTTTCCTCTCTGGTAAGCAGATGGTCTGATGAATATAGAGCTTTTCTTACTTTCTGGGCAGCTGCTGACGTGGAGATAATGTAATAAGTACCAGAAAAAAGAGATTGATCAATCAGAAGATTTCATAACTAAGTAAAAAATTTTTAAAAAAACAACTAGTGTACAGTGTTTGTCACAGTACAAAGGACTTGTGTATTCCTATGCCAGCTAGTTTAATGATGGACTAATGAAAAGATTTCCCAACCCAAGGAAAATTGTCACTGTTAAATCATCTTTTTATTAAAAAGGTCTACAAATACATTCTCTGCTTTAAAGAACAAGACGCTACTTGTTAATGTGTTGGGCTATGACAATGGCAAACATAGTTATGCAAGACCTATTTCTCTCTTAAGTGAATAGAAGCCAAATAGTTTTATATCTTATAAAACTAAATATCTGGCTTTATTTCACAGTAAACGTCATCTTTTAAAGCAAGTTGATAAGCGTTCCCAAGGGTTTTATAAGGTTAAATAGAACAATCTCAACACATTAATACAAATAATATTTTTCAAATAAAATGTTTGCACGACGACAGTGACTTAACAAATGATCTTCACATGCCTTTCAACAGTCTCAGGAGAATGTATCTATTTTTATTTCTGGTCAGTTCTGTTTCTTATTCCACCAGGGACTCTAGGTGCCTTCCACACAGTAGTGATGTGACTAACATCTGTCAAACATGGTTCTGTTTGGTTTTAGCTATCTGGATAGACAAAGTATAAGGACAAACCTCTTCTCTCCCTAACATTTGCCATCACCACCGTCTCCTCGGGGTTATCTTATTAGGGTGATTTCGCCCACCCCTTTCAATGTAGAGTACTTTTCTGCTTTCTGTTCCCAATACTGTCATCAAGTACTGTCATTCTTGTTTTCCAATTAGGTTGGAGAGGTGAGGCCTCTCTTGAGCTTTCTGTCAATACAAATCAGCCACCACAACACTTGTAGAGAAATTTACCATCCTTACCAGAGTTGAGCCTAGTTAGATGGTGGCTTGTGCAGTTTGAATTATCATTAGCCATCTGACCAAGACCCTCTAGCTCAGCACCAGTTTTATGCAGAGCTTCCAGGTTATCTTCTATTTAAGTTTTAAAATCCTCCAAAAAGGATCAGTATCTTTTATCATGAACAATTTAGTGTTTTAACAATTTTCTAAATAAATTAAATTTTCTAAATAAAACCTGCACGTTATTGTGCTGTACACAAGTGCATTATTCAGGAAAAGCAAAGGGAAAGTATTTATTACATTTTGCTTTTTCATAGCATCAATATATTTAGTACACAGGAAATTATTCTGAACTAGTCACAGGACTCTTTCAATCAGTAAATTGACTCTTTGTCACTGGATTTTAATTAATTCAGATTATTTTAGAAAAGGTCATGGCAGTTTTAAACTCTTAACATTAATAATTCCCAAATGAATTAAAATGAAAATTCCCTTGCTCTCCCTAAGTAATCAAAGCCTCTGTCATTGTCCTTCTTGAATAATCTATGACTTTAATAGTTGATTCTATCTAAAAGTTCTTAAATGACTGTTGTCATTAGCAGAAATCTGTTGCAAAGGCTGAGGTAAAAGGTCATCTCAGATCTGAGCATAATGTATTGTCCTACAAGGTAAACTGTGTTGCAAAATCGCATGGTGGAGTTGTTCAAGTAGCAAGGTGGAATCTGAGATTTGTGTGTTAGCTATAGGAAATAAAATTGTAACAAAACAGAAACCCAGAACAACATTGAATCTCTGCTTGTCATATGTGCCCAAGTGGTTCGTAAAATCTGTCTTCATAAATCCTCTCAAAGCATTTCTGGGGTAGTCTCCGCTTTCCTCCATTTTCTCCTTTCAGTGTCACAAATATTGGGTTTCATCATGCATAGGTTACAACTTCCAGGTGCCCAGGGCTCTATATACAGCGTATCCCTTGTAGCCTGTTGATTAGTTATGCAGTCCCGGCTTTGCATCACAGTTGTTCCTGGAAGTCCACTCCATAAACATCCCTGGTATCTCCAAGTATGGTCAGTATCTGGCTCAGTTATGGCTCTGCAGGCTAAAATGTACACAGATGGAAGTTTCTCTTAATAGTTTGTGGTAATCTGGGAATGCTTGGAATATTTCCCTGCAACATTTGGTAAGCGTGAGTGCTCAAAAGTTCCCTCTGCCTTTTTCTCAGACTTTCTACAAAACTTTTAATTTTTGATTTTTAAGCGTTTCCCCCCCCCCTAATTCTAGAACTCGAACATGCTCTGAAACTAACAGTCATAGAGCCCAAGGCCAAAAAGGACCACTGTGAGGTCATCTAGTCATCTAGTTTGACCTCCTGTATAACACGGGCCATAGAACTTTGCTAAAATACCTAGAATATATTTTTTAGAAAAACATGGATCTAATCTTGTTTTTAAAATTGGTCAATGATGGAGAATCCACTACTATCCTTAGTAAATTTGTCTAATGGTTAATTACCCTCTGTGACATACCCAGGGTACAGTCTAGATTAGTGAGTAGCTATGTCACCCGTGCCCTCTAACCTGCGATCCCCATTACACAACTTTGCTATTGTTCCTCCACTCTACACCTCTTTGCTATTGTTACCTCCATACCTAGGCTGTTCACAAACAGCCCTCCAGCATGTAGATCACTCCCAGTTATGTCTGTGTGCATTTGCAACCTGCCAGGCACACCCAGGCTTTTACCAGCCTGGACTATACTGCAGGGTGACCCCAGCACACACTCAGTCCCAGATGTTTCCCCAGAAATGAACGTTTTCTACTGCCCAGCCTTCTCCTGGACGGGACAAGCTCATATAAAGCCCATCATTTTATTAATAGAAATTATATGCACAAATCCTGTTATTCCAAATGGAGTTTCCCAAGCACTTCAATTCAAACATACTGGTTTAGATGAAACAATAAAACAAGTTTAACTACAAAGAAATACATTTTAAATGAATACAAGTAATGAGAGATAAAAGTCAGAAATTGTTATGAGAAAAATAAACATAAAGCACAACTAGTACTTAACTGTGCAAACTGTTAAATTCAAAGCAAAGTTTTTCTCACCATGTGTCCTCAACAGTATTACTGATCAAACTCTTTAGTCCAGGACCCATAAGAACGGCCATACTGGGTCACAGCAATAGTCCATCTAGCCTAGTAGTCTGTCTTCAGACAGTGGCCGATGCCAGGTACTTTCGAGGGGATGAACAGACTAGGCAATCATCAAATGATCTGTCTCCTGTTGTCCTCTCCCTGCGTCTTTGTAATGGCAGCGCCCTTTGTTATTTCTGGTGCAAGGAATCAATGGACAGAGAGAGCGGGAGGAGAAGGGGGGGTCTTGGGATGTCTCCTATTTCTTTTTATAGTCCTCTCCCTCCTTGGAGAGGCATTTCCATCTGAGGTTCAGGAGACAAGAAGTCTTCGTGGACGGGAACCCTGTGCTGTTTCTTTGTTTAAATGTAGATTTCTTGCCCATATCCCCTTTCCTGCCAAAGAATGGCCATTTAGCAGGTAAAATGGCCCAATGACCTTGTTTACACCTGGCTGAGGCATCTACTTGCCCTTTGTTTCTAAGGAACAGTCTGTCATACCCTCACTGTTTTAAAATTTACACCTTTTTTTCCAATCTACATATTAGTCCCTGGCTCCTCGATTCTGCATGTTCTGTTAAGTTTTTTTAGCTCCCTTCCTTGTTTGGTTTACATAGTCAACAATAAAATATCTTTTCAAGTTGCTTTGCAGTTTCCAACAAGGCTTCGTTACTACATTTTATTAAAAATCATAGGAGAACAAGGGTGTTCACAAGACTTAAAGTACTACTGCTTTCAGCTGTTGTTGAATAGACCTCTGATGGTATTTCCATGTGTGCCAAAACTAAGGAGGACAGGGGCTCACAATAAGTAAATACGTTTTTCAAATCTCACAAAATTGGCTAATACAATTCTTTTTTTAATCTAAAGCAGTTCCTTCTATCTGCACTTACTCCTAGCTAAGAGTGTCTGCTTTTCTCAGCTATAATATGAATAGTATGAACTTTAAGATCGTTACAAGTTTATGTGTTAATTATCTCCAGTGAGGTTGCAGTGTTACATATCAGGGATTAACAAGCTGATTAGTATTCACCTTCATTAGAGGCATATTATTATACTTTTTGATATGTTCCCCCATAAGAAGCAAAAACTTCTTCTTCCCTTTGTTTCTTTTTAAAGCTAGCTGTTTGATAGGCCAAGTCAGTTATAAATATATTTTTAATGGCTATCCATCACTAGATGGAAGGTTGTTTGACTCATTTGATCTCTTTCAATAAAAATGCTGCTTACAACTTTTTTTCATTATATATGTGATTCTTATATTTATATACAACATTCGCCTTTAATGGTTAAAACTGCTTAAAAACATTTCCAAAATGTTGCTGCTTTTCCGTACGTAGGAATAAGTATAATATCATTTAGCTCTGTGTGTGTGTATGTGTGTGGGGGGGGGTGGTTTATGCACCATAAGTTTCTTCTGCTGTTCAAGGTATTTGTGCCTGCAGGTCGAATGGATTTGGGGACTTGTGTTTGGGAACCTGTGACCACATATATAGTGATCAACTGTCTTCTAACAAAGTATTTTTATTTAGTAGTTGGATCCAAGTATTAGAGGAAAAAGATTTTCAACCAAACACCTTGTAGGCATCTCTCACCAACAGTACTGTCATCCCATAATGGTAATCTTGGCAGGCTAAACTTTTTCTGGCACCCATATGGGTTCCTCTTGTGGGAAAGAAGAATCCTCTGGGATTGACTTAGTTTCAGTCACTGTGACAGCAACCTTCCCTCAGATGAAGGAGGCTGGATGAGGCTGTTTCCAGAGCTCATTGAGGCCACTCTGAGTGCCAGCTTGAGTGTGATCTAAAGCTTTCCTTTCTCCTTACAAGCAGAGTGGACTCTCGGTCCCTATTGTTCTAGAAAATGAGCCATTTCTCAGTCCCAAGGATGACAGTGCATCATGCTGCTACTAAACCACCAGTCGGGTGGAAAGAGAGCAGGCATATGTGTACTGAATACATACTGTGAAAGAGAGTGAAAACTTCAGACAGTATGTTTGTGAGTTACAGTAAAATCAGATGATGATATGCACACTCAGGTCTTGTCACAAAAACTTCCAAACATAATCAGTGTCGTCATCCATTTTATCTCCTTAAGACTACTATCCTTGCCATATTTATTCTATCTTCAACTTTGTTTGCACAGTTGCAACAGGTCTTCATGACATAAATGGGATTTTCTGGGGATCCTGGCTGCAACTGTCAAAGCTGCTTTAAGGGATTTAGATCCACAGCATTGAAATTAATGAGAAATGTGCATCTAAATCTCAGCTCTATCATTTTGGTTAGCGGTCGTATGGTAACAGTTTTATTATGCAGTTCTCGCTTTTCAGTACTTCATTTTAAATGTCTATTTAGGTGGGGCGTTAACATTAAAATCACTGTTGCAGGTCTGCAGAAATACTTAAGGTGTGGGATTGAGAACATGCAATTCATTTTAAGAGAGAGTTAAAGAGAGAAAAAAGATTTGGGTAAGGGCAGAGGTTCATGAACTGGGAAAGTGAGGTAGCAGATTTCAGAGAGGAGAATAATCTTTTTCCCACAGGTACCACAAACATCAATAACCAGTCTTAGGCTCTTGCCTTTTGTAATATGTGGAAATGAGGATACATTTCTTAGCCATTATCCTAGTAGGTTGTTCTTTAAGAATAAAATTTTGGTTTTCATTTTAATTTATTTGCAAGCATGGACTTTCTTGTTGTTTGTTTAAAGAAAAATCTGCAGTGTTATGATGAACGCTGAATTGGCTGGAAGTTTTGTCAGATTTAGTCTCTTTGAGTGTGCTTCTCATACAGAATTAAATCTGGTCAACCAAAAATGAAAAGCAACTTTAAAAAAAAAAAACACCCCAAAAGCCTTAAATCTGAAACCTCCTTTTCACTACAGAGTTGACCCCTGAGGAGAAAGCACAGAGAATTGCCAAAGCTATGCGTAAGCAGTCTTCAGAGGTGAAAGAGAAATGGGGGAGCCTGAATGCCAGTGCCAACAACTGGCAGAAGCAAGTAGAGAAAGCATTAGAGAAACTGAAAGACTTGCAGTGTTCCATGGATGACCTTGATGCTGACTTGAAAGAGGCTGAGAATGTGCGAAATGCCTGGAAACCAGTAGGAGATTTACTGATTGATTCATTGCAGGAACACATTGAGAAAACTATGGTAAGCATGAAATTCTTTGTGAATGTAGTTCTGTTTGTATTAGGTCTGTGTGGAATTCTAAACTCTAAATTCTTTCACACTTCCCATGTGCGTTATATGTACATATATACCCGCATGTTCAGTGTTTATAAATTCCCTTACAAAAACCTTTGTTCACTTCAGTTATGTCTACATTCACAGCAGAGTTTAGAATATATTGCATTCTCCCTGGCATGGTTATAAATAGCAGGGTACAGTGCGGGACTGCTTAAGCAAGTAGAGTAAAGACAGGCCAGAATCTAAGGGTATGTACCCTACACAGCTCTCTCTACATGCTCAAGCAGTGCTTCCCCTGTCTACGCTGCCTCAGCAGATCCGGAACCTTCCCCTATTGTAGGGAAAGGCTCCAGCAGTGAGGAAAGGCTCTAGCAGTGGGTAGGCAGCAAGGGAACACTCCGGCCAGAGCCCTTCCCTGCTGCCTTCCTCTGACAGAGCCTTTCACTGCTGCATGTAACTACACCCTGCAGTGTGGACGCAGGCTGCTTTTCTTTGCAGTGCCTAGTCACTCATACTCTCCATGCTGTCTCCAACGTAACAAGGCCTTATAGTTAAAGTTACTTTATGGCATTTCCTATCAACACCATTATTAAACTTCAAGGAAATTGCTAAACAAGGCAACATTGACAATTGTCAGTAACTTCATTTCATATTCCTTAGCACCCAAATGTTGTCATACCCAGAAATACTCTTAGACGACTCTGCTCCATAATAAAACATCTTTCACTTCCAACAGACATGCATCCACAAATACACACATCATTGAATCCGTGCTCAAATGCACAGCTTTACCTCTGACCTTAGCACGTAAAGTTACTCATGTAAGGATCAATGGTCTTGGATTGTAAACGTTTGCAAAAAAGATTCTATCTTTATATGTATTGCAAACAATTATGCACATGTATGGTACTATGTTAGAACATCTGATTGCTTCACTTCACTAGTGTTCATATGTACATGAGTAGGGTTTTCATCTCCTTCCTCTGAAGTTTTGCGCAGACTTTCAGGTTCACTGGAACCAAAAAACTTTCAGCCAAGCACAGTCAAAGCTGATGTATATACAGACTGTTGCTGTTTTAAGAAGACTAATGCATATGTTCCTCCCCCTTTCCCATTTGAACATAGACACTAAACCAAGCTCTAGCATGCTGGAGGGAATAGCTCTTTGTTCTTGTGTTACGAAGTAGTTTGTCATATCTTGATGCCATTTCTGTAAAGGAGGATAAAGCAAAGTCTATTAAATTTTCATTGCTCTGAAAAGCAGAAAGATCTGCTAGAGTTGTGTGTGCAGCCCATAAACCAAAATCTCCGTTCTTGCCAATAGGTGTTTCCGGTTAATGGGACTGATTAGAGATGGTTTCCAGGGAGGTAGGGATAATTGGATTATCTAAAAAACCTTCTCTTTTTCAAGTTGTTTTTGCTTGTTCAGTGACATTTAGTCAAGCTCTTTATAGCATCAAACAATTACATTTACCTGATCATAGCAAGAAAGATATTTAGTGCATGTTTTCAACCATAAATGAAATTTAGTTTTAATGTTCTGTTTAGTTTAGTTTCATTCAGAATACTGTACAGTCAGAATCCCGTAAAATAATATATTCCTTTCCCTTGGAAAATGCCTTGCCTCATGATTTGCTAATTCAGTAATGAAGTATTTGAATAGAGATTTTGCCAGCATCTTTTGTTTGAGGAATAATAGTCAGCCATATTCATTAAGTTTGGTTTAAGAATCCTTGATGTGAACCTGTAGAATTCACTGTAGAATATCACAGTATTGGATGAAATCCACCCTTGTGCAGAGTGATCACACAAGTTCTATGCACCCCTAAAAACTTATTTAAAGCCTATTTTGAAGGCGTAAGTTGTGTAGGCTTTATGTGGGCCCTGTGCACAGAGGTAGATTTGAAGTAAAGGTAAATAATACAACTGGGAAGAATCCTTAACAGTCAAAGACCTACTTAAGTAAATAGGCATTATTCATAGAGAGTGCAGTTTGGCATTACCTCCTTTGCATGCTGTTGTTCAGTCCACCTGATACTGCCATGTCAGTCACAACCAAATGTAACTGTTTTTTGTTTGGCATGAAAGCTTTCAATTCTGTTCTGTAAGATGGTGGTCAAGCAGAAGTGTGTTTACTCTGTCAGGCTTTCAGAGAAGAGATTGCACCAATCAACTTGAAAGTTAAAACAGTGAATGACTTATCTAGTCAGCTGTCTCCACTTGACCTTCATCCATCTTTAAAGATGTCTCACCAGTTGGATGACCTCAATATGCGCTGGAAACTTTTACAGGTATGCCCTCCTCCTTTCCCTAAGTGCTTCAACAGTAGTCTTCTTTTCTCTTGCAAAACAAATTATTACCTTTTCTCTCTTGACTGTGTTACCATAGTGGCAAAAAGCAATGAAAGGAGCTGTCTTTCCTTCAGCGTCATGACTGATAGCCTCCCTTTTCTGTTCTCTCAGCAGTTCATTCACTCCAGGGACTGTGCTAATCTCTGGAGACTAGATCTTATTTTTGTTTCACCTGTGTGATAGCAATATTTGTATCAATTTGTAAGCACTGAAATAACTCCATAAATCATAGTTATTGAAACCTTTGAAAGTTGACGTACATTTCTGTTGTGTTGCCACTCATGTAAAAGTTGATTTTTTTATGTCCAATTTCCATAGGAAATTTTTCATTAATAATTAGAATACTGATTGGTTTGCAACCATAGGATGGTGGAGAGGAAGTGAAGGTTTAGGATAACAAAACAGGCTGGAATGGTTAGGAGTGGATTCATATTTGACTTTTGGCGCTTTTGTGATCTAGGACTGATAAGGGCAGAATCTTTCTATATAGTTCATTTACAGTTTCATGCTGAATGAAATAATGAGGATTCTTAATTTGTTTGTCAGTTTAACAATCCTTTCACTTTCCTCCTCTGAATCACCATCTTTTATATTATTTATTTATTTTTTGTTAGTCCACTTCTGTTAATTTTTCTTTCGCCAAATATCAAACTCTCTCTCCTGCCACACACAGAAGGAATTGGAGAAAACAAAATGTTTTGAAGTAGGAAAAAAAATGTCTCTTTTATCTTTTTTGCTGGGAACCTGCAGAGCTCGGATGTAAGCTGCTGGGCTACTAGGCTCAAAGCAAGCTATCCTGGGAGGCAAAGTTATTAACATTTCTGAAGCATCCCTACTTGTCTCTCAAAATGTAATTTGGTGTTGGAATGGTTTTCTGTCTTAAAGAGAATTAGCTAAGCAGCCAAGCCCCTGCTGCATGTGCTAGTGCAGTTTAATTAGTAAATCAGGAGGATGTCTGGCCATCCTGTCAGCCAGTGAAGCAGCATGCTTCAGAATGGTCCCATCTTGTAAAGGCAGCTGCAAGATTGATATGATCAAAGTAAGGCCTGCTGACTACAGACAATTGGACAAGGGAAAAGTGGAGAAAAAACAGAAATTTCAATGGACAACTTTAGTCACGGTGAGACTTCTGTTGTTCATTATTGATCTGCATTGCTTACACAAACGCAACATTACCTTGCATTAAAAAAAAGAAAAAGAAAAACAGGAGATGTAAATGAACTGAAGTAAATAAATCTGTAAGACAGATGAAATCTATTTGGAATGGAGTGTTTAAATAAACCAATGTTTTTATTGTGTCTCTTGCTTTACAAAATAAATAGAAACCTTGTTATTTTTTGTTGGTTTGTGCGTGTGTGTGTAGGTATCTGTAGAGGATCGCCTTAAACTGCTACAGGAAGCACACCAGGATTTTGGCCCTGTATCTCAACATTTTCTCTCCAGTAAGTGCGAGTAATAAATTTGAGGCAGTCGCCTTCTCTCCATTTACCTCTCACATAATGATACCCTTAACTGATTTCAGTTTGGGTTTCACTCTGGCCATATAGTACAAAACGTTTCTCTTCCTTGTAGTTAACTGCTTTGTTCTTTCAGCAGGGTTGAGTCCCTCCTCCTCCTTGTTCTTCTTAATTTTACTTCAGCTCTCTGTAGTATTCCATCCTCACGTATCACTTAGGTGTCTCTGTGCATGCTGGTTCTCCTCCTCCCTATCTAACCACTCCTTCTTGGTTTGCAGGTTTTGTGGCTTTTCTGCATCAAGCATCTTTTTTTTTTACTGAGTGTGTCACACATGACAGTTCTTGTCCTTTTGCCCTCTGATATCTATCTTCTTTTCGTTCATGTTATCTCTCATAGACTCATAGACTCATAGGTCAGAAGGGACCAATATGATCATCTAGTCTGACCTCCTGCACAAGGCAGGCCACAAAACCCTACCCATACACATTTATAACAACCCCGAACCCATGACTGAGTTATTGAAATCCTCAAAAGTGAGATTTGAAGACCTCAAACTGCAGGGAATCCATCAGCAAGCGACCCATGCCCCACACTGCGGAGGAAGGCGAAAAACCTCCGGGGCCTCCCTTTAGCCTTAGCTACCATTTTTGTTGAACTGATACAAGAGCTGGTCAAACTTCTTTATTTAAAAACCCATGCTATTCAAAAGTTTAATTGCATGACATGCTGTATGTTTTCAGAATTTCAAATGAGGGGAAAAATCCAACAATGATTTCTTCTTTGCAGAGAAAATTTTGTTTATTGTAGTCTACTGAGTTTTTAGAAATTTTGATCTGGAAACTCCCAAGTATTTATGGGATTTTCAGATCTATGGCCCGCATTTGACCCATTATAGAAACATCATGGAACTGTGGAATAAAGATCCATGTTCAGTTTCTGAATCTCTTCCTTCACCCATCAGCACCCCTCAAAGTTTGAGTGTGTTCAAATACCAGGTGTTAATTCAGGCTTGTCTTTAGTTTTTAGATAAACACTGAAATAATAATCATAGCACTTCGTCATATATTATCTTAGGATGCTTTGAGATGGGTGGATAGTGCCATATAAATTACTTCACTCTTATATTGCACTTTGATTCCATAGATCTGAAAGTAATGTATGCTAATACATGACATAATGCTAGGAGCGTCTTGCCAGATGATAAGCCAGATATCCTAAAATAATTTCAAAAACCCTAGATACGTGTTGTCCCATTTTCAGGAAATGAAACAGCCATACTTTCATTGCAAACCCACAAGTATGTTTGAAATAAAGAGACAGGTGAAAGAGGTGCAGTGCAGTACATTTAATTCAGACATACAGGTCAATCATAGGACAAAGATTTTAAGGGCAATTTCTCCAAAATGGGATTTGTAGACCAGACTATTTGCAGCCCAGCGGGCACTTGCTGGTTACTTCAGCCTTGACCCTGAGAACATAGCCACTTAATACCTTTTTTGCACAAATAAATAAAGAAAATGCATGTAGCACCAGGGAATGCCTGGGAAACTTGAGGGCTCTGTTTTGTCTCAGAATTAGTACAGCTGAGGAAGCATCTTTACGCTGCCTACCAGCATGCCTCAGCTTTGTTCTCAATGAACGTCTGCAGCCTTAAGGGGATTGACTGTCAACCCTGAAATACAGGTCACTCCTGTTCTACAAAGAACCTGACAGAGCGGACAGCTTGAAACCATGTCAATAGGTTGCCACAATCCATGCCCCAGCTCTTCCCTGATTTATTTCTGTCTTCTCGCCAACATTTTATTAGAGGGAAGACAGCTGCAGCTAATTGCAAACTTTCTCAACTTGGAATACTTGGGCTCCTTACAGGTTACCTCCTGTTGGTAAAGCTTAGCCATACCCATTGTAGATGGATACAAAATAATCCAACCTTCCAATCAGTGGTTGTGAATAGGCCTCAGCTACTCTAACTGAATGGACTTTGCTAATACCTACCCTCCCCATTGTTGTTCCTTACCCTTGTATGTATATATATACCTCCTATCTGATTTCTCTTCCTTACATCTGATGAAGTGGGTTACAGCTGATGAAAGCTTATGCCTGTAGAAATTAAATTTGTTAGTCTTTAAAGTGCTACAGGACTCTGGTTTTTTTTTTTTAATCCAACCTCAGAATATTTTATAATCCATAATTCTCTAAAAGAAACCCATGCTACGGTCTCAAAGTTTTCAGAAATACTAGCTTGATTTTTCTCAAATCTTCATTTATTTTACAGATCCATAGTTCCATGACTCGGCAGTTCATTTTTTGTATTCTTAGAAGAATACATTAATGCCCATCAGTTGTTATCTCCGTATGCTCTGTTTTCTCTCAGCCTGATGTACTCTTTAACCATTTTAAAGAGTCATCCTGTTCAGTGCATGCCTCAGCTGCATCCAACCTTTTACTAATATCTGCAGTATTCATATCGCATACTAGAATCAATAATTACTGTTTTCATCTTCCACACCAAAGTAGTGATTTTTTTAAAAAGAATTTAATATTTGCACAGATTTATACAACACAGAAAATTGACAATGTTTTTATTGGGTATGCTTCTAAATAAGTACAGTATCACTTCATCCATAGGAATTAGAGAGTCTTGATAACAATAGATTTATCTGCTTGCCAGTGCAGAATATCTGCAATCACTCAAATCTAATAAGTCAAATCAGAATAAAACTCAGAGAAGGTTCATCTTCTCAGTTAGCTTACATCATTTGAATAATAGAACCCCAGCAACCAGTGGCAATGACTAACCATATTAGGAAATGAAGGTCTGAAAGCACCATGTTTCTAAAGTTGTCTGCTAGCTTGGTTCATCCATGTGATTTCACTCTTTCTCTCCTCCACACTTCAAATCCGTAAGATACAGGCCTTTGTTCTTTGCTCTTTTTTTCAAAATATGGGAAAATAAAATGATTGTTTATAAGAAAAAAATGTTCCATGACCAAAGTACGAGCACTTATTAAAATATGGATACCTTTTTTCCCCGTGCAGTGTGGCACAGGATTTTCTCTTAATTCTTTCAACACTATATAAAAATGTAGATCTTTTTTCATAGGTTCATATATTTTGCCTCAAAATATTGCAGTTAATCTGTTGAGTATATAATTTATTAACTCTGTGCAATGTGGAGAGAATGTTCAATCCACTTGCCTAGGTGTTTAAGTATGGGGTTTGATGCCAAACTTTAGGCACCTAACTTTGGCTTGTATGTTGAATGTAATTTCATCTCACTGTGCTGTTTAATTACTTTTGCTTATTCTTTCAAGAGCAAATATCATTTGCTTCCATAGAGAATATGATTAAGTGAATTTCCTATACAGTAGAAACTGTTTAACCAAACACCAATTTTGTTATGTCCCCTGGGGAGGTATAAAGCATGTGGTGTGAGGAGGTATAGCGCACATATAAGGGGACTCACAGCATGTGGCCACTTCAAAGTTAATCTGCCATCTATCCTCTTCACTGTTCATCTAAAGATTTCCGGCATCTCATGAAATCTTTAAATAATCAGTTGTACTGTACTGAAATGTTTACATCTCTTATGTATGGATTTGTTATAGGGCAGTCAGCATTAGATGTCAGCATTAGATATCTTTTTTGCTATGTCAGATTTACATAAATGTTGCACAGATTACTATTCTTCAGGAGCCGTGGAAAGCAGGAGCAGTCTGTCACAGAACATTAATCAATACTAATTTGAATTGCAAATAGAAGTTGAGGGAAATAACTAACGATAATGTAGTTATTATTTTTCTTTTTTCATTATATTGTAGTATATTAATTATGGTAGTGGAGGCACGTATTTCCAAAACTGAAGTTGCTTGTAATTTCTGGAACCCATTGTTGGAAATAGAAAAAAGTTTTAAAATACTGTCCTTAGGCCTTGTCTACACTTGGCAGTTATGCCGGCAAAACTTCTGCCACTCAGCAGCGTGAAAAAACCACCTCCCTGAATGGCATGTTTTGCTGGCATAAGCACTTGTGTGGACAGCATTATGTTGGTAGGAGAGCCACTGAAACAGCTACCGCCGCTCGCTTAGGTGGTTTTATTTTGTCGGCGGGAGAGCTCTCTCCCTTTGACATAACATGGGTATACAAGTGCTTTTATAGCAGCTCAGCTGTAAGTTTTAAATGTAGACTAGCCCTTAGCCTGCCTCTGGGTGGATGGTTTACTAGGCTACAATTTGTTACCCTTCTTTTAAATAGAATCACCATATTTGTTTATTTTATTTTCTGCTTGGCATCAAATAGATGGCTAACACCACCCTGATGATTTGCCATTGTTTTCTCCAGCTGATTGTCTAATTACTAAAAGCCTCACTGGGAAATTAGAGCAGTTGCCACTTAATTTATTATGTGTGGGTTTAATTGTAAAAAGGAATCGTGTTTTTAAGACAGGTGCTTCCTAATCATTACCTCCTGTATTTTTCCCCCAGCTTCGGTTCAGCTTCCATGGCAGAGATCTGTTTCACATAACAAAGTGCCCTATTACATCAAGTAAGTTGGCCTTGATTCTTATTTAGCTGCAGTAAAGAAACACAGGGTTTTGTGAACTAAGCCTGATACGAATCTAATGTTACAGGATTAGTAGAAATGTTACCAGCGTACTCACGGCTTAATGCATCGTGCTATATGTGCTATATATTTTGTTTATTGTACAATATGAGCACTCATTTATTATAAATAGATAAAAAGCATCTAGCATAGACGCTCTGTTTCAGCAAGGTTATTTAAGCACATGCTTGACTTTAAGCATACAAGTAGTACCTCTGAAGCCAGTAGGGCTACTCATGTGCTTAAAGTTAGGCATATGCTTAAGAACCTTGTTCATTCAAAGCCTAAACCATAGAGAAAAAGAAAAAAATCAGATATTTTTTTCTGGAAAAGTCTGCATACATGGTGTATCTATTCTCTCAGTCGTTTAATGGCATAAAGTCCATAACTGAGAAGCATTTTTGTAATGACTAATTTTTACAAAGTGAATGATTTACACTTGAATGCCTCTTGTTTTTCTTTTTGTACAAAGCTCCTATATGCATAGCCATCTGGCTGATCCTCCTGTTTTTCCTATTCTCCTATTTTTGTCTTTGCTTTTGAAATACCCACCTTGCATAAAATTAATCTATTTGCTGAATAAATTGTAAATAATAGAGATTGTTTTTGTGGAGACGTTCTGTGTGTTCTAATGCAAAAATTCATTAGAAGTCATTGTCTGTATCAGCTTTCTTATACAATTCTGTTTATATACTTGTACTTTCTTCCGTGTGTTAGAAGGACAAAGATCATGGCTCTATCAGGAAACCAGCAGCTGTCTGCAAAAGGGAGAAATGTTTGTTGTCTTTGCTGTTTTGGAATGTCACTGCATAGTCACTATAAACCAAGCCTGTAGTACTGTGGTTTTAGTTCTGAAGGGGGGAAAGTCTATGTAAAATGTTGTTAGCATCAGTTTGGAAGGGCCATATTACTCCTCAGTGTAGCATGTCTTTGAGTGACCATCGCAGGTCACTCTAAACGAGTGCCAGTGAAACCTTTATGCCACAGAATATGGCACTGTCGTTTATCTGTATAGCTCACATTTGGTATCTCACTGAAAACTATTTTAGAAATAGTTGGGCGTTCTAAAAATGAACTTAATAGCACTGGTTTTTTTGTGTGTCCCTCTGCCTGTGTCTGCCCAGCCTGTCCTAGTCTTCCTTTAGAATAGGAGACTCCTTCCCTCATGCCCCAGATAGGGGAGTGGAGCTGAGGTGAGCAGGAGGGAATTGGAAAGACATAGTCTACAGCTCCTCTCCCTTCCTGCAATGCTTCAAAATGCCATCCCATTTCAGGCAGCAGCAAAACTGGAGAGGTGTGTGCAAGGAAGTTAAATGCTTGAGGAGGTGAGTTTGGCCACTGCTCTTCTTATTCACACTGACCCATTGTCTGATGCCTGGAGCATTTTGGTGGAAAGGGGTGTTAGTAATGTTAGAGGTTCTTCCAATCTAGGCATACATTAGGCTAAGCTAGGGATCCCTTCCTTCCTTTCCCATTCCCACCTCCCAAGTTGCCTATCTCATTCTGGGGTGTGCTTGCTCCCTTCTTCCTTGCTTTGTATCTCTGGGTGGGAGGGGAAGAAGTCACTCTTGTTCCATCCCACAATTAATGCTGGATTTTGTGGTGTTTGATCTGGTGCAACACCAGCAGCTATGAGAGCCCTTAAGAGGCTCCTCATACCTTAAAACTACGTCATCTGGACTGCTTTGTGAGCCTCACTCTCTTCTCTTGACAGGAAGAAGCACTGTGGGGCTCACTCTCAAACATTATAGCAGCGTCAGTGGTCTCCCTCTCACCAAAATTAACAGTTGGGTTTCTTCAAGTGATATGCCTCTAGCTGCTCCACATCAGATATGTGTATGCCCATGCACTCTTAATTGGAGATTTTTATCAGCAGTTGTGTGAGCCACCTTTGACACCATTGTGCTCCACTACAAAGATATAGAGGGCGGGGGCAGAACCATAGCCTCTCCAGTCCCTTCCCAACCACCTGCAGCTTGTGACGGAGCATTGTGGTGTTAGGTAGCTAGCTCTACAGCTTGCTACCTCTTTCCCTTAATCTTTTTTTTTCCTTGCCTGACATTTAGCATGGTATGTACATTTGGGAGGAAGGAGTGTCCCCTCTCTTTCTTTTGCCTACTTGGATCTTCTGGGGGCTCGACTCTGATCCATGGCCTCAGAAATGGTTTATGGTCACCACCCTGGCTTCAAACCCTGCTAGACCTGCTACTGGTCTTCCCCTCACAGTGACAGACATTCAGGTTTCCTCCACAGCCTGAAAGAGTCTCATGTAAGATGCAAATGTAATATCTGCTCAGGTCTTCAAAGCAGATCTAAGAAATTGAGGTGAAACAGGAGGGGAAACTCCATTGATGGAACACTCCCTGAGACCTGCAGGATCCAAGTCACACATCTGTACCTCGGATCCTGTTGATTTGAGAGTCCAGGCAACCATATCTGCTGGGACAGTCAGCAAAGATTCTGGGAGCCCTTCAGAACTATCTCGATCCTCAAGGAAGAAAAGACCTCTTTCTTCAGAAGGGGTAAGAGAATGGGAAAGCTGCTCATGGAGTCCCAATATGGATATCACCAAATATGTCCCAATATGGGTACCACTAAAGCTCCCACCCCCTCCAATACTGAGACCATAGCACTAGCTTAGAAAACTATGTGCATACTGAGAAGCCATCAGGTAAAGAACTGGAGTGGCACTGGCATCAGCATCAGTCTCAGAGTCTCCAAAACACAGGGACTTCAGAACCAAGCCAAAATCTTCAGTGCCGTCTTCTGTAGCCAGAAGTGAAGGGCACACCAACTGCCCTTTGGTACCATCATCAGTACACCCAGCGTGCCGGCTCCTGAGGGGCCCCCATACATTCCAGACTCCTGTTCCATTAGGACCTTTGAATCTTGGAAAACCTTCAATCATGGTTACTGAGTGATACTGAGAGACATTCTCTGCAGGTACCAACTCCTTCCAGAGCCTACTTACCCTGGGATTCTACCACCTTCAACGGAGACTCGTCTTCCAGTACCGACATGGTCACCAGTTTCTCACAAATTTTTTGTAGGTACAAAGAGACATTTGCATCTGGTACTGACATGACATTTTCCTGTATCATCTCACCAACCATCCAGCTATTGACCTCTGGTCCTTTTGGGCCCCAGGACCAACTCGACCACTGGTACCGGTACCACTTGCCCTTCAGTAGGCATGGGAGATGACACCACATTCAACTGTGAGATGCTTATACAAGGTTTCCCCACCTTCCAGCCTCTCTCCCTTGAAGTACATCTGGAGGAGGAAGCTCCCAGCAGGAGATACACCTGCCTATCCTGGCAAGGACAACTTTGGGGTTCTGCCACTTTCCTTTTGCCCACCAGAGTGGGCTTTTGGAATCTGTGGGCCCCTTATGATGACCAGTTCTACAGGTCCCATCTCATTAGAGGGCACATCAGGAGCAACAACTGCTGCCCTTGGGTCCTGCTCCACAGCAGGATCTACAGAGGAGCAAGAGCCAGCTGAGGAAGAAATACCACACACCCAGCTTGCGCACTGAACGATGCACGTTAAAGCTCATATTATAATTAATGTATTATAATGTATAGGTACTGGGAGGTGAGGACAGCAAGACAGAGTTGCATTGGCAACATTATCTTTGCCATTTCCTGGCTTTTTTGAGTGCAGCATGTTGCAATTTTAATGTTTTCAGTGCACTTTTTTGATTTACAAACAATGTTTAAAGAAACAATGTAAACATGTAGCATATATATTAGTACAAAAGTAGGCTATAAGTTATTTGTGGCTGTGCCAACTATGTAAATCCTTGCTTAGGAAATTTAGAGGAATTTTGAGAGTCTTTCCAGTCATATCTTGTTAATGACCTGGGTGGAAAACAACAAATGTGGTAAAATCTATAAAAGCAGAATAAAATTATCAGAGCTGCCCAGAGAAAAGGGTTTGCTAACAAGAGGTTTAACTGAAATAAGTAAAATCATGTGTTTTATATAATAAACAAGGATTTTTTTCTAAATTCAGCAAGGATGCTGGCAAAACATAAATAAAACTAACAGGCAAAACTGTTACTTTAATTTGTTAGCCCCACAGATTTGGGGACGTAATTGGAGTTCTGAATGTGGCCAGTCAGGATTTTTAGACAATGCATTAGCATCATTCAGTAATCATTCAGACTGCATTATAAAACTGGAATGGTCAAGTTTAGGCAGTCAATGGAAGAAGCATTTGAAGACCACATTAGCTTTTATTTATCATTTGTCTATTTTTATAAACGTTGGTTTTAATAAACAAGGCTAAAGCACTGAAGTAGAACAATCACCCGCTGCTCCCACAAGAAGGCTTTTGCAGAGCTTTTTCTCTATTATCAACTTGATGCGCATGTTGTCTTGATATTTATGCCTTCAAAGAGAAGTAGAACAATCTGATATTTAACTGGCAGATTTTATTTATTTTTTAAAAGCATGCTGAAGAATGCTAAATATTTATAACATCACAGTCTGCCAGGCCAGCTTTCCTTGGCAGTTGCCTTATTTTCTTGTTGCATACTGTCTCGAAACTTCATAGTTGCCAGCAGCAGGGTAGGGGAAGTACTGAGTTACAGAAAATAGAACAGAAAAAGTGTCTGAAAAAAATCCTGATTCTTAACTTTATTTTTGGAGCATTATCAGGCTAGGGTATATTATCCAGATTTAAATATCTATATTTAATATATATATGCACACACACACAGTTTTTTGTGAACTATGTCTATTCCCTACTGTCAGACCTAGTTTAGAGAAGAGAGAAAAAGTAATGCCACAATTAAAAACGTATTTAATTGAACAGATTAGTTTGCTTTGACAGTACAATTCAAGAGAGCAATAATATGTGTGCAATAATTGTCTTTTATACAAGGAACCAGTTATGGAAAAGATGTACAGATTAGTTTGACACTTAATTTTCCTAATGATTTTTCTGGATTGCGCCAAGGTCTGGCCTCAAATGAAGGGTAACCTGGAGGTCATATAAGGCATAACTTAAGCCAAAAGAGAAGCAGGGCTGCACTGTGATGTCTTCCAGCATTCTCCATCTTCCAAGAATAGTTATATTTAAGATTATTGCTTTGAAGGAAATACTCTGAGGCATGTCTCTGTGCCAGTTTTTATAGTAGGGGTTGAATGTGGAGAGGTGGGTCTTAATAAACTGGATATTCTTTTCTCTGAGTGGAGGGAGAAAAATGAACTGCCGAAGGAGCCGAATAAGAGCATCAATGAGCTGTCATTTCCCGGTCCCCCCTGGTAGCTTCAGAGCAGTCCTGCACATGTCTCTTTGCCTCAATTTTCCCCTCAGAAGGCTTCTTAAATAAACGCACACCCTGTTTGGAGAGGCCATTCAAAACCCCTTTTCTGGGTTTATTCACAGAAAATAAAACTCAAGATCCTAAAAGAGAGTCCATCTACCATGTTTCCCCAAAAATAAGACCTACACCGAAAATAAGCCCTAGCATGATTTTTCAGGATTTTTGGAGTATGCTTGAAATATAAGCCCTACTCCAAAAATAAGCCCTAGTTACAGTTTACAAGCGGTTCACAAGTAAAGGTCCCCATACACTTTACACTCATGTCGGCCGAACCCGCTACAAGCGGGTTCGGCCGTCAGTGTAAAGTGTATGGGGCTTACCCCTCCCCTGCCGAATGTTCCTGTGTATGGGGAGGACGGGAGAGAGAACTGTCGGCCGAACGATCGTTCAGCTGACAGTTATTGAAGGTGTATGGCCACCTTAAGGTTTGGCTAGTGTCAGGCTCTCACTCACACACAGATCAGGTACCGTAGTCCCACTGGCATCACTCCACTCCCGAGCCCGAGCGTTGTGGTTGCTTCTGGTCACCAGGGGGAGCTGCAGTGGAATGCAGCTGAAACAGCAAGGGACCTGACAGTGACGTACCTTTGACAGGAGTGACGTAGATCTGCGTGTGAGAGCCCGTCCACCATCGGCATTTGCCAACTCTAATTGTTTTGGGTCTGAGGGGGTCTGCTGAGTGTGATTCTTTTCCTGGTGAAGGGTGCCTGCTTTTCCTGGTGAAGGGTGCCTGCTTTTCCTGGTGAATAGACATCCACCATTTACTGCAGTACAGAAAAAGAAATACTGTATACTGTACTGGTACATTTTGACCCCCATACAACATGAGTTCAAAAAGAAAGAGCTATTCCATTGAGTAGAAGAAAGGAATTGTGGAGGACTCCCAGAGCAAAAATCTTACTGCTTTCTGCAAAGAGAAGATGTTGGATATCCAAATGGTCCGAAAATGGCGAGCAGAGTATGATAACCTCAGTCAACAGGTGTGCAAGGGAAATGCGAAGAAGCGCAAGTGTGGATCAGGTCGGCATCCATTATTTCCTGAGCTGGAAGACATGATCTGTGAATGGGTTGCTGACAGGAGAGCAAAGGCTTTGGATGTGCGCAAGGCTGATATTCAAGAATTTGCCCTTGCAATGGCACCACAATTAGAAATATCCCCAGAAGATTTCAAAGCATCACATCACTGGCTGGATGGCTTCCTTCAGCAATCTGAACTGTCTCTAAGAAGATCCACAACACTGTTTAAGTTGAAAGATGCTGAAGTTATTAAACGTGCACTTGCATTCAAGTCCTTTGATGATGGTTTCGACTTTTCTAAATACCAACTTTCCAACATGATTGCTATGGATGAAACTGCAGTATTTATGGGCCAAGGATCACAAACGACATTTGATCAGCAGGGTGCCTCCTCAGTCTACGTTCCCTCCACTGGTTATGAAAGTGCACGTATTACCTGTATTTTGGCAATTCGTCTGGATGGAACTAAAGCCCCACCTCTAATCATTGCTAAGGGCAAGAAGGATAAGATTGAACATGTTGCAGGCATTTATATTCTTGAAACTGAAAAAGCCTGGCGCACACGAGCAGTTATAAGGAAGTGGGTCAATTTAATGCTGCCGCTTGTTTTGCGAGGTGGCCAAAGAGGCCTGCTAGTCTGGGATTCAGCCAGTACACACCGCGCTAAAGACATGAAGAACTTCCTTCATGAGAGAAAAATAGACCAAATAATGATTCCCGCAGGAATGACTGCCTATCTCCAGACTCTTGATATTGCAATAAACAAGCCATTCAAAGACCATTTGCGTATGGAAATTAATGACTACATTGAAAATAGAATGGAGAGAAATCAGCGTGGCAACTTTGTGAAGCCTAGACTGTAAGAGGTTGTGACTTGGGTGAAGAATTCATGGGAGAAAATCACTGACAGTTGCATTGCCAATGCGCTGCGAGCAGGCTACATGGACAAGAGGTGCTCATTTAAGGAAAGCGCTATTGCTAGACATGAGAAATTGGGGCCAATGATTCTAAAGGCAATAGAGTCACAAGAAATTCACAATGAAATTCAGGGTTTGGAGAGTTATGATGATGTTCCAGAATGTGATTACATGATTATATTTGAATAAATGTTGATTTTTTTGTTCAAGAATAAATGTGGATTGTTGTTCATGGAAAAAAATAAGACATCCCCTGAAAATAAGCCCTAACCCATCTTTCAGAGCAAAAAAATAATATAAGACCCTGTCTTATTTTCGGAGAAACACGGTATTTACCCTGTCATTGGGTCACTCCCAGACCTTTCCTGCCTATAGTCTCGTTTTCCATTCCCAAGTCCTTCTGCTAGAGTCTACTCACTCCCAGCAACCTCTATCCAGTTTTCTCTGCTCTGGTCTCCCTAAACAGACACTCACTACTGCTGCACCTTTATAGAGGAATCACCTGATCTCTCTGTGGTGTGCCTCTTTAGTAATCTGGATTGGCTAGCCCCAGGCCTCCAGCCTTTAAAGCTAAACCACCCTGTTACCAAGTGTATGATATGGTATTTGACATCCACCAGAGCTATTCGGAGAGTGAGAATGTGACAGATGAGTTGCAGATGATCTCACCTTTGAATTGGGATAGTGCAGAAGTGCACCTGTTAAGATGATGATTTTTAAAAAATATACTACGTCTTCACAAGTTTTATAACAAATATAAGGGAACCTTTTTTCACAAATTAGGAAACTTTCTCTGAGAAGGTGGGAGGGTGTGTTTTCGCCTTCAAAGGATCCATAAATAAGGAGAGTGTCAAAATGATTTAAAACGTCTGTATTTTGAGATAAGTAGCATTTGTTCTGTCTCCTGCCTGATGTCGGTGGTAACAGGCTTTTACGTGCCCAGACAGGAATGTCTCAAAGAAAAAGAGGCGTCTCTTGGCAGCTTGTTTCCCCCCACCTGTTTACTAATTTCAGTGAGCATACTGTTTTTGGAGTTGTATAGTTATTAAAGTACAAAATCTTAGTCCCTGCCTAAGAGAGGTTTGTTACCAGCAAAACACACCCCCTTTTACACGTGCCCCCTCCCTCCCCTTTACTTGAGCAAGAGGTAACCTGTGGAGTACTTTGAAGGGGGGAGAAAGTTCTGTTTCCTTGGAAGTAAGATTCGCTCTTTAGAGCCCAGATTTATGAAACTGTTTACACTTCTGTGCTCTGCACAGTGAAAATACTTGCTTGAATTGAACATAAATGTATGTTTATATATACAAGTTAGTCTATTACTTTGTTTCTTCCTGTTCAAATCTTCTATTATATAAAACAAGAGCACAGTGTTGCCAAGTGGGCTTGATTATTGCAGTAGAATTCAGTGGATGATGTTTGAAACTCAGGATGTGACTGAGCTCTACAACTGTAGAATCTAAAAGCTCCTGAGGAAAGTTTATTCTTTAAACTTTTTGACAAGAATGTGTCCAAGAGACTGGGACTAATGAGCAGTATGGGGAAGGATAGAACATAGGTCACATAGTCTTTACTAATCCACTATTGTTTGTAATAAATGGATAAGTTTGGACAAATGGTTACAAGAGACAAAAATTGATTTCTCTGAGCAAGCATTAAATTGAATGCATTTTTCATTGGCTGTGCTGCAAAGATATGTGGGCTATAATGGACATTCTCTACAGCTTTTTATTTATAACCGTTTGAAGCACACAAGACATGCTTGGCTACCATACAGATGATGCAAAAATAAAACTTAAGAAACTATACACTCATACAAAATTTTTTAAAAAAACATAGAAACCGATGTCCTCTAATTTTTAAAAAAATGACATTGAAATATACATCCATTAAAGTTCACAGTCGGTAAATAAATTTGAAGAATATGTCGTCATGTGAAAGGAATGTAGGAAAGAAATAATTACCCTGGCATTTCTTAGTGCTATTTGGTTACCCGCAACTAATCATACTACAATTATGTGTCTTTCCACATTTATAATTTATTAGGTATTTGTACTGTGCAGAACAATGCAAAAGGAAATGAGAGGGATCAAAGCAAATTTAATATTGTATAGGGTATTTTACTAAGGGCAGTGATGTCTCAGCATCATCATCAGGCTAATCAATTTCAAAATCCATAATCACACACTTCTAAATGCGCTTGAAAAGGACCTAGCATCATCAAAAACATTTTTTAAAAATCACTTTATCCCCTTCTATGTCGCATTTAACTCTCCAGGGTAAGGAATAGAGCCCTTGCTGATGTACTCTTCAAGTCTTCCTTGAGAACAACAATTCTGTCTTCTGATCTTAGTTGTACCGTGAATTTGGGGGAGGAAAAAAAATCCACTGACCATGGAAATGAATCTTTTTCTTCCTCCTAGCCACATCCATAATGCCATCTTCTGTATGAGCTGAAGGGGAAATATTTAATTTGCTGCCAAATGTGATATCGGTTTTAATTTTGAGGTTATTTGTTACCAGTAGCCTTCATGTCCAATTAAGAATTACAGGTAGTGCTTTTCATCCTGAGGGGGTTCAAAGTACTGTATATTGTGACAGGGTCAGGCCAGACGGCTATGCAAGGGTGCTGGAAGGCATATATATTAGCCCCAGGCTCAGCAAAGCCCTATTCCCTGGGTGATTCAGCTGGGGCTGATTAGGCAATTAGGCCACCTGGGGCTGCTTAACTAATTAGGCCACCTGGGCTGTTTGGGCAATTAGGCCACCTGGGGCCAATCAAAGAGCCCCGCCCCAAACACTTAAAAGCCTCCAGTGCAAGCAGGCAGTGGTGGGTAGTAGAGTGAGGAGTTTGGAGAGAGGAGGTGTGGAGGAAGGAGGTTGGAGTTATAGTGATAGTTTGGAGTTACAGTTTACAGGTGGGAGGTTGGCAGCTCGAAGCCGGCGGTTCAGAGTTGGCAGCTTGGGGCTGGCCAGCTGCAGCCAGCAGCCTGCAGTCTGCAGAGGCTTGCAGCTTCAGCTGCTGCTACCACAACACCAGGGGCAGAGCGGGCCCCGGCCCCTCCCAGGGCCTTCCCCCAACCGCACCACCGGTCAGGCCAGGAGAGCGCAGGGCCCACGAGGGCGGGATATCTCTTCCCCCCCCAGCCCCACCTTGCCACAATATGTACAGAAATTACTCCACTCGCTACTGAAATGCTGCTACCCTTACAACAGCTGTTTTATGGCACACTAATGTCTTTTGCAATAGTTTAGGAAAGGAAGTTAAATATGCTGTATCCAGACCAACCTGTACAGAGCAGGCAGGAAATAATTCCTCCAACTGGAATTTGACCAGGGCAGCAGTGCCAGCTTGCTAATAACCACTGGAGATCCCAACCTCAGTTCTACATTTCATCCAAAAGACTTCACCTTCAGGAATACAATTCCACTTACCACAATGCTAGGGTATAGTTTTTGTTCCTCTTCGAGTGCTTGCCATTCTTATTTAGGTATGTGTGCATACACCGGTGCCAGAAATTTTTCCCATAATGATACCAGTAGAGCCAGCTTTAGTGCTCTCTGCAGATAGGGCACTGCTGGCCCCCTTCCCTCTCAGTTCCTTCTTACCACTTGTGATGGTGCTGGAACAACTCTCTTGCTCTTGCAAGTCTCATGTTGTTTTTGCAAGTCTAGTGGTTTTAGCTATTTCTAGTGTATATAGTTAAAGTAATTCTTAGGAGTTAGTTTTGTTAGTTATCGAGTTTACCCAAGGTCAGGGCGTACTCCAGTCCCCAGGGTTTAAACCCTGCACTTCGTGCAAGAAGCCTATGCCATTGAGTCACTCTCATCAGAGCTGTTTAAAGAGCTTGGGGGAAGCTCACATTTCCAAGAGGTATAAGATCTGTAAGGGCTTTTACCAACGAACGAAAAAGGACTGGGTCTTTAGGCTTCAGGCTCTTCTGATGGAGTTGGCTCTCCAACTGACCTTGGAGCCAAGACTGGACTCGGGACCAAGTACCACAGCATCAACCAGAAGTGCTCCTCCAGTGTCAGAATCGACCTGGCACCACTCGGCATCCTCAGTGGCAAAAAAGCACCCAAAGAAAGCGCAACCCATGAAGGAGACTTTGCCAGCACTGAAGTTGGCTAAGAAAAGTTCGGGGAAGCCGGAGTCAACCAGTGCGGACGTCGAGACCAGCACCCACACCACCACTGACTCTGGGGAACGTCAGAGGCCCAGGCTGCCTATTGGTCCCCTCCATGCCTGAAGCATTCCAGGTGATGAAGGAACTATTAGCTACACCAGTACTGCCTACTCTGCAACAGGGTATCAAGGAGTGGACACTCCGACTGCAGATCTGTCAAAGGGGAAGTTAACGCTTGCATAGCCGCAGCACATTCCTCTCCCCCCCCAAATCAACTGGTCGTTGCTCACCAGCTCCACAGCAGTCACCAGCACACCAGTCACCAGGATTCTCGGCACCAGTCCTTGGAACCATGCCCAGAGAGATTGGGTTCATGCCTCTGGCCACCAGATGCTAGGCACAGATCCCTGGAGCAATGCAACCATTTGTTGAGTGATAATATTTAGAGCCTTTTACTTCATAGAATCATAGAACATTAGCGTTGGAAGGGACTTCAGGAGGTCATTTAGTCCAACCCCCTACTCAAAGCAGGACTAACCTCAAATAATTCATCCCAGCCACAGCTTTTTCAAGCCACTGCTTAATAACCTCTAAAGATGGAGATGCCACCACCTCCCTACGTAACCTATTCCAGTGCATCACCACCCTCCTAGTGAAAAACGTTTTCCTAATATCCAATTTAGACCACCCCCACTTGTGACCATTGCTTCTTGTTCTGTCAGCTACTACCATTGAGAGCAGCCTAGCTCCATCCTCCCTGGAACCCCCTTTCAGGTAATTAAAGGCTGCTATCAAATCACCCCTCATTCTTCTCTTCTGCAAACTAAACAAGTCTTGTTCCCTCAGCCTCTCTTCATAAGTCTTGTGCTCCAGCCCCCTAATCATTTTTGTTACCCTCCTTTGGACTCTCTCCAATTTGTCCGCATCCTTTCTGTAATGGGGGGCCCAAAACTGGAGACAATACTCTAAATGTGGTCTCAGCAGTGCCAAATAGAGGGGAATAATGACTTCCGTCAATCTGCTGGCAGTGTTCTTACTAATGCAGCCCATTATGCCATTAGCCTTCTTGGCAAGGAGGGCACACTGTTGACTCATATCCAGCTTCTTGTCCTCCGTAACCCCCAGGTCCTTTTCTTTAGAACTGCTGCCTAGCCAGTCGGTCCCCATTCTGTAGCAGTGCATGGGATTCTTCCTTCCTAAGTGCAGGACTCTGCACTTGTCCTTGTTTAACCTCATCAGATGTTTTTGGATCCAATTCTCTAATTTTTCTAAGTCACTTTGTATCCTATCCCTGCCCTCCAGTGTATCTACCACTCCCTCCAGCTTGATGTCATCTGCAAACTTGCTGCAGGTGCAATCCATCCCATCCTCCAGATCATCAATGAAGATGTTGAGCAAACCCGACCCCTGGGACCCTCTGTGACTTGCTGCCAGCTAGACTTGGAGCCATTGATCACTTCCCGTTGAGCCCAATGATCTAGCTAGCTTTCTATACATTTTATAGTCCAATCATCCAATCCATACTTCTTTAACTTGCTGATAAGAATACTGAATCAAAAGCTTTCCTAAAGTCAAGGTATATCATGTCCACCACTTTCTCCACATCCACAGAGCCAATCACCTCTTCATAGAAGGCAGTTAGGTTGGTCAGGCATGACTTACCCTTGGTGAATCCATGTTGACTGTTCCTGAGCACCGTCCTCCCTTCCAAGTGCCTGAGAGTCATGAATACTCAGCAGGTCTCTGGAGCCACAGCGTTGCTCAAGTGCTCTTGAAAGCAAGGGGTGGTGGAGGAGGTCTCTCAAGGATTGAGACACAAAAGATCCACTCCTGGTACTTTTTGATCCCAAAGGCAAAGGCATTCCTGAGGTCCATACTGGGCTTACGGGCCCTAAATAAGTTCCTCCAAAAGCTAAAATTTCATATGGTCTTCCTGATGGCCATTATCCCCTCTTTGGATCCAGGAGACTGGTACACTGCCCTTGAATTGAAGGATGGTTATTTTCATATTGCTATTTTTGTGGGACACAGGCGGTTTACAGTTGGCACACAACACTACCAGTTCTCCTTCGAGTGGTTGCTCAGATGCATTCCACTTAGGTGTGTGCGCGCCCTCGTGCACAGCCTTCCGGAGAACTTTTCCTAGCAGCCCCTGCAGGGGCCGGTCTCAGCGCCCCCTGGAGTCCCGCCCTTATGTGGCGGTACATATAGCGGGACCGGCCCCTCCCCTCCTCAGTTCCTTCTTTCCGCCCGTGACGGCCAGTTGAGAACTACCCCTGCTCTTCAACAGTTTGTGTTTCTCCTTTAAAAGTGAGTAGTTAGTTTATCAGTTCACCCTGAACTAAGTTAGTTTTTAGTTAGTGAGGGTTTTTAGTTAGTTAGGGAGCCTTCGGGCTCAAGGCGTCCCGGCTATGCCGGGTTCGCCGGGCTTCAAGCCATGTGCTAGCTGCGGCAAGGCCTTCCCAGCTAGCGACCCCCATGACCGTTGTTTGCGGTGTTTGGGGGAACTGCACCGGAGAGACCGGTGCAGTATCTGTAAGTCCTTTAAGCCTCGGACTCAGAGGGAGCGTGAAGTGAGGCTTAGGGCTTTTCTGATGGAGTCCGCGTTAAGTCCGGCGTCCGAGCCATCGCGGACTACTCCGGCACCGAGTGTGTCTTCGGTGCGGAGTGCGCCTCCGGCACCGGGGGTCTCGGTGCCGAAGAGGAAGAAGCGCCATCCACGCTTGCAGCGCTCCCCCGCACCGCAGGAGCGGCCGGGGTCGAGTTCGGAGGTGCTCCTCCTCATGGACGTGCCGCCGGCATCTGCTCCGGCACCGGCCCCTGCTCCGGCACCGGCCCCGGCACCGACACTTACTAGGGAGGCTCCCCCGACTCCTGGAAGTGGGGGACCCCCTATACGGGACCCTTCGACGCCGGAGGCTATCGAGGCGGCTCAGGCTTTGTTGGAGCTGCCTACGCCTCCGGCACTCTCTCACCGGAGAGAGCCAGGGCCCGTTTCCCGGGGCAAACCCGCGATGGGGGGCCCCGAAGGGTGGGCGGCCCCGGCACCGGTGGACAGGCCGCCCACCACCCGACGCAGGAGAGTCGAGCTCGGAAGCTCCTCTCCATCTTCGTCCTCGGACGACGCGTCGCGGCACCGTTCCCGGCACCGCTCCAGGTCCCGGCACCGCTCCCGGCACCGTTCCAGGTCCCGGCACCGCTCCGGACATCGCTCTTCGTCGCGGCACCTCTCCTCGTCGTCGAGTTCTGACTCGGCACCGAGACGGCGTTCTCGGCACCGCTCCCCAGCATCAAAGCGGCGAAAGACTTCCCGGTACCGGTCGCCTTCTTCTTCGGCGTCGCCTCGTCGGCACCGAAGTCAGAGTCGCTCCTCGAGGTCGTCGCGTGGCGGATCTCGGAGCGCTCCTTCCCGGCGTCATCACCGCCTGCGTTCTCCTGACTCGGGGTCCCGGACCCGACGTCAGGAACGTGTATGGTCGTCGGCACCGCAGCCGGCACCGCAACCGGCACCGCAGCCGGCACCGCAGCCGGCACCGGACCCAATACTGCTACCGGCACCGGCACCGACTGTTGCGGCACCGGCTTTGCCCTCGGCACCGGTGCCGCCTTTGAGCTGGCCACAGGGACCCTGGCAGTGGCCGTTATGGGCCCAGTGGGCGGCCCAGATGGGGCAGGGAACTATGTCGGCCCCTGCCTCTGTCACCCAAACTCAGCAAGCACCTTCGGTGCAGGAGGGTGACCGCTCCTCTGGGGAAGAGGAGGTGGAGGAGGACCCTGGGGAGGGACCCTCCACTGGGCCCCGCCGCCCTTCTTACTCCTCATCGCCTGATGAGGCGGCGGTAAGAGACCAAGGAGCCCCGCTCATTGATTTTAAAGCGCACCAGGAGCTTCTAAAGCGGGTGGCTTTGAACCTTGGCCTTGAGGTCAAGGTCTTAGAGGAAGAGGTGGACCCCCTCTTCGGCCGTGTGGGGGCCCAGGGACCAACGAGGGTGGCCCTTCCCGTACATGAGAGGGTCCTGCGCCTGGCTAAGTCAGTCTGGCAGACCCCTGCCTCGGTTGCCCCGACCTCTAAGGGCGCCGAGAAGAAGTACTACGTGCCAGCCGAGGGGCACGAGTACTTGTATGCGCACCCTGCCGCGGGTACTTTGGTGGTGGATGCCGCCAACCAAAAAGACAGGCAGGGTGCTCAGACTGCCTCCCCTAAAAATAAGGAAGGCAGGAGGCTGGACCTTTACGGTAGAAAGGTCTATTCTACTGGGGCGCTTCAGCTGAGGGTGGCCAATCATCAGGCCCTCCTCGGCAGGTACAATTTGAACCTATGGGACTCCTTAAGGAGGTTTTCGGAGTCTCTCCCTCCAGACCAGGCAGTGGACTTTGGTTTGGTGCTGAAGGAAGGGTTGTCTGTGGCAAGTGCGGCCCTGCAGTCTGCATCGGACGCCGCAGACACAGCCAGCAGGGCTATGGCCTCCGCCGTTGCAATGAGGCGGGCAGCGTGGCTGCAGTCCACAGACTTGTCGTTGGAGGTGCAGCAGTCCATCCAGGACCTACCCTTCGATGGAGCCGCCCTCTTTTCGGAGAGGACGGACGAGAAGCTGCACGCTCTCAAGGACTCGAGGGCAACGTTGCGCTCCTTGGGCCTGTACACGCCCCAGGCGGCTAGACTGCAGAGTCGCCAGCAGCCGCAGCAACCGCCGCAACGTCAGCGGCAGCAGTCTAGGCCGCAGCCTAGGCCCTTCCCCACCGCAAGGGGCAGGGATAGGACCAAGGGCTCTGGACGGCGCGATCGCCCGCCGCCGTCCTCCTCTTCCTTTAAAGGACCCTCTCAGGGCCCTAAGGGGAAGAGACAATTTTGACGGTGTCTCCGAGGGTGGCACCGTCTCATGTTCCCTGGGTTCCCCGCCTTTCCTGGACAGGCTCAAGCCGTATCTCGGCCTGTGGCGGGAGGTAACATCGGACCAGTGGGTCCTCGATATCGTGCGCTGGGGATATGCCCTTCAGCTCCTGGCCTCCCCTCCCCACTCCCCACCCCCCCCGTCCCTCTTCAGGGACCCATCTCACGAGCAATTACTCCTTCAGGAGGTTCAATCCCTCCTAGTCAAAGGAGCCATAGAAGTGGTTCCACCACTCGAGGTGGGGAGGGGATTCTATTCGAGGTACTTCCTCGTTCCCAAGGCCAACGGAGGCCTCAGGCCTATATTGGACCTGCGCAGGCTCAACAGGTTCATAAGAAAGCTGAAGTTCCGCATGGTATCCCTAGCGTCCATCATTCCCGTTCTAAACCCAGGGGACTGGTTTGCCGCCCTCGACCTGAAGGATGCGTACTTTCACGTCTCCATCCTTCCCGCCCACAGGCGGTACCTAAGGTTTGTGGTAGCTGCTGGCCACTACCAGTTTACGGCCTTGCCCTTTGGCCTGTCTTCCTCCCCCAGAGTGTTCACCAAGTGTATGGCGGTGGTGGCGGCCTTCCTGCGGCCCAGGGGGGTCCAGATATTCCCCTACCTGGACGACTGGTTAATCAGGGGCAAGACCAAGTCGCAAGTGTGCGAGGCGGTCTCTCTCGTCCAGTCCACCTGCCATGCTCTGGGGCTGCTCATAAACGAGCAGAAGTCGACGCTGCGTCCGGTGCAACGCATAGACTTCATAGGGGCCCACCTGGACTCGGTGCAGGCAAAAGCCTCCCTCCCACGTTCGAGGTTCGAAGCCATGACAGCGATAATATCGCAGCTTCAGAGGTGCCCCACGACTACAGCCAGGCACTGCCTGCAGCTGTTAGGCCACATGGCCTCGTGCACCTATGTGGTGAGGTTGGCCCGCCTCAGGCTCAGGCCCCTCCAAGGTTGGCTGTCCAGGGTTTACATGCCCAGCAGGCATGCTTTGAGCAAGGTGGTAACGGTGCCCCCTTGGGTGTTGGGGTCACTGACTTGGTGGCTGGACCCCAGGACTGTGTTGGAAGGGATTCCCTTCAGGGCCCCCACCCCCTCGGTCACCCTGATCACGGACGCATCGGACCGGGGGTGGGGAGCCCATATCACCGGTGGTCTGACCACGCAGGGTCGCTGGTCCCGGGGGGAATTGGCCCTCCATATCAATGTGAAAGAATTGAGGGCGGTCAGACTGGCATGCGAGGTGTTTCGCCACTCTTTATTGGGGAGAATGGTGCAGGTGTTAACAGACAATACCACTGCAATGTATTACATCAACAGGCAAGGGGGGGCGCGCTCCTCGGTGTTGTGTCAGGAGGCGCTCCGACTCTGGGACTTGGCGGTGAGATGCAATTTCTGTTTAACCGCCTCTCACCTGCCTGGGGTCAGGAACGACGAGGCGGACCGCCTCAGCAGGTCATTCCTACCTCAATACGAATGGTCTCTCCACCCAGAGGTGGTGGACAGGATTTTCCGCGTGTGGGGTGTTCCCCATCTGGACCTCTTTGCGTCAGCGCAGAACGCGAAGTGCCCGAGGTTCTGCTCGCTCAGGGGTCGCGAGCCGGGCTCTCTTTCGGACGCATTCCTCCTCGAATGGACGGGGGCCCTTCTGTATGCATTTCCCCCCTTCCCGCTCTTGCCCAGGGTCCTCTTGAAAATCAAGAGGGACAGAGCGGATGTGATTCTGATCGCCCCGGCGTGGCCGAGGCAGTACTGGTTTTGCCTGCTCCTGGACCTGTCTGTCGCTCCCCCGATCGAGCTCCCGAGGAGACCGGACCTGCTCTCCCAGGACCACGGCCGGCTACTGCATCCCAACCTGGACTCCCTGCACCTGATGGCCTGGAGGCTCTCTGGCTGACGGAGGAGGAGAGAACCTGCTCGGAGCAGGTCCAACGCGTGCTGTTGGGAAGCAGGAGGCCCTCCACGCAGCTCGCCTACAGGGCCAAGTGGAGGAGGTTCACCTGCTGGTCGGAGTCGCGGGGCGAAAACCCCGGTACGTCCCCCGTGCAGGCGGTCCTGGACTACCTGCTGCAGCTTAGGCTACAGGGGTTAGCGTTGGCCTCCCTCAGGGTACACCTGGCGGCCATATCGGCGTTCCACCAGCCGGTGGGGGGACGTTCCCTGTTCTCCCACCCCATGTCGGTGAGGTTCCTCAGGGGTGTAGAGAGGCTTTACCCGCAGGTCCGTGACCCGGTGCCTCCCTGGGATTTGAACCTGGTCTTAGATAGGCTAACGGGTCCCCCCTTTGAGCCCTTAGCCACCTGTCCAATGATGATCCTTTCCTGGAAGGTGGCTTTTCTCGTGGCCATTACCTCGGCCAGGAGGGTCTCTGAGCTAAGGGCCTTAACCTCGGAGCCCCCCCTATACCGTGTTCTATAAGGACAAGGTTCAGCTTAGGCCTCACCCGGCGTTCCTGCCTAAGGTAGTCTCCCGGTTCCATTGTAACCAAGATATTTTCCTCCCCGTGTTTTTTCCTAAACCGCACGGGTCCGAGGACGAGAGGAGACTGCACACCCTCGATGTGAGGAGGGCGCTGGCGTTCTACCTGGACAGGACGAGGCCGCTCCGAAAGACCACGCAGCTCTTCGTCGCGGTGGCAGAGAGGATGAGAGGCTCCCCGGTCACCTCCCAGTGCATCGCCAGGTGGATCACCGCCTGCATCCGGCTCTGCTACGAGCGTGCAGGCGTCCAGCTCCCAGGAGTGGTGACGGCCCACTCGACGAGGGCCCAGGCCGCGTCGGCGGCCTTCCTGGAAAGGGTCCCCCTGGATGACATCTGCAGGGCTGCCACCTGGTCTTCGGTGCACACCTTTGCTGCGCACTACGCTGTCGTCCAGCAGTCAAGGGACGACGCGCGAGTCGGCAGGGCCGTGCTGAGGGCAGCTCGCCGCTGACTCCTACCCACCTCCAAGGTAAGGCTCGGGAATCACCTAAGTGGAATGCATCTGAGCAACCACTCGAAGGAGAAAACGTAGTTACTTACCAGTAACTGTTGTTCTTCGAGATGTGTTGCTCAGATCCATTCCACACCCACCCTCCGTCCCCGCTGTCGGAGTCGGCAGAAAGAAGGGACTGAGGAGGGGAGGGGCCGGTCCCGCTATATGTACCGCCACATAAGGGCGGGACTCCAGGGGGCGCTGAGACCGGCCCCTGCAGGGGCTGCTAGGAAAAGTTCTCCGGAAGGCTGTGCACGAGGGCGCGCACACACCTAAGTGGAATGGATCTGAGCAACACATCTCGAAGAACAACAGTTACTGGTAAGTAACTACGTTTTTACAGTCCTGCTATTCGGCCTTTCCACTGCACCTCGCATATTTACCAAATGTTTGGCAGTGGTAGCAGCCCACTTCAGGTGCAAGGCAGTACAGATGTTTCCTTACCTGGATGATTGCTCATCAGAGGTCACTCAAGGGAGCAGGTCCAACGTGGCATCGAAATCATAAGAGAAGTATGTTGGTTGCTGGGCCTGCTGATAAATTAACTGAAATCGTTGCTTACACCGGTCCAGAGAATAGAGTTTATAGGAGCAGTCCTGGACTCTATTGAAGCCAAAGCACTACTGTCCAGGGCCAGGTTCCGAGCAGCAATGGAGCTTATGGCCAGTCTGAGGACCCACCCCCTGTGCACAGTGAGGGTATGCCTCAGCCTCCTGGGACGTATGGTGGCGTGTACTTACATGGTACGGTATGTCAGACTTCACCTTCACCCACTCCAAATGTGGCTGACAACAGTATACTCCCCATCCAGGCACTCCTTGGACAGAGTTTTCACAATCGCTCCCTCCGCCCCTCATACTCACCTCTCTATCATGGTGGATGAACCCACAACACGTGCTAACAGGAGTATCTTTTGAGGCACCAAGACCGGTGCTGTCCCAAGTCTCAGATGCCTCGGATGTGAGCTGAGACTCAGGGCCTTTGGACCAGAGAGGAGCTGGCTGTTCACATAAATGTCAGAGAACTCAGGGCCATTCATCTGGCCTGTGAGGTGTTCCTGTCACACCTGTCCAACAAGGTGATGCGGTTTCTTACGGAAAACATCAGCAGCAGTATATTCTCTCAACAAATAAGGGGGAGACAGATCCTTAGCCCTGTGTCGAGAAGCCTTACATATTTGGGACCTCTGTGTGGACCACAACATTCACCTCGATGTGGTCCATCTCCCAGGTTTGAAGAATACCCTAGAAGTTCATTTGAGCAGATCCTTTTGCTCTCACCAGGAGTGGTCACCCTACCAGGAAGTGGCCAACCGCATCTTCCAAACATGGGAAGCTCCCTGAGTGGTCCTGGTTGCAACCAGGGAAAACAGGAAATGTGTTCTCTTCTGCTCTCTCCTGAGACTCCCTGTGACAGATGCTTTCCTCCTCTCGTGGTTGAGGGCTCTTATATACGCATTTTCCCTGATACCTCTTGTACACAGAGTATTTGTGAAAGTCAGGAGGGACAGGGCATGAGTCATCCTGATAGCCCCAGCATGGCCTTGTTAGCACTGGTTCAGGATGCTGTTGGAGCTCTCTTTGGCTCAACCTTAGTCACTTCTGTTATGCCCGAACCTCATCTCCCAGGACAGGGGTTGGCTTCACCCAGACCTGGCCTCCCTGCATCTGCCAGTGGGGATGCTTCATGGCTGAACAGGGAAGAGTGTCGCTGTTCAGCTCAGGTTCAGAGAGTCCTGTTGGAAAGTAGGAAACCTTCCACCAGGACATCCTACCTAACAAGGTGGAGGCGCTTCACCTCCTGTGCAGCCCATCAAAATGTGTCACCAACAAAGTCTCCTATTCAGGTGATCTTGGACTATCTGCTTCATTTGAATCTGGAAGGCTTAGCCTTCTCATCTGTCAAGGTTCATCTGGTGGCAATATCAGCCTTTCACCAACCAATACAGGGCAGATTGGTGTTTTCTCATGTGATGGTAACTAGATTTTTCAAAGGGCTGGAAAGGCTCTTCCCTCTAATTATGGAGGCGGTTCCCCACTGCGACCTAAACTTTGTCCTGTGTCAGCTCACTGCTCCACCTTTTGAACTGTTGGACTCCTGCTCTCTTATGCGCCTTTCCTAGAAGGTGGCCCCTTTCTAGTAGCAATTACTTCTGCACGAAAAGTGTCTGAAATTAAAGCCTTGACCTCGGAACCTCCTTATGTAGTGTTTTTCAAGGATAAGGTTCAGCTTCGCCCTCACCCTGCTTTCCTACCAAAGGTCATGTGCCATTTTCATGTTAATCAGGACATTTTCCTGCCAGTTTTCTGCCCAAAGTCTCACAGCTCTAATGAAAGGCACCTTCACTTTCTTGATGTAAGGAGGGCTTTAGCCTTCTACATCGATAGAACCAGACTGTTTACCTGCTCCATGCAACTCTTGTTAGTGGCTGCTGACTGAATGAAGGGCAAGCCAGTTTCATCTCAGCGAATAGCATGCTGGATGCCTGCATTCCAGCCTGCTATGACAGGCATCTGTCACGCCTCCAGTGTCCCTGTCAACCCATTCCACAGAGGCTCAGGCGTCTTCAGCAGCTTTCTTGGCGCATGTGCCCATTCAAGATCTGTGTAGAGCTGCTACATGGTCCATCCATACATACCTTTACGCCCCACTATACCATCACACACTGAGCTTGGGACGAATTTGCATTTAGCAGAACAGTACTGCAATCATTACAGCCATGAACTCCTGCCCACCTCCAGAGGCACTGCTGGTGAGTCACCTAAATCAGAATGGACATGAGCAAGCACTCAAAGAAGAGAGAACAGTTCCTTAGCTTGCAACTGTTATTCTTCGAGATGTTGCTCACATCCATTCCACAACACACCCTCCTTTTCCTCTGTAGGAGTTCAGGCAAGAAGGCACTGGAAGGGAGGGGGGCCAACAGCGCCCTATATATGAACGTGCCACTGCAGAGGATGCTAGAGCCAGCCCTACAAGTACCATTAGGGAGAAAATTTCCAGCACCGGTGCATGTGGCACGCGCACACACCTAAATCAGAATGGACGTGAACAACACATCTTGAAGAACAATAGTTATGAGGTAAGTAACCATTCTTTCTGGTACCATGAGCCAATTAGTATCACAACTTACTGACACATTGTCTATGCTAGGGAATTTTACAAAAATAATGCTCACCTCTTGTCCTCATTGTTAGAGAGAGAACCTTGATAACACGATCAGAGTGATTTATCATCTTTAGTGTGCAGGCAGCATGAAACAGTAGCTCTGAGATGTGTGAACTGCCTCATTCAATTCAGTTGAATGGTTAACTGTTACATATTGTGGCAAACTGCCAGCTTCCCCCTGGTGGGTCTCGCGCTTTACCTCTCTTCCTGAGCCAGAGCACCCCCAGCTACCCTTCTCCCCTGGCTGTACAGGAGCTTTGTCTCCTGGTCTGGGAGGGAACCTTCTCCTCCAGCCGCCACAAGCCTTCTGGCAGCTTCCTCCTGGTTGGTCCCTCCTCCCCCTCTTGGGAAGGCAGGGTTTAAATACACCTGGCATTGCCCTTCGTTGGGACCAGGTGTCTCTAATTGCCCTGCTGCAATCTCTCCTCTGCCTGCATGGTGAAGAGCCTTTAATCCTTTAAGGCCCACATACCAGCCCTGGTATACTCTTTGGTAGTCCTCTGGCCTGACTTTACCACAATATCTACTGATCACAATTTAAATGGCAACACTGTTAACTATTTCACTGATCGTCATTTTAATTAAAGTGTTGAGCAAATGTTAAAAATGTGTTAGTTAGCATAATAGCTTCTTTTCTGCATGTTTACTCCCTTATTAACTAGGATATCAGAAGAACAGAGAAGCATCCAATGGCTCATTGTACCTAGAAGATATCCCTGATGGGCAATCGTAACCAATGTAGTGTGCGCCTCAGGACACGTCACTATGGCTTGAGTATGCATAAAAGAACCATTAGGGGCAGTAAGAGAGATCTTCCCCAGTTTCTGCAAGTCCATGTAATCTGTGCAGAAGACTATCCAGCACTATAAGCCTGTTTACTTGCGAAGCACAGTTTTTATAGGTTGATCTGTTTGCATTAGTCATGCATCAGTAGCACAAAAGCTAATGTGTCTACAACCGAGAAAGATGGGTCTCATTTCAGAGAGCTGCTTTGCGAACCAAATCCGCACAGATTGGTTTATCTTGTTTGCCTCCTATTTTGAGACCCTTAAAATGTCTCCTTTGACTGACATTCTTATTTGTTGCATGTTAAGGTTACCTGCACACACGTTTATTCTTCCTGTGAAATTCAATTTGTGTGCACATAAAAAGTCCCCATGTGTTATGAAATTGTCATCAAACACAATTTTGTAGTGAGAAATAGCAACTTTGAGATTGGTTCCTTTTTTAGCTCCTCATTAATATTCAGCTATAGTACCATTTTTACAGCCCTAATCAATATGCCTTCATTTGCAGTTTTCATATAGCTTTTTTGTGCGTATGTTTGAATATGGTGTGTATGAAAGGGACCAACTTTAATGAAACTGGAAACTGAAGTCTTTAATCCACAGAATAGCTATGACATGAACAATAGCACCACTCGTAGCAGCAGTGACAATGTGCTGTGTCTTTCACCTGAATGGATCACCTCCGGTACTTGGGTCACTCAGGGTATGTATATGTTGTGGCTGGAAGCAAGCCTCTCTGCTAAACCTGCCAACAAGATTGGAAACTGAGTGGTGGTTTTGTGATGTAAAACTTCATCCTCTGGGGATAAGACTAAGACAACCAAATTCATTTTATGTAGGCCTCTAGCAGCTATCCAATAGTAATAACTTTTTGGTCACTAGCAAACGGCTATATTGAATCAGTGACCTAGAGTTAAAAAAGCTCTATATCCCATTTTCAATTCTCTGGGTCATCGGGGCCCCTTTCTCATACAGTTTACTAACAGGTGGAATGGCATTTGACATAAAAATGTACCAGTGTGAAAGGGAGTGAGTTTTAAAAATCCATTAGTCCATGAACAGCCATGTTGAGAATGTACTACTTTAGCTGGTGGAAAAATAGGGGATCTTATTTAGTAGTGCTATTTGGGTAATTGTTAAAAATGGCAGTTTCCTGGGAATATTTTTGTATTTCCATGTCAAAGGGAAAATTCAGCTGTCCATGCGGTTATTACATTACCGGGAGGTAGTGAGCTCTAGCGCAAAGTGTAGGGCATTGGGGTGAGGATTCCTGGATTCTAGTCCCTACATACTCTATCTTTGAATGGCTGTCTCATGTGGGCAGATTCACTTAATTTCTGTCTGCCCCATTTTAACCATACGTAAAATAGGAAAATAACATTTCATGTGGCATGTGGTTAAGCTAAAATAACACTTTTGAAACCCTTTGAGATTTTCACTTAAAGGCTTCCATAGAAAAGTATATATGTCATTTTAATAATAATGATCTAATTATTATTCATTAAAAGAAAAATTCTCCAGGGATCCCATTTTCTTAATACTATCTTAATAGCTATCTGATTTTGGGGATTTTAATCCTACTGGACCAGGAGTCTAGATTGCCAGTGAAGCTGTCACAAGTCCTGGCATTCCACGATAAACAGTATTAAGATGTTCTGAAGTGATTACTTTTTCTGTGTAATAGTTGTTTTAGGTTCCTCTCTCCTTTTTCATAAATATACTGAACTGAATTGTCTATACAGTAGTTCTTAAATAAGGAGAAAAACACCACTCCTTTGGACCTACTAGAATATAACAATTTTATATTGGGTAGGAGAAATATGGAGTCGACGTTGGTCATATAATTTATTCATTGTTTTGGTAGGTGATAATAGCTGATACTAAAATTTTGCACTGTTACAGCACCTTGCAGCTGAGGTTCACAATGTACCTCACAGATGATAGTCAAAAAATACCCATTTTACAGATGAGTGGACTGAGGTACAGCTGCCCTGATTCAGCAAAAGTGTGTAAGCACATGCTTAAATTAAAGCATGTGACTTCTGGTAAAATCAGATAAACAGAGTTTGGGATGAACTAGAGAGTGATTCATTATATATATTTTCATCTGGGGATTGGATTGTCAAATATTTTAGCTTTTAAGTCATTCAGTGTTAAGAATTTTAAAAAATCTGATATAAACTGTATTTAGAAGTGTTTTGCATGCTGTCACGGTCCACTTACGCTTGTAGAGATTTGAAGGTCTCAAAACCCTTTACAATCCAGACATTAATGCAGACTCTATGCCAGATGATACTTTTTCACTTACGATGTTGACAAGTAAATCAGACACATTTTTTTGTGAGGCCTTATTATTGCTTCAGATGAGCTTGATTAAATCAGCTTTACTAATGGCCCTTATTTTAGAAGTGATCCTACAGTTTAGTTTGGAAACAGATGGTAGTAATGTAGGCCCGTATGAAGCAGTTCAGGTCATAATGGCAGCATTTCGCTTAACACTGTATTGGAGACACTTGGTAACATCAGCATCCTGCATCCTCAGTGAGAGTAGCCTGAGGCACCATTTCTGAAGTTATTTAATGGGCTGATCAATGCAGACCATTATATTACATTTTCTGTTCCCCTTTACTGAAACTATATAGGCTCCTTACTCTGACATAGGAATCTTAATTCACTGCTACACTAGTATCACTGAGAATGCAGCACAGTAAATCGCCATGGTTCGATGCCAGCGGGGCCAAGAAACACAAGTTTTCTTTCTTTCTTAGTTGGTTTCACAGCCGATTTATTAGTTTATATCTGACAGGTAGATAACTGTCAAGTCTAGAAATTTTATGGTCTTCTTTCAGGTGACTTTGTTGCAGACAAGGACAAGCATTAGTGTCATTTTTAAGGCTTCCTTTTAGAAGTTGTAAAACTTTGATTGGATAGTGTTTTGGGGCACTGGCACTATTTTTTAGTCCAGGATATCAAGGCTTTGACTTTTTGTGTCCAGTTCACATGATTATATTATGAAACTGAAACCTTCCTAAGGTTGCAATTTAGGAAGTTGTCCCTATTCAGGAAAGCATTTTAGGATATCCATAACTTTAAGTATGTTTAAAGTTAGAAGCATGTTTAATTGCTTTCTTGAATTGTGATGGATTTAAACAGATGCTTACAGTTCTTTCCTGAAATCAAGTCTAACAGACGAGGTTGGTTCATCCACAGTTGGGTAGATTTCTGTCATTTGCACATGGTGCTCTTTTCACCTGCAAGTGCCTATCTAGAAATATTCATTAAAAGAGAACAAACGCTTCCTTTCTACTGAATTAATAAGAAATCGATATTTCTCAGTGAAATTCTCTGAGACACATGTCACAGTATACACAGTGGTGGAAGGTATTACTGAGCCAGATCTTCAGCTGCTGTCAATCAGTGGAGGTACACCCATTTATACCTGCTGAGGATATGGCCCCCTGAGTTCAATGGCAAAATACCATCTTGTTATGAACAAAAGCATCTACGTTTTGGAAAACTCAGCTTCTCCCTCTGCCAAGGAAGCTTTGACAGCCAAAATTGAAACAAACTTTCTCTTTCGAGTGATTGCTCATATGCATTCCACTTAGGTGTGTGCACGCCCTTGTGCACAGTCTCCGGAGAACTTTTTCCCTAGCAGCCCCCTGTAGGGGCCGGTCTCGGTGCCCCCTGGAGTGCCGCCCTCTTGTGGCAGTATATGGGGCGCCGCCAGCCCCTCCCCTCCTCAGTTCCTTCTTTCTGCCCGTGATGGTCATTGGAAACAACTCTTGCTCCTCACAAGTATTTTCCCCTTACTGTAATTAGTTAGTTAGCAGTTCTCCCTGAACTCAGTTTTTCAGTTAGTGTAGGATACTTACTTAGAGTAGGAAGAGCCCTAGAGCTCTAGCGACCCGGCCATGCTGGGCTCGCCAGGGTTCAAGCCCTGCACTGGCTGTGGGAAGGCCTTCCCCGTCAGTGACCCCCATGAGCTCTGTCTAAAGTGCTTGGGGGAGCAGCACAGGAAGGATCGGTGCTGCATTTGCAAGGCCTTTAAGCCATGGACCCAGAAAGAGAGGGAAATCCAGCTTAAGGCCATTTTGATGGAGTCCGCCTTGCACTCGGCGTCCGAGCCAACGCAGACTCCTTCGGCACCGAGCATCTCATCTGTGCAGAGTGCTCCACAGGCACCTCGGCACTGGACGTCTCCGGTGCCGAGAAAGAGGAAGCGCCGCCAGCTCATGGAGCGCTCGCCCTCCCCCGCACCACAGGAGCGGTTGGGGTCGAGCCCGGAGGTGTTATGGCTCATGGGTGAGCCACCGGCACTGACGCCGGCACTGTTATACAGGGAACCTCCCCCGACTCCTGGGAGTGGGGGACCCCCTGTCCAGGACCCTTCCACGCCGGAGGCGTTCGAAGTGGCTCAAGCCTTGCTGGCCTTGCCCACGCCTCCGGCCCTCTCTTGGCTGAGAGAGTCAGGGCCTGTGTCCCGGGGCAAACCTGCGATGGGTGTCCCAGAAGGGTGGGTGCGCCTGGCACCAGAGCAACAGCCGCCCACCACTCGACGCTGGAGCTAGATAGATCGACTCTCTACTTGTTGTTGGACGAGTTGTCTTGGCACCGATCTCATTCGTCGAGACGGCACCGCTCCAGGTCTTCATTGTGCTGCTCCAGCTCCAGCCTGGCACTGAGATGCCGCTCTCGGCACCGCTCACCGGCACCGGGGAAGAGGTGTCGCAATTCTTCAGCTCCCCGGCACTGGTCTTCATCTTCGTCCGCGTCGCCCAAACATTGGCACTGCAGACGGCACCGCCGCTCCTCAGGATCTTCCGGCAGCAGATCCCGGAGCGGCTCCTCCCGGCGGCATCGCCGGCACCGTTCACCTGGCTCGGGATCTTGGACCCGTCGCCGGGAGGAGGTACAGGCACCGGCACCGAGCTGGCCCCAGCCCCCATGGCAATGGCCATACTGGGGGTTGTGGGCAGCCCAGATGGGGCAGGGAACTACGTCGGCCCCTGCCTCTGTGACCCAGGTAGCTCCCCAACAGGCACCTTCGGTGCAGGAGAGGGACCACTCCTCGGAGGGGGAGTCGGACCCTGGAGAGGGCCCCTCAACAGGACTCCGCCACCTGTCTTCTTCATCGCCGGACGAGGCTGCCTTCAGGGACCAGGGGGCTCCTCTTATTGATTTCAGAGCTCATCAGGAGCTGCTGAAACGGGTGGCCTCCAACCTTGGGCTGGAGGTAAAGGTACTGGAGGAAGAGGTGGACCTCCTCTTCGGACGTGTGGGGACTCAAGGACCATCCAGGGTAGCCCTCCCCATCCATGAAAGGGTGCTGCGCCTGGCCAAAGCCATTTGGCAGACCCCTTCCTCGGTTGCCCCAACCTCCAAGGGCGCTGAGAAGAAGTACTACATGCCATCCGAAGGGCACGAGTACTTGTACGCCCACCCGGCCCTGGGGACTCTGGTTGTGGATGCTGCCAACCAGAGAGACGGGGCCAAGAGCTCTACTCCTAAGAACAAGGAGGGTAGGAGACTAGACCTCTTCGGCAGGAAGGTCCACTCCACGGGGACGCTCCAATTCAGGGTGGCTAACCACCAGGCCTTCTTGGGCAGGTATAATCTGAACCTTTGGGATTCGATGCAAAGGTTCGCTGAGTCCCTGCCCCAGGACCGGGCTACAGACTTTGCCACAGTCCTGGAGGGAGAAGTGACTGTAGCCAGCACAGCCTTGCAGACTGCTTCAGATGTTGCAGACACGGCCAGCAGGGTGATGGCCTCCACCATTGCCATGCATCGCGCAGCGTGGCTACAGTCCACGGAACTGTCCCAGGAGGTGCAGCACTCCATTCAGGACCTGCCATTTGATGGAGCCGGCCTGTTCTCGGAGAGGACAGACAACAAGCTGCACGCCCTCAAAGATTCAAGGACCACTTTCTGCTCGCTGGGACTATATACCCCTCAGGAGGTGAGATTACAGACTCACCAGCAGCCGCAGCGCCCGCCACAGCAGCAGCAGCAGAAATCTAGGCCACCACCTAGGCCTTTCCCCCCTGCAAGGGGTAGGAATAGGAGCAGGGGTTCCGGACGGCACAACCGCCCTGAGTTGTCCGCAGCTTTCCATAAAGGACCCTCCCAGGGCTCCAAGGGAAAGCACCAATTTTGACGGTGCGCCCGAGGGTGGCACCAGCATTCTTCCCCTGGATTCTTCCTAGCCTTTCAGAAACAGGCTAAGACCCTACCTTGGCCTGTGGCAGGGCATCACCTCGGACCTCTGGGTCCTGAACACCGTGCGCCAGGGTTACGCCCTCCAACTCGTAGCTTAACCCACCGATTCATCCTCTTCCCCTTCCCTCTTCAGGGACCCATCTCACGAGCAATTACTCCTTCAGGAGGTCCGCTCCCTCCTGCACAAGGGAGCCATAGAAGCAGTTCCGCCACTTGAGGTGGGGAAGGGATTCTACTCGAGGTACTTCCTCGTTCTCAAAGCCAAGAGAGGCCTCAGGCCTATACTGGACCTGCGCAGGTTAAACAGGTTCATAAAGAAACTGAAGTGTTGCATTGTGTCCCTGGCGGCCATTATCCCTGTATTGAATCCAGGAGATTGGTTTGCTGCCCTCGACCTGAAGGATGCGTACTTCCACATGTCCATCCTTCCCGCCCACAGGCGCTATCTAAGGTTTATGGTAGATGGTGGCCACTACCAATTTACGGCCTTGCCCTTTGGCCTGTCTTCCTCCCCCAGGGTGTTCACCAAGTGTATGGCAGTGGTGGCAGCCTTCCTGAGGTGCAGAGGGGTCCAGATATTCCCCTACCTGGACGATTGGTTGATAAGGGGCAGGACCGAACCTTAGGTGTGCGAGGCGGTCTCCCTTGTCCAGGCCACGTGCAACGCCCTGGGGCTACTCATCAACGAGCAAAAGTTGATGCTGTCCCCAGTGCAGCGCATAGAGTTTATAGGGGCATCGCTAGACTTGGTTCAGGCCAGAGCCTCCTTCCCACGCTCAAGGTTCGAGGCCATGGCTGCGATCATATTGCAAGTTCGGAGGTGCCCAATGACGACAGCCAGGCAGTGCCTTCAGCTGTTGGGCCACATGGCCTCGTGTACGTATGAGATGAGGCTGGCCCGCCTCAAGCTCAGGCCCCTCCAAAGTTGGTTGGCCATGGTGTATGTGCCCAGCAGGCACTCTCTGGACAGAGTGGTGATGGTGCCCCCTGCAATACTGAGGTCACTGTGATGGTGGATGAACCCTGGGACAGTCATGGAAGGGGTTCCGTTCAGGGACCTGACCCCCTCGGTCACCCTGATCTCAGATGTGTTGGACCTCGGTTAGGGGGTCCACATCAGCGGTGGCCTGAGTACTCAGGGCCGCTGGTCACAGGAGGAGACTGCCCTCCACATCAATGGAAAAGAACTGAGGGCAGTCAGACTAGCTTGCAAAGTGTTCCTCCACTGTTTATTGGGCAAAATGGTACAGGTGCTGACGGACAACACCGCAGCGATGTATTACATAAACAAGCAAGGAGGGGTGCGCTCCTCAGCGCTGTGCCAGGAAGTGCTTCGACTTTGGGACTTCGCTGTGAGGCATGGCTTTCGTTTAACTGCCTCTCACCTCCCGGGGGTCAGGAACGATGAGGCAGACCGCCTCAGCAGGTCGTTTCTCCCCCAACATGACTGGTCGTTGCATCCGGAGGTAGGGGCCAGGATTTTCCTCGAGTGGGGTGTTCCCCAACTAGACCTGTTCGTGTCGTCCTGGAACAGGAAGTGCCTGAGGTTCTACTTGCTCCGGGGTCGCAAGCCGGGCTCCCTCTCTGACGCGTTCCTCATCGAATGGATGGGGACCCTCATGTACATGTTCCCCCCCCCCCTCATCCCGCTCTTGCCCAAAGTCCTCTTGAAAATCAAGAGGGACAGAGCGGACGTGATCCTGATTGCCCCGGCATGGCCGTGGCAGTATTGGTTCAGCATGCTGCAGGACCTCTCTGTCGCCATGCCAATCAAGCTCCCAACGAGGCCGGACCTGCTCTCCCAGGACCACGGTCGCCTGCTGCATCCCAGCTTGGAGTCCCTGCACCTGATGGCCTAGAGACTTTCTGGCTGACTGAGGAGGAGAGAACATTCTCGGGGCAGGTCCAATGCGCGCTGCTGGGAAGCAGGAAACCCTACACGCAGATCGCCTACAGAGCCAAGTGGAGGAGGTTCACCTGCTGGGCAGAGTCGCGGGGCATAACCCCTAGTACATTCCCCGTGCAGGCCATCCTGGAGTACCTGCTGCAACTTAGACTCCAGGGTCTACCGTTAGCTTCCCTCAGGGTGCACCTAGTAGCCATCTCGGCTTTCCATCAGGCGTTGGAGGGGCGGTCCCTGTTCTCCCACCCCATGTCGGTGAGGTTCCTCAAAGGGGTTGAGAGGCTGTACCCGCAGGTCCATGACCTGGTGACTCCTTGGGATCTCAACCTGGTCCTCGCTAGACTGACGGGGCCCCCCTTGGGGCCCCCCTTTGAGCTCTTGGCCACCTGCCCCCTGCTGATCCTGTCCTGGAAGGTGGCCTTCCTTGTGGCCATTACCTCAGCTAGGAGGGTCTCTGAGCTAAGAGCTTTGACCTCGGAGCCCCCCATACCATGTTCTTCCAGGATAAGGTGCAGCTGAGGCCACATCCAGCTTTCCTGTCTAAGGTAGTCTCCTAATTCCACTATAACCAAGACATTTTCCTCCCTGTGCTTTTCCCTAAACTGCACAGGTCGGAGGAGGAGAGGGGACTACATACCCTGGATGTGAGAAGACTCTGGCGTTCTACCTGGAGAGGACGAAGCCTTTCCGGAAGAACATGCTGGTCTTCGTCACTGTGGCGGACAGGATGAAGGGATCCCCGGTCTCCACCCAGTGCATGGCCAGATGGATCACCGCCTACATCAGGTTCTGCTACGAGTGCGCAGGCATCCAACTCCCAGGGTCAGTGACAGCGCACTGAATGAGGGCCCAGGCCGCTTCAGCGGCCTTCCTGGAAAGGGTCCCCCTGGATGACATCTGCAGGGCTGCCACCTGGTCGTCGGTGCACACCTTTGCCACGCACTACACCCTCGTCCAACAGTCAAGGGAGGATGCACGAGTTGGCAGAGCCGTGCTGAGGGCAGCTCACTGTTGACTCTTATCCACCTCTAGGTATGGCTCATTAATCACATAAGTGGAATGCCTATGAGCAATCACTCGAAGGAGAAAACATGGTTACTTACCAGTAACTGTTGTTCTTCGAGATGTGTTGCTTATATCCATTCCACACCCACCCTCTGTCCTCACTGTCGGAGTCGGCAGAAAGAAGGGACTGAGGAGGGGAGGGACTGGTGGCGCCCTATATACCGCCACATGAGGGCGGCACTCCAGGGGGCGCCGAGACCGGCCCTATAGGGGGCTGCTAGGGAAAAAGTTCTCCAGAGACTCTGCACGAGGGCATGCAAACACCTAAGTGGAATGGACATGAGCAACACATCTCAAGGAACAAGAGTTACTGGTAAATAACCATGTTTTCTTTGCTTTAAGGTTCTGAAATATTTGGATACTCTTTGATAAACAAACTCAATTCTTCTGAATGTCAGAAATCTCCCAAGAAAATTTATTTTAATGAGACTTCCAGTCCAAACATTTATTTAAAAAAAAAAATAAATCTGAACTCCTGGATACTTATCAAAACTTGACATCTTTCCTATTTCCCCCCTCATTTCTTGGTACATCATGGTTATAGTACCATGCAGCCTTGTTTTGTTATAATATGTTAAATAACTTTTACCATCAAAGTACAACAAGCAGATAACCTTTAAAAGATCAAAACTGTCCAGAGTTAAAATGTAGTCAGATCTTCAGGTTTGTTCTAAATATTTTGTATGCTTCTCTGTGTGTCCGCTTACTGTCGAGTTCAAATAAAAAAGATTAGACATTAGGTTTTTCTGATGTATTAAATATTGCTTAATTCGCTAACCTGGGATCATTTCATAACTAGCTTGTTAATTCTTAGTAGGAATGTTGTGATCTTTTTAGTATAACATCCGGTGTAATTAATTAATTGTTTAATTAATTTGAATTGAATTTAAACACCTGTGTGTGGTATGAATGTATAAACTTTCTAACAATTAACAAACAAAAATAGAACCAGAACATGATGGATGAAAAAAACTGAGATTTCATTGAGCATGAGATAAGCTGCATTTTGTCCACATGGCTGGATATGAGACCCTAATAGATGAGCCAGTGGTGTTAAATGGTCGATTAAATGGTGCTGCTCATGATTTCATGTTCTGAGAGCAGAAAGTCATCCTGTGAGATTAGATAACTATAGGTTTGCATGTGAGAGAGGCTATTAGGTGCTTCATTAAATGTGTTTTTATGGTTAAGTCGTAAGATCACTGTTTGTATTTCTGATACTGACTAGTTGCAAATATGTAATGAAGACTATGAAATGAAAACCTGCCTTTAGTAAAAACACTTCAAAAATGTAAAAATAAGTTTGATATGCTGAGACAATAAGGAATTTGCATCTTTACCTTATTAGTTGTCTTCCTGATTTCAGAATCAGAGTCCAATTGAAACAGATCGAGAGAAGATACAAAAGTAGGACTGAAAAAGAACAGAAATAAATCATTTTAGTAGATGCTAAATATGGGATGATTATCTTACAAGTTATGTGATCAAATGCATCAAGCAACTGGATGATGCAAATCTTGTTTTTGATATAAGATCCAAGGGATTTTTTATTTTTTTTAGTGTTTTTTGCTTATAAACAAAGAGTTTAATCTGTGGCTCAAAATGTGTTTTCTTTTGTTCTTTTTTGTCTCAATCTTTGCTTGTCTCATTTCTCTGGTAGTCACCAGACACAAACAACCTGCTGGGATCATCCTAAAATGTCTGAACTCTTCCAGTCCCTAGGTGAGTACAATTCCTTGATTATAAACAATTTTATGGAGTTCATCTAACGGGTTGACTGAAACTCTCATTGTCTGCTGACCACGACTGAGCTGTCAGGAACTATATTTAACTAAGTGTACCCTGCTGTGTGCTTGAAGACTTAGAGCTAGGAACTTGATATCTTAATCAGGCAATCTGTATTTTTATTCAGTAAACAACTTTAATTCAATAGAATATTTTGGTGTGACTTTATCTTTTGATGTAGCATTTTATTTATTTATTTAATTTTAAATAGCAATTATGTTGCTATCCTCAAGTGACCATGGGACCCAGGCTCCCTGTGCATTTAAGGAAGGATGTACAGGCTGTAGAATTCTATGTCTGCAATGACTTAGAGAAATAAAGCCTAGTTTATGATATTATGGTAGGATTGGTTTTGCAGCATACCCATATAAACATCTACATATACTCTGAAATCTCCCCTGTCTGAGGAATGCAAGGAAAAATGCTATGAAATAGGTAAAGATATGACTGTACTTAACAGTTGTAAAATTGATAGTATATATCTCTTTCTGACACCCCATCTACTTATCCATCCACCCACGTTCCCATCTCAGAGTTGTTAACAAAATCGTGACATTATGGAAATCATAGCTAGTAAGAATCTTGCTAAACGTCCCCATTCAATAACTATGACCTCTCTTGCATCCTATCCCTCACCTGTACATTGTCTAATTTTTAGATTGTAAGCTCTTTGGGAGATGGACTTTGTCCTCATACTTGTCTGGAAAATACTTGCACACACCATTTCTAGTGTAATAATAAGGGCCTGACCCTCTGAAGTCAAGGGATAGTCCTTCTGTTGACTTCAAGGAGCCTAATTTCATGGTGGTCTTTGTGCTTTGATTTGGAATATTGCATTCTCTCTTTCTTTCCACCTTTGAAAATGAAATTAACCTCAGGTGTTGCTGATATATAATGATTTAGGAAATTGTGCGTCAAGGAAGTTTTGTGGGCTTCTTGGTATTGTTGCTTGTTTAAAAACAACTGATATTTCTGTTCTGTAATATTTCAGCTGACTTGAACAACGTACGTTTCTCTGCATACCGTACAGCCATCAAAATCCGAAGACTGCAAAAAGCATTATGTTGTAAGTTTATCTTTCAAAATGAATTAGTCACTCTGTACAGTACTTGGGGGAAGGAGGGTGGGCCTGATCCTAAAGACACTAACAACTAAGGGGGAGGGGAAAAAAAAAGAGGTGTGTGTGGGAGAGTCCGATTTCTCCTTGACAGTTTGTCATTCACATCACAAAATGACAGTAATTACCCATGGCCAATGTCACTGCTATGAATTAATAAAGTTAATGAATACAAAAGAGGGCAGGTCAGTGGAATGAACTAAGCTAACATGTTGTCTCCCCTGATTATTTTTTGAAAAGCAAATGAGAAAAGTTGAAAATGTGTGTCATATACAATCCATGGTGTGAATTGATACTATGCAATAGGAAATAATATTTGTTAAGTTGCTGAGCTCTGATCATCAAGTCCAATACTGGGCTGTTTCATCATCTATGAGAGAGAGAGACTCTGTATTATAATTTTCTCAGCTTTATTTTGTAACTGTTATACTCAATAACAAAAAAATTGGCCCTTATGGAAAATGACTCTTGTGTGAATATCAAATAGAGATGGATGTAAACTGCTCAAATTTGAGGCACAGGTAAAGGTCTTCATGTCTGTAAGTTTACTTTAGAACGTTTTCTAACTTTCTTGGATGGGTTTGCTGTAAATTTTCCTTACAAATAAAAAATTCTTATGGGAAAACAAATATACTACTAAGGACAATAGTTTCCACTTTATATGGTTTAAAGACACATTTTCAAGGTTGACATGTCCACGGTTTTGGCAGCCCTAGAAATAGCATATCTGGGTGTTTTGTTTGGTTAACTATAGAATTGTCCTGATTCAGAATTGTCTGTCACTTCCTCATCCTCAAAACAAGTTATGCATCATAGATCCTAGGTTCTCATTGAGTGGACTGCTCAGGGCCCTAGCTTTCTTAGAGATCCATCTTTTTACTCAGCATTCCTTGTGAATAATTAGAGTAAGGAAAAACAGGAAAAATCCTCTTTTGGAAAATTTAACTTGGCCTTGGACTGCAGTCTGTTGCTCTTTGGGTGATGGGTTTCAGTGGAATAAACTGATGGGTAGTGCTTTGTTGGGTTTTTTAAAAAATTTCTGAGAGAGAAGGTTGAAGGGGAGGGGACATGCAGATAGGGAAGAAACTGGGAGGGAAGTGGATGAGGGAAGGGAGAGGAAACGAGAAAAGTTGGTAGGATCTGGGAGAGAGACAGTTAAAGGTAGTGGGAATATATATGTATTTAGATAAAGAATAAAAATGGAAAGGAGAAGCCATTAAATACATAGAAAAGGGGAAAAAAGACGAATTAAGGGAGAGAACAGAGAATAGCAGTAAGGGCAAGAGACTGGATAAAAACAAGTGTTGTATGGCAACTGTATCAGAGTGCAGTATGAGGGGATTATAGTAGTGCATGAGGGGGCCAAGACTTAGATCTGTCACGAACTTGGCAACAACTGGCTTAAAATGTATGGCTTTTGTAGATCCTCTGATTTGAATTTATAAATCAGATTCTAGCATTAGAAATGGAATAATGAACTGTCAAGTGTCTGCAATATAGTAGCCTGTAGAGTACGTGGGAAGAAATGAGAGGAAAGCCAAGCCAGCCTGAAGTACAATTGGTTGGTTAGTACACCTGCTTGCAGATTCCCTGCTGGTGGACTGGGCTGGTCTCCCACTTCTGACAACAGGACTGCAAGGCTTGAGGTGTGTGTCACACCACAATGCCTTCACTTTTGGAGCTTTCGGAAGAGGGCCTAGCACCCATTTGAAAGGCAGTTGCCAGAAGGAAGGAGAAATTAAAATACGTTAAGTGCAAAAAGAATATTCTGAGTGCTCAATGAGTAAGTAGTAGCACTTTTAGTTTTGTTCCAGCATTCTAACCTTAGCTGCATGCCCCGTATCCAGCTGATCGGTTAGTACAAGTCTCCACAGAATTAATGAAGTGCAAAATGAGTACAAATGACTGAGATGAAAAATTCCACTTTACAGAGTTTGTCTTACAAAAGCCAAATGCAGTCCTGACTTTCAACCTGACCTCTGCAAAATTGAAGTGGAGACAATAACCATCCATCGTAATTCATGGTGCTTTTAACTAGCTTTGGGGAAGAACCCCTTTTCCTTTCCCCTACACCCTGCTAAATGGGGAGATGCAATAATAACAATACTTAGCTTTTATATAGTTCTTTTCATCCATCCATCAAAGCACTTTCCAAAGGAGGTGTAAGTATGATTACCATTTTATAGATGGGGAAACTGAGGCAATGTGCAGTGAAGTGATTTGCCCAAAGTCACCCAGCAGACCAGTTACAGAGCCATGAATAGAACTTTTATCTCCTGAGTCTGTGTCTCTTATGTGAGAATGAGACTCTCTCTCCTTTCTTCAGTTTGACAGCTAAAGAAATCTGCTAACTTAATTGTACATGTGTTTTGAAAAATGGATTTATTTAATGCAGAAGGGGGGCTCAGGAGCAGTATGGAACTCTGAGAAGCACCTTGCTGTTTGCAGCCTCAAAGCAAAATACTCTGAGGCGTTTTCAGTTTCCCAAGACACTTTCTTACCTCCTTTATCAAACCTTGTACTTTCTAGCCTGATTTTATAAAAAGCTTTCAAAAATCTCTGCTATTCTTTCTATCATTGTTTGCTTGCAAATGAATACCTGACATCCAGCCAAAGGTACAGGCTGTAGTTTATTCCATGTAACCATAGTAATTAACAATCCATTTCTGTTCTTCCGATTACTTTTGAGATATTCAAAGTGCACCATCTGCAAATACTTCAGGATAGCTTACCTAGAAAGTGAGTCAAGTTGAGAAATCTATAATTCTGGTTTTGATTATTTTATTTTTTTTACGAAAGGTCTGGACATGTCCGGTGTGCCTCTCTTCATTCATCCCTTGAACCAAGTTGTCATTTGTCTTCCACTGAAAAAAAATTTTTTCCCCATAATTTAAATGAGAATTATCTCTAAAGGTGTCTTGTATCTAGAACACTTGGGAAAGGCTCATGTCTGGCTTATGCACTAAAGCAAAGAAAGTGTCAAACTGAATCACAGATAGGGTCATTGTAGACTGTAAAATGTGACAATTTGCTGTCACAGCCTCAGAGTGTATAACTGAGAAGGCCTTTTGGGGAAGAACTGCAAGGACAAAGCTGAAGCAGGAGTCTTAATCTTACTGACACTTGATAGACTTTGACTTTGCAGTGTAAATTGGTAACGTAGTTGTAATGCTGCATAACCTGATGAATTAATATATAATTTCAGGACCCTGATTGGAGTCTGGATGTTGGGCTGCTGTTTATAGTCTGTGCCCTCTTGATAGGGAGATAGCATTTTAATGCTAAGAGCGGGTTAGTGGAGACAGGGCTTCTTAGGTTCTATTCTTTGACAGACTCACTATGTGACCTTGGGCAAGAAACTTAACTTCTGTATGGTATTCGTCTATCTGTGAAATTGGTATAATACAGTGGTTCTCAACCTTTCCAGACTACTGTACCCCTTTCAGGAGTTTGATTGGTCTTATGTACCCCAAGTTTCACCTCACTTAAAAACTACTTGTTTATAAAGTCAAACATAAAAATACAAAAGTGTCACAGCACACTATTACTGAAAAACTGCTTACTTTCTCATTTTTACCATATAAGTATAATATAAACATTGTAATTACATTGCAGTGTATAGTATATAGAGCAGTATAAACAAGTCATTGTATGAAATTTTAGTTTGTACTGACTTAGCTAGTCCTTTTTATGTAGACTGTTGTAAAACTAGGCAAATATCTGTATGACTTGATGTACCCTCTGCGTACCCTTGGTTGAGAACCATTGGTATAATATACTAGTAAAATGCTTTCAGATCTTTGCATGTAAGGTGCTAATTCAGTGCAAATATCATTACCAGTGGAGTTATAATTGACATGTAAAGCAGCCTAAGACTGACTAACTCATTCACATGGATCTGATGGGGTACAGTCTAAAGACTGTGATTTGTAAATCTCCATTAACATCACAAAATTACCCCACTCCCCAATTTGCTGCTGTTGTATTAAAAAAGTTGACCTTTGGAGAAGACAGAGTTTTTTCTTTTACTAGTAAGCAGGCAGAAGAATATTTTTTTCATTCTAGTATATTCTTTGGAAGGTAGATTCCACCATAGACTCATTTTTATAGTAAACAGAGAACAGTTACTTGGGGACATGCTCTTTTTCTCTCATACCTTATGTGGGGTGGGCAAAGGGCTTGATTACCCCGTCACTGAACCCTGGGCAAACATACTGGGATCTTGACTTTTAACAAATCACAACAAACAGCCAATAAGTGGAAAGAAGGGGAAATACACGTCAGTGATGTTCCCTCCCATACATGCCACTGCACTAAATTCTTATCTCAGCCTGTTCACTTACTGCTGTTGGAGAAGGAAGCAATTTCTTTACACAGTGTCCTCCTCTGTCCTTGGGAATGTCAGCTGTGTGGGAAAACAGTCTCTGCACACTCATCCATCTTTGTTTTTTTTTTTTTAACTGATGAAGTTTTGCACACACACAGAAAGAACTTTACTCAAATGTGTGAGTGGAGTTGCGACCTGGTACACGGGGTCATGCTCAAATTTGGGCTGACTGCCCCTCTATCACGACGAAGGGCAGACAGGCCAAATTGGAGTGGCATTTGCAAGTGCAATCTTGTGTGCCAGGTCACCGCTCACTCAGGTGAGTGAAGTTCTTTCCATGTGTGTGGCAAAACTGCATCAATTAAAAACAACAACAACAAAGACTCACCAAAAGTTCTGGGGGCCCCCATGAATTTGGGCCCTAGGTATGTGGCTGGTTTGCCCGTGCATTAATCAGTCCCTGGGTGGACATAGTGAGGAAAGAAGCATTTTGACTCAGTTTAGCTGTTGAGCAGAAGGAAAAAAGCCTGGAAGACTATTCTGTTGTGCTCTGCAGTAGTACTGAGAGGCCCCAGTCAGGGACTGGGACCTGTACGTTCATAAATTTTTTCTTCTGTAGTTTTTTATTCTTGCACTACATGCCTGAGCTCAATTCAGAGGAATTATTTTGGCTCTGATAGCAAGAAACAAAGTCTTCTAGAAGGGGAGAGGAAAAACCGGAAATCTGTCACAGTGCTTTTGTAGGCAGATTTTAAATTAAAGTGTAAGGATCTGTGGAAATAGACCCAGGGTCTGTGGAGCCTGGGATAGCTGATGTTTCCACATCACCACCAGGAGGGCAGGTAGAGGCTCCTCCAAGGAACTTTGTGGAGATTAGGCACTGCAGGAAGTACCGCCCAAAGGGTCCAGAGTAGCAGAGATAGCACCCTGCGACCTTGTGATTGGCTAAGTGCACTATTTAACCATGGAGAGTGCCCCAGGAAGTTGTCTGGACAACCACACAGACTTCTGGCCTGCTGTTACTCCACGCTGTACCTTATTTTCTGATCTCCAGTCTCTGACCCCAGCCTGACCCTGACCCTGACCCTGACCCTGATTCTTCCCTCCTGATTCCAGCCTGGTAACTACCTCTGGTCTCTGACCCCGGCCCAGCTCTTACTTATTGATCCCAGCTGTAGGGATTCCTCCTATCCCCACTCGCTGACTACTGGCTTGTGGCCGTACTTGACTTGTGGATGCCAGCCCAGCTGTGACTACGAGGCCAGACCACCTGCACCCCAGTACCTCACATAAGGAATGTGCACAGGAATTTTACTTACACAAAGGAATGCTCAGGGGCCAAGTGTACTAAAGGGATATTTGTATTAACATCCTTCTTTCATCTGGGCTTGGGGTGTGTGTGATCTTAACATTCATGTGGTCTTTTTGAAACCACAGCTTGACAGCAACACTTGCTTAGTTCCGATGAGGCCACAACTTAGAATTCACCATTAGCAGCTGCTTGTCTTGCTGAGTCAGTCAACTACTCCAGGCTGAATGATGAAGAGTGATGCAGTTTCTGTTTTTAGTTTCTTTTGGGAAAGTATCCATACTATGAAAACGAACGAGATGACACTCATGTCAGTTAATCAAAGAACTAGAGAATTTGTCTTTATGCATGTTTCAATCATTTACCACGACTCAAACCTGACATCATGAAAGTGCACTAAAAGATTATGCATTTGGGCCATAAGCCACCAATCTCACCTTTATCTATTTTAATCTCTCCCCATCTGGATAAGGACAATTAATTATTGGGCTTTTAGTATGAGGATACCCCTCTTCAGCATAGGATTTATAATACCAGAATAGCCTATAGGTCTATAGAATTCAGTATGCTGTCTCTGACAGTGAGCAGTACCTAATGCTTCATATGATTACCTCCTATGTCCAAATTCAAGCAGCCAGATGAGAAGTGCTGTGCATCAGGATAGGGTGAATTTCTTCCTGCCATGCCAATGTACTGCCTTTGAAGTGTGTTCAATTCCTTCATGTATTGTGAGGTATAAAGCTAAAAGCTGAATTCCTCTAGCATCTTAAGCATTGCTGTTAGTAGACAATGTTCCTAAGTATAACACATCAAATCCCAGGGTCATCAGAGTTGCAAAGGCCACTGTGGTAGGAATCTTCAATTACAGTCACCATTACTTCCTTTTTAGCATTCAAAAGGGGTGGGAACTTGCCATTGCCTTAAAGAAATAAACTGACAAAGATGAAGACATTCTATTTTAGTACAGGGGAAGCTGCAGTTACCAACACAAAGTATAATAAAAAAAATTTGTAAGGACATGAGTTATGACAGTCATACAATTCTGAGTTTTTTCCTGTACTTCACGCACAGCAGGTGTGAAAATATGACAAACTCGTCAACCCACTTGGACTGCACATGTTTGCAGATTGATGGCACTTTATAGTCTCCCCTCCAATTCCCCAGAATTTGAAAGCAAAGATATTTTATTTTATTGTGTATCTTAAATTCTAATTTGTTTTTGTGCTCTTTTCATGTATTTTTCTTATTCCAACTACTGTATAATGTGGCACTGATACTGCATGGCATAGGAGCTACCACAGGTCCAACAAATGGTTTGCTGTAGTTAGAACCATCCCCTATCCAGTTTATGCATGTGTAGTGTTTTTCCCCAAGCTTGAAATATCTGACAGCTTCTTCAAAAACAACCTACAAGAATCTAATCTCTAATCTCTGTCTGGATGAGCACTGTAAAGTCAGAGTACACAATATGCATGTGTCAGGGAAGGGAACAGCAAGGTATGTCTAGGAAATCTTTTATTGCCTTTTTCTCATTTTTACAAAGCTGTATAGCAAAATGAATTGGACAAAATGGGAACAGGAATGCAGGCTTATTTTAAACAATGTATCTCATACTATCTAGTAGAAGAAAACATTGAAATTCAATTGAATTGCTCATAGGCAGAAGAAAGATAGCTAGACATCCAGTAACATTCTAATTTTTGCCATTGCTGTGTCTGTTTTCTGCATCTCTCATTTTCCAGGCCACACTGAACCAATCTGACTCTGCATCCTACATTACACAAAGACTTATGTCCTTCTGAGGTCCTTATTTTATACGGGTATACAGCAATTTATAACTCATCCTACATCTGTCCAGGCTTATTTCCATTGAAAATGACATTTATACTGTTAATGCACTACTAACTCTGCCCATAAAGAAATAGCTCTGGATGATGGAGTTTCAAATTCATACTGCAGCTACTGTAGTTACTGGGGGACAGGATGCAAGGAAATTGCCACTTCTTCTTGCTAAAATTCCAAATTGTCTAGTCAAAGATGTCACTGAGAATTATGCCACCCTTTGGCTTATAGTGTTCTTCCTTCTTTTAGACAAAGATATTCCTATTTTCATTTGGAAGAATTCAGTAAAAGCCTTCTTTTCTTTCTCCTCATCCAGCTGATAATTAGATTTTCATGATCACTATTAAATTGGAGTGTGCCTTTTGGTATCAGCATACATTCCTCATTATCGATCAGAAATTCATAGCAGCAGTGCAGACTTCTATGAAGGATGCCGAAATATGCAGAAACGCATGGACAGACTTCTATTTCTTAAGAGATAATGAAGTGGATCTAAAGATTTTATATAACTGTGCATGTTATCACCTTGACTAATACGATAAAAATATAAGATGAAAATTACATATTTTTTCTGGAAAATTACACTAACTAGCTTCCCCTTAGTTTCTTTTAAATCTTCATCATTTGGCATCTACTATTCACTTAATCAGTCCTCATTGCATCCCTAATGCACATTGCAGTCAAACATTACTTACTGTCAAACATATTTGACATTACTGTCAAACATTTGCATGACTATGCTAACAGAGCCATTCAACTCTAGTTTACACCTAGTAATCAAAGCCAGATTTTTCCTTCACATGTTTGCAGAGGTCTCCCTGAAAAGTGTGTGGAATCCCTTCTGAATTCTGCATCTGAGGGCAGCAATCTCTAGTCACATAACTGTCGTCAGCTGTTTTGAAACACTGTGCTGGGTAGTGTACTGTTACTGTTGTTTGCTTGTAAGGTTCAAAAAACAAAACTAACCCAGAAAACAGACAAACAAAAACACCCAAAGCTATAGATTCCTGCTAATAGAGAGGGTGTGTTAGTAGGCTTAAGCCACTGCTTCAGCTAAACTCCTGCCTCCAATTATTGCTTTAATGACATATGGATTCAAGAGGCAAACACTGAATCCAGTGATGAGGCATCATTATTAATGCCTCTTTTGTTTTTTATTATGTTTTTAGTGGACCTGTTGGATTTGAACACAACAAATGAAGTTTTCAAACAGCACAAGTTGAGCCAAAATGACCAGCTCCTTGGTGTCCAGGATGTGATCAGTTGTCTCACTACTACTTACAATGGACTTGAAGAGAAGCACAAGGACCTGGTGAATGTTCCTCTCTGTGTAGATATGTGTCTCAACTGGCTGCTCAACGTGTATGATACGTAAGTAATATGTAATATGATACGTAAGAATATGTTCTTATTTAGAGCATTGTTGCTTCAGTGTAGCACACAATATATATATATATACACCATATGTACAGTGCGGTCAGTAGGTTGTATTTGCTGTGATGTGTATAAAAGAGAAAATACAGTACTAGAGCATAGCACTCTAGATTAGATAGGTCTCATATATTATCTTTTTTCTGATTTTCCGTTTGGAGAGGGATGGTGTGGTGGTGAGAGAGAAACGCTGATAGCAAAACTTTAATCTATACTTGAGTGAAAAACATGCATTTGTTCCTATTGATAAAGTTGCTGTCTGATTCCCTGGTGATAGTCTGGGTATTTAAAATGGCCCATTTCTAATTCCACCTACTCAAAAGCCCTGGAATACAAGCATATATTAAAATAAATATTTATATACAAATAAATAGATCTGATTATCTAGCAACATATGCTACCCAAGAAACGTAAAAAGGTTAAAGGAGGTGTGTCCTTCATTGGGCAATTGGTGTTACTGTACTGGGTGCAAGTAGTGAGAACATTACAACCTGCATAGCATTTATTCCAAATTTAAATGTACCTAAATGGCCAGAATTACAAAACAACTATATTAAAAAAAAGAACAACCTTGATGACAGCCATCCAACACAAAAACAAACAGTGGAACCAACTACAACAACTTTGCAATGAACTGAACATCACCTTCAACAGAAACCAAGACACCATGACCCACCTCATGGACACTGAACAACACCTAATGACATCCATCTATCAAGACTACCCCTAACCGGAATTGAAGTATCTAAACTATTTGAGGGACTGATTCTGCCCCACCACAGAGCCTGATAACATACTAATGATGAGAAGGAGAAGAATTCTGCTGCTGCTTCCTTCTCAAGGAAGTCTTTCACAACAAACACTACACCACCTACAACCATCGCAACCCTGCCGACAGAAATAAGAATAATCTGATTGGACCCCACAGAGAACAAAACCACACACTGGATCGTATCAATTGCCTCAGGAAAGAAATTGACTTTGAAATCCTCAACAAAAACTACATCCATTACAATCTCATTACAAACCACCGAGGATAGCTATACAGTCCCTGAAATCCAACCACCAGATAGTGATCAAACCTGCAGACAAAGGAGTCACTAGTATATATAGTCTTTAATTATGGTGACTATGTCAATGAGGCCAAAGACAACTCTGACACCTTCTACTATGAAGAACTGAAAGGAATTAAAAAATACCATCAAATCCTCCCCCAAACAACTCCAAGAAAAACTCAACAACCTCATCCCCCTCAAACCCAGCCCAGCGACCTTCTGCATGCTTCCTAGGACACACAAACAAGGGAACTCAGGCAGATCCATCATACCTGGTAATGACACTCTTACCGAAGAAATATCAAGACTTGTAGACACCATTCTTAAACTACTCTCTGCGCAAAGGACCAGCTTCCTCCAAGTTGCTACCAATTTCCTCCAGAAACTCTGCAACTTTAACACCCTCCTTCAGAACACTGTTCTTGCCACTATGGATATCACTTCCCTGTACATCAACATCCCTCACTATGATTGAATCACTGCCTGCATCAAATATATACAAGATAATGCACAATACCCAAAAATCCACTCAAAACACATCATTAAACTCATCCATTTCATCTTCATCTATAACAACTTCACACTTAACAATAAACACTTTTGTCCTAATCATGACACTAAGCTAGGGGGAGTGGTAGATACCCTGGAAGGGAGGGATAGGATACAGAAGGACCTAAACAAATTGGAGGATTGGGCCAAAATAAATCTGATGAGGTTCAACAAGGACAAGTGCAGAGTCCTGCACTTAGGATGGAAGAATCCCATGCACAGCTACAGATTAGGGACCGATGAGCTAGGCAGCAGTTCTGCAGAAAAGTATCTGGGCGTTACAGTGGATAAGAAGCTGGATATGAGTCAGCAGTGTGTCCTGGTTGCCGAGAAGGCTAATGGCATATTGGGCTGCATTAGAAAGAGCATTGCCAGCAGATCGCGGGAAGTGATTATTCCCCTTTATTCGGCATTGGTGAGGCTGCGTTTGGAGTATTGTGTCCAGTTTTGGCCCCCCACTACAAAAAGGATATGGACAAGTTGGAGAGAGTCCAGCGGAGGGCAACAAAAATGATAAGGGGGCTGGAGCACAAGACTTATGAGGAGAGGCTGAAAGAACTAGGCCTGTTTAGTCTGCAGAAGAGAAGAATGAGGGGGGATTTGATAGCAGCCTTTAACTACCTGAAAGGGGGTTCCAGGGAGGATGGAGCTAGGCTGTTTTCAGTAGTGGCAGATGACAGAACAAGGAGCAGCAGTCTCAACTTACAGTGTGGGAGGTCTAGGTTGGACATTAGGAAAAAGTTTTTCACTAGGAGGGTGGTGAAGCACAAGAATGGGTTACTTAGGGAGGTGGTGGCATCTCCATCTTTAGATGTTTTTAAGCTGTGGCTTGACAAAATCCGCATCGGGATGATTTAGCTGAGGCTAGTCCTGCTTTGAGCAGGAAGTTGGACTAGATGAACTCCTGAGGTCCCTTCCAACTCTAATATTCTATGAGTCCTAAGAGGTTTCTTGTAACCTGTTTTAAATGTAATTTAAATATTCATGTTGTGAATCACTGTTGTGATCTGTAGGGCTTAAATAGTTGCTGCTTGTTTCCTGCCTAAATTAGGAGGGTAAACTTTTGCATGTATATAATGACACTAAAGGAGGGGCTTGAAGAAGGATAAGGAGTGTCAATATGGACTTTTATTGAGAGTATTTGAGCAGGTGGTTGGACTAGATGACCTCCTGAGGTCCCTTCCAACTCTTAAGATTCTATGATTCTTTGGTAACAGCTACCTGGCTGCCCAGTTTTCCAACCTCATTATGGGCCACCTTGAGGAAGATTCTCTGGAAACTAATGATACATAGATGATATTTTCATCCTCTGGACAGACAAACTAAACTCCCTCAGAGACTTCCACCATAACTTCAACAATCATAACCCATCCATTAAAATCTCTCTGGAACACTCCCATACTGGCATCAACTTCCTGGGCACCATGATCAGCTTAAAAACTGCTACAAACAACAATATGCAAGAAACCCACTGATTATCACACTTACCTTCACAGATTCAGCAACCATCACCAAGAAATCTGTTGTCTAGCCAGGCACTTAGATACCCCAGAATTTGCTCCAAAGAAAAAGTCCAAGATACACACCTAAACTCACTTAAAACCTCCCTCACACACAAGGATGCTGTACCAGAAAAGTAAACTGCATCATGGAAAGGGGCCAGCCAAATACTCCAAAAGACCCTGCTTCACTGTAGAAAAGAGAAACTCACTGACCACACTCTCTATAGTTGTCACCTACCACCCCACACTGGAACCGTATGGCTATACTCAAACAATAGCAACATGTATTTCATGGGGACAACATCCTGAAATATTTCTTTCAGAAACCCCCTCTTCTGGCCTTCAGAAGTCCCCCTGACCTCATCAGGATCATCATCAGAAGCAAGCTCCGCATAGACTAGGACACACTAACTCAGAGTGGCACCAGACGCTGCCAGAATAATATATGCAAAATCTGTAGGTGTTTCTCCGCTGCTACAATGATCAGTACTCCCCACAATACACCATTAAAGATTACACAAGCTTATCCAACATGTGGTGTACCTCATTCAGTGCATTAAATGCCCCAGCAACTGTGTGGGTGAAACAAGACAATCACTATGCTCTCAAATGTACTCACACAGAAAAATGATAAAAGGATCACTCCATTTCTGATCTTTCAATATTTCTTCTCAAGGGCAACTCGCACCACTCCTTCAAAAGACAAGCCTGGGAACTAAATTCATAACTGTTAGGCACCAAAAGATATGGGCTTAACCAGGAGACACAAGTTCTTCTTCAAGTGCTTGCTCATGTCCTTTCTGAATGTAGGTGTGTGTGCATGCCACATGCACAAATGCCAGAAGTTTTTCTGTAGCAGTACTTATAGGGCTGGCTCTAGTGCCCTCTTTAGCGCACGTATGCATTCGCATGTATGGCGCTGCTGGCCCGCTTCTTCTCAGTTCCTTTTTACCGCCCGTGATGGTGCTGGAACAACTCTCTTGCTCTCACAAGTCTCTGTATTCCTAGTGGTTTTCTGTCTATTTAGTACCAGTGTATATAGTTTCAAAGTTCTGGAAAGACATCTAGATTCGCAGCTAGGAAGCTCCCAGGGTTGGGGCATGCCCTGGTCCTTGAGATTCAAGCCCAGCGCTTCTTGTAAAAAGCCTATGCCACTGAGCAACCCGCATCAGAGCTGTCTGAAGTGCTTGGGGGAAGCCCACCTCTCTGCGAAGTGCAAGATTTCTAAGAGCTTTAGCCGGAGAATCAAGAAGGACCGAGATATGACTCAAGGCCCTTCTGATGGAAGCGGTGCTCAGACTGGCACCAGTCAAGATCAGATTCAGGACCCAGTATCATAGCCTTGCTGAAAAGTTCTCCACTAGCGTTGGAGCTCCCCCAGCACATTTGTCATCCCTGGTGCCGAAGAAGTGCCGAAAGAAGGCGCTCTCGGAGAGGGAGCATTCGCTGGCACTAAAGCACGTGAGCTTTGAGGCACAAGAAAGCCTCAAACAAGCTGGAGCTAGCCCGGAAAGGGTCCCCACCTGGATGGGTGTCAAGTCCAGTTACCGCACCAACAACAACCCCAGGGAATGGCAGAGGCCCGTGCCATCTGTTGGTCCCTTCCATGCCTGAGGCATTCCAGGCAATGAGGAATATGTTGGCCTTGCCAGTGCCACCTATGACTTGAGAGGTTAGGGTAGTGTACTGAGGAGCGGATTCACAGAGGGGGATGCCAACATTGGTGCAATAGCCCCGGCCCTTGTCCTCAGGCCACCCTTCGCTGACCTCCAGGCACTCGTCAGGCTCTCGGCACCGGTCACCAGAACCACACCGGGACAGATCGAGGTCAAGCCACCAGTTGCCAAGTGATAGGCGCCAGTCCCTGGGACATCAGCACCAATCCACTGAGCATCGGCACTCTTTGGGGTCCTGACATTCTCTGAGCCCTGGGCATCATGTATTGCCAGCATGCAGCAGGGGCACCAGAGCCATGGCACTGTATGAGTCCTTACAGGAAACCCAAGGACAAGACAAAATCACAGCATTACCAACAATCTAGCTCTGATCACTGCTCCCCTGCACTGGATCTTCGATGCTGAGAATTGAATAAGCAGATGAGATTGGCGCCCCAGTGGTCACTGGAGCGTTCTTCCTTGAGCTCAGGAGATGAAATGGTACTTCCCCTGAGGTGACAAGCTATGAAGCCACCTGTGCCTGCCCCTATGCTGCCACAGATGAGGGGTGGGTTGCAAGGGCAGTGGTCTGGGCCCTGGCATTACTGGAACCTGACCTCAGAGCTGCCTTATACAGTGTTTTTCAAGGATAAAGTCCAGCTCCGCCCTCATCCAGCATTCCTCCCTAAAGTCATCTCCTACTTTCATGTGAACCAGGACATCTTTTTGCTGGTATTCTGCTCTAAACCTCATAGCTCTGGTGAAGAGAGGCATCTGCACTCATTCAATGTAAGGCGGACTCTGGCCTTCTACATCAATAGGACCAGATTGTTCTGCAGCTCCACATAGCTCTTTGTGGCAATTGTGGATAGGATGAAGGGCAAACCAGTTTCCTCACAGCGAATATCGTCCTGGATCACAGTCTGCATTCGTGCCTGCTATGAACATGCCGGGACCGTGCCTCCAGCATTCCTATCAGCTCATTCTACTAGCGCTCAAGCATCTTCAGTGGCCTACCTGGTGCATGTACCTAATCAGGGTATTTGTCGGGCTGCTACGTGGCCATTTCTGCATACCTTCACGTCCCACTATGCCATCACACAACAAGCTTGAGACAATGTGGGATTTGGCAGAGCGGTTCTGCAATCTTCACAGCCATGAACTCTGCCCACTTCCGGAGGCACAGCTGATGAGTCACCTACATTCAGAATGGACATGAGCAAGTACTCGAAGAAGAAAGAACGGTTACTCACCTCATAACTGTTGTTCTTTGAGATGTGTTGCTCATGTCCATTCTACAACCCACCCTCCATCACCTCTGTTGGAGTTCCAGCAAGAAGGAACTGAGGGAGGGGGCCGGCAGCTGCATGTATGCGAGCACATACACACGCTGATACAGAGGGCACTAGAGCCAGCTCTACAGGAACCGCTAGGGTAAAAACGTCCAGCACCAGTGCATGTGGCGTGCACTCACACCTACATCCAGAATGGACATGAGCAACACATCTTGGAAAAACAACACTTACGAGGTGCGTAACTGTTCGTTTTTATGGCTCATTACAATTTGTAACACACCACACTGCCTTCTACCCTTAATTGCCCATTTCAAAAACTTTATACATAGCAATCTAACCTAATCTTGCCACTTCATTTCAAGTGACTGCCTACCACGTTACCTCTTCTGCTGAACAATCTTGTTCCAGCTTGTATTTAGCTGAGACACTCTGCTTCATTCCCCAGACCTGAAGAAAAATTCTGTGTAGCTCGAAAGCTTGTACCTTCCACCAACAGAAATATTTCTAATAAAAGAAATTACCTCACCCAACTTGTATCTCATGAATTTTTAAGTCAGTTACTCTATCAAAATAGCTCCACAATTCCTAGTTAGAAGGGCTACAGCAGGGAACATCTCAGTTATTTATTTATTTATTTTATTGTATAATTAGTTACCTATTGGTAAGCTTGTCAGGATTTGTGTGTGTGTGTGTGTGTAATTTTGATGGATAATATTGATGTTTATTTTTAACCACTTTTTCAATGTTTATCATTTTAAATTTTCATAGTTGAAGGAAATTCTGAGGGGTCAGAACATAATTATTTTTAACAGAATTGTAAATACATGCTTTATGCAACATTCATTACAACACCTTTTATACACACATTAAAGTGGGACTTTAATACATTAAGCAGCATTTTTCTCACTTTGTCAATCTGTAAATTTTGCTTATGATCTTTGGAAATATTTTTCTTCGGTTTGTGTGTATATGGCGAAATAAATGTTTACTGTCCTCTACATCAAATTCTTCCAAGCTTATATTTCTGTCACAGTCTTAGTTGAGCTCCCCCTGCTAGATACTCACCTGTGTTTGGATCCAAACACTGATCTTGTGTGTTTCGCAACTCAGTGAGCCTGAGCAGCATCCAGGCCCCATCTCTGGCTCTAGCTTTTCAGGCAGACTTCCTGCCCTGGTACTGCTCCTCAGAAGTGGCAGCCCCATGGCCTAGGTATCCTAAACCCCAAGACCAGTGCTGATCCCCCAAATGTCCCCTCTAGGTTAACCATGCCCTTTCCCAGAGTTCTACCCCCATGGTATGCAGGTTTACAGTTTAATCCTCCAGGGACATATGCCAGTTTTAGCAAGCAATCCAGAGCCCTTGCAAATAAATAACAAAATCTGTCCACAAAAACCCTCCTTCTAGTGTCCCCAGCACTTTGAGATCTCAGTAGGTGTTTGGTCAGTCCTTTCAGGGTCCTCAGACCCTCCTCTCCTCCTGATTAGCTTTCAGGCTCACTGTCTCTATCCCTGTAACGAGCTCTCTCTGTCTAGCTTGTTCAGATTTGATGATCAAAAAATTCCCTATAGCTCGGAAAGTATGTCCCTTTGTGTTTCCTGAACCTCCCAGAGTTTGAGCTTTCCAACGTCAATTCTAACTTATTTCTTTGTTCGTTTTTTGCTACTGCAGATTTTCCACTTCTCCAGCCCTCCTCCCTACAGACAAACTGGACAGAAAAAAAATAGTTTCCTGCAGCTTGACCAAGTTTAACTGTATGCCAGGCAGAGTCATTCCATGTAAATGATTGCTTGGCTTTTCCTGTAGCTGCCTGTAGGGTATTTGATTGTCCTGTAGGCTGTGTGATATCTGAAATGATTCCCATCAGCACATGGCTGATTTAGTACACACTGTGGGTTAGTTATACGTAGATTTCACAAATTCAGTCAGAATTCATATGATGTACATAGACAGATTCTGCAAGTCACCACATCTCTACCCAGTTCAAGACCAGCAGTGCAGGGGTACCTCCCAAGTACTCTAGGGAAATTCTTGTCTTCCCCCTCCCTACCTCACACAATCTTCAAGATAGAGAATCCGCTGTTGCATCTTATTTTTTTTAAACTTCATACAAGTAAAACAGTCCCAAAATCACACCAATGTACAGTTTTCATTAAAATATTACTAATTAGTTTCAATGTTCATCGTTACATAGCTCTTCCCTTATAATACTCCAGGAGGGGGTACATATGGTGAGAGTTCATTATTCCTGGGGGAATTTTGCACCAAAAAATACACTGCCAAAAATGTTTTGTATAATATTTTTAAAATTCTGCATAAGTTATTTGTCAAAATAACACAATATAATCATACCAGTTTCAATTATTTTGGTAATTTATTTCAAAATACCTGTTGGCCAGTATGTCTGTAACAATACAGACAACAAAAAAGATTCAGGAAATGTTATTTGACAAATAGATTCCTTGCAAGGCATATTAATACAGAACTTTGCATAATAATTCATTTAAACTACAATACAGAAAGGTATTTCCTGCACCCCTCAGATGCAGTGCAAAATCAGGGTAACGGAGTTGGGGAGCATCACCCATGCAGACCCTGGCTAATCCCTAGCCTCTCTCATTCAGTCAGGCACATCTGCCTTGTCCCTGTTTGTCCCTGCACCCTCCACTCCCCATCAGCCAGGCATATGTCTTCATGTGACCTCGCACAAAACCCTGTCCCATGTAGCCCCACTCCCATTGAGCCCCTGGCTGAGTGTTGTCACCTCACTAGATCCTGTGCCCCTGCCCCAGTCTCTCTCTCCCACTAGCTCTTCTGAACCCCAGTCTGTGTGACACCTCCCCAGCAACTCCGTGTGCCCTGCTCTGTCTGTCCTGTCATCTCTCCCCCCCTCCCCCATCCTGTACCTCCTCACCCACGGGCAGGGTGCTGTGAGAAAGGCAGCCTCTGTCATCTCCCTCTCCACAGCCAGAAGCTCTCTCTTCTGGAGCTACATCGGCCCCTGGTGAATGAAAGGTGTAATTGCAGTGTGAATCCTCTTGTCGCTCCCCTTCACCTCCCTGTCTGAATCAATTATTCTGTGGGGAAAAAAAATTCTACGAGGGACATTAATTCTTCGCTTGCACAGTGGCACAGAACTCCCTCAGAAGTAGTTCATGTGCCAACAGTATGCTCTTGTCATTCCAGTACTTCAGATTAGTTGGAGTGGGCCCAAGAGGATTGGCCACCAGCAGAATGGGCCTTAGCGCTGCATGGACTTTGGTAAATGAGGGATTCCTATCCTCTGATAGGGAAGAATCTTCCCATCTTCCCCAATGCCAAGTTCCTTTCTTCCCCCTAATGATGAGTGGCAAACAGCATTTCCTCCTTCACCCCCTTTACTTTTTGATTGACCAATCAGTGGTTATAAATTAGGGAAGACTTTACCTACCAAGTATACCAAGTATTTATTTTGTGGAGTGCTTAGGGGAAGGGAGCCACAGAAGGGTCTGAAAGCTGTGGCCTAATGTAATTAATATGACTGTTACTAGCCTAAGTGCACTGTTGTTCCTTCTGAGGGTCTTTCTGAGTGCACCTCCTCAAAATTCAGGCCTTGGGTATTTCCCTCTCCTGGAGTGGCATCCACAATTTTCCCAACCTCAGATCACATCTTTGGTTGCAGCCCCCTCGGTACCAATTGTGACTAATCCAGCATACCACCAACCAAGATTAGGCTGATAATGCTGCCTTGCTTGTGTATTTCAGTCCTGCCATCTAAGGTCTCCGAGATGCCATGCACTCTATGGAGTTTTTCTTTGGTTGCCTGTGACAGCATACAGTTGCAGTGAGAGACAGCTTCTTCAAAACAAAGCATGAGTTATTTTGCCCAAAGGATACACGGTGCTTGGAGTAGTGGAATTAAAATAACAGAGAACTACGTGCATGCTCCCTTACTTAAGTTTAACCTCTCTGACTTATTCTCCATCTCTGAGCTGGGAGAAAAAGAACAGGCTACTTGCAGCTTTCTCCTTGTGTCTCAGTGTATGTCAACACTGCAATTAGACACCTGCGGTCAGCATGTGTTGGTGAAAAGGCTGACCGTTTGATTGAGACAGTCAGGGTATGTCTGCACTGCAATTAGACATCTGTGGCTGGCCTGTGCCAGCAGACTCAGGCTCTCAGGCTAAGGGCCTGTTTAATTATGGTATAGGTTTTTGCTCAGGCTGGAGCCTGGTCTATAGGACCCTGCGACGTAGGAGCTCCCAAAGCTCCAGAGCCCAACATTGCAATTAAACAGCCCCTTAGCCTGGGCCCTGTGCGCCTGGTCTAAGCCACAGGTGTCTAATTGTGGTGTAGACATCCCCTGACTGTCTCAGTCAAACTGTCAGCATTTTCACTGACACATCCTGACCAGCCTTTCTGACAGGACCCATCCTTTTAACTTGTCAGGGTCTTTTAATCTTTTAGGGTTTCCTTTCATCCCAGTCTTGGAAGAATAAGACATCCTAGCTTGGATGGGCCCAGATAGGTAATTTCTCCCCCTCAACTGATGGCCCAGGCATTATTATTTTAACTCTCTTGAAGCTGGGTACCTGTGAGACTGTTTTATTTATGTTATTATTTTACCTTCCCTGCTGGGCCCCTCATCAACCCATTTACAGCCTCTTTCAGTTTAACTCTATGCAGGCAGGCAGCAATACCCATTGAACAGAGAAACTGAGACGCACACAATATACATAAAAAACAGTGCAGATATTTTTTCCAGTTCATCACAAATACATTACAGGAAAACAGAGGGAGGTGAGTTCAGATAGATTACTTGACACGGAAGTTGTTGAATGCTTAGAATCAAAAAATGAATAGTGTCAAAGGAGGAAACTAGCTTCTGATTCCTATGTGTTAATCACTGGGGCATTTTTTTTCAGCTTATGCCCGCTCACAAACTGGAGTGAAAAGCAAGTTGTGTTTGTTTGCTCTTAAAATACATGTAGTGAGGAACAAATTTTTATTCCTTTTAGTAATGTTTCTCTCTCTGCTGGCCCACTTGGTTATTATATTGAAAGTGTTGGTATGAAATCTGAATCTAAACTGTTTAGACTGATTAAAGAAGTCTTTGAGCACAAAATATGAGAAATATTGGAAATGATTTCTTACATTTCAAAATTAGAGAGTAACTTTTCTCACTGTCCTTCCCCCTTCACTCTCTTACTCCCCTCCCAAAAATATTAAGAGATTAGGAAATCATTTTAAATTGCCATTTTTGAAATTGTCCTTTAGAAAGGAATTAATTTGTCTCCTGGCATTTCCTTTGTTTGTTGCATCTGTTATCTATATATGGTGTTTCAAATCATTGTGGATCAGCACCTGCGTTGTAAATATGTTTCAGCCTTAAACTTGATCCTTCAAGAAAATTTTGGCTAGTCCAGAATGCCTTTATAAATAGAGTATTGAATATGTAATTTGTAGATATAATGTGAACTACAAGAGAAATAGTCTTAAATGCCTTCTAGGGGGAAGATTTGTGGGCTTATGAGGAGTCATCTACTTTGTAAAGTTTCTTTAATAGATGACCTCACTTGCATAAAGTTAATTAATCTGAAAGCACACATAAATACATGCCTAGATTGTTCTTTCTTATGGATACTATATACTATATTGTCCAATCTTAGGAGATGTCTAGAAGTCTATATGAAAATCGGTTAACAAGTTTATAGATTACATTAAAACATAGCACCCCATGAAGTGCCGGTAGTTGCTTCACATGTGTTAATGTATACACAATACTTGGTGTTTGCCTACAGTATGTTTGCCTATAAAGGTCAATGACTTATTTCTTATTGTCTGAAAGTAATTCAAAGAACTTAAACAAACCACATAGTGTCCATAAGGAAACTTGTATGGGTTTTCTTCTAGTTTTTTAACTACTTTATCAGATTGTTGTATTTTGGAGGGAAATTTAACCTTTTCAGATTTCTGTGTCTCATGAAGTGTGGGTTCCTTTCTGTATGAATGCCTGTTTGAAAGACTAGGTGTGCTTTTTTTTTCTTGAATTCTGTATGTCTAGTTGTCTGTGATATGTATGCTAGGCAGTGTTGTATACCTAAGCTTTTATGTAAAACTTGAAGCTATTCTCCTGGAGCCCCACATCATTATCTTTCTTTTGTGAGGTTACTCTTTTTATGAAGAGTCATGGCTTTGTTGTGACTGTAACATTGCCAGTGATCCATTCATAGATGTTGTATATCTCCCATCTTCTGCCATTTTTTATATGACATTAGGTCAGATGGTAGTGAATTCCAGTTTTCATGCTGGCTCACATTTTTTTCTCTTTTGGTCAAGAACTGGCAACTTTGTGTTCAAAATATCTTATAGTGGTTTTATAGACTCCTCTTCATCAGGATCCCAGAGTGACATAACAAACAAATTATGGCTTTTTGAGTTGCTAGTGATAGGTGCACTGTAAATTACATTGTTTCTTGTCCATGAAATCTTTAAGGTGATGCATCTAAGTTGTGTCATACCAAATGTAGTTAGAGCAATAGAGTGGCATTAGACTCTGGACCTTTGGGTTCAAATTTTAGACAGCGCTGGTAGCATTGCCTCTTATGAAGATTATTCGCTTCCTAGTATAGAACCCTATTTTCAGCTGTTTATAACTTTGCCAAACTTTAACCATTTGGGCTAAAATTTTCCATGCTGGATGTCTGCCTCAGGCTGAATTTTTTTTGAAAGTTCAGCAGAAATGGTTCAACTGTTTCTGAGAATAAAACTATGGAAAAATTGTTTTGCCTAGACTAAAAATTCTGGTGACATTTTCTTTGAAAAGCTCTAGGACATCTGTGGTTCGGAGTAAAGATTTGAAGTTCAGGATGTAGGTGGCCTTGGCCTTAGGGATGTTCTTTTTCCTATCCCTGTAGAAACCCACCCAAATATAGCCAATTTACAGGCTATTGAAAAATTGCATTTTGCACATGCTCAATACAGACTTATTAGATTTTAGCAGCTAAATTCCCCAAAGATTGTCTTCAAAATGGGTGTTCTTCATCCTAGCCTGAGCAGGACTTCCTTGTAGTTGCAGCTCTGGGATACTTTGTGCTTTGTTAGGTCCCAGTTCTGGCAGCATAGAGGAGAAAGCTGCCTTTTTCAAATGAAGAGGGAGAGGAAAGGCTTTATCATAGAATCATAGAAGATTAGGGGTGAAAGGGACCTCAGGAGGTCATTTGGTCGAACCCCCTGATCAAAGCAGGACCAACCCCAACTAAATCATCCCAGCCAGGGCTCTATCAAGCTGCACTGTAAAAATCTCTAAGGATGGAGATTCCACCACCTCCCTAAGTAACCCATTCCAGTGCTTCACTACCCTCCCAGTGACAAAGATTTTCCTAATATCTAACCTAGACCTCCCCCACTGCAACTTGAGACCATTACTCCTAGTTCTGTCATCTACTACCACTGAAAACAGCCTAGCTCCATCCTCCCTAGAACTTCCTTTCAGGTAGTTAGTCTGCTATCAAACCTCCCCCCCCATTCTCCTTTTATGCAGACTAGCCAAGCCTAGTTTTCTCAGCCTCTTCTCATAAATCATGCTCTCCAATCCCCTAATCATTTTGTTGCCCTCCATTGGACTTTCTCCAATTTGTCCGCAGCCTTTCTGTAATGTGATCTCACCAGTGCCAAATAGAGGGGAATAATCACTTCCCTCAATCTGCTGGCAATGCTCTTACTAATGCAGCCCAATATGTCGTTAGCCTTCTTGGCAACAAGGGCACACTGTTGACTCATATCCAGCTTCCTGTCCACTACAACCGCCAAGTCCTTGTCTGCAGAACTGCTGCCTAGCCAGTCGGTCCCCAGTCTGTAGTAGTGCATGGGATTCTTCCTTCCTAAGTGCAGGACTCTGCACTTGTCCTTGTTGAATCTCATCAGACTTTTTTTTGGCCCAATCTCTAATTTTTCTAAGTCACTCTGTATCCTATCCCTGCCTTCCAGGATATCTACCACTCCCTCCATCTTAATGTCATCTGCAAACTTGCTGCAGGTGCAATCCACCCCATCCTTCAGATCATTAATCAAGATGTTGAACAAAACCGGCCCCAGCACCAACCTCTGGGGGCACCCTGCTTGATATCGGCTGCCAACTAGACATGGAGCTGTTGATCACTACTTGTTGAGCCTGATGATCTAGTCAGCTTTCTATCCATCTTATATTCCATTCATCCAACCCATGCTTTTTAATTTGCTGTTAAGTTTTTCCCATTTGCATTCAAATCAGTAAGCTTTCCCCTCCACCCTCGCAGTGAGGGGCTGTGGGAGCAGATTAAGGCAATGAGCATGTTTGGCATTTGCGAGTAAGAGATTCAGATAAGAAGCCCAGATAGCAGGACTAGGATTGGAGGTTGGCAAGAGGAAGGGAGAAGGAAATGGTTTGGGAATTGAGGTGGGCAGAGACTAAGACTAAAATCAGGAAGAAAGATTGGGACTGGCTTGTCAAGGAGACGGGGAGCTAGGGAGGAAAATGCGCTGGTTGGCAATGTGAGCTGGTAGGTAGCAGGGAGACTGAGACTGGATGAGGATCTGAGAGAAACACTTGGTCTGGTTGGGCAAGAAGGCTGAGACTGAGAACCAGTAGGGAAGGAGTTGGTGGGGAAGGGAAGGTAGATCTGACAAGAAACTGGGATACAGAGGGAAGAACTGGCATTGGTTAGCAACAGGGATGAGGACAAGGAGCCAGGGAAGAGGGGGTGAGGGGGCTCTGAAATTGGACTAGAAGCCCAGGATGTGAGGTTGGGACTGGAACTGGTCCAGAATTTTTTGAGAAATTGGTTTTCATTGGAAAGTCACAATTTATCACGGGAAGGGATCGGTTTGGACAAATTTCCCATTTCAAAAAGCTTTGAAAAAAAATTGAAATTGTCTGAACAAAGTAGTTTCACTTTTTGGTTCAAAACAAGTTTTTGCTTCCAAATAAAGAAACAAAAAGTGTGTCTGTGTGTGTTGCTTCAACAACTGTTCTCATGCACGCCATGTCAAAAATGAATGCAAAGCATATGCATATTTTTAAGTCTTGGAAGGGTCATTAGTAAAGGCAAAAATCAGCAAGTCCTTAATTAGTACAATTTTTGCAACAAGCTTTTGAACTTACTTAAATTACAGTCCTTTTGCTCCATTTCCTGATTTTATCACATTAGTACCAATTATGAACTGCATTTTGCTTATAGGTTTAAAATTTTATCCTTTAGAGCCCAGTCCCAGTATGTATCCTGATTTTTTTTTTAAATGTCAGACAGCATGAGTCTGAAGTCATATTACTTAGTAAACGGAACAGCTCCACATTCTCTAATTAGCATAAACATTTAGCTGTGTAAGTATTGGTGCACCTATACATCAAAATATTTTTAAAAGAGAGATGAAGCACAGTTGGGTAAAAAACATTAACGAAACTATACAGTATAAGAGCTTGGCTTCGTGTTACAGTCCCCATCTCTCAGTGTGCAGGGTGCTTCCCAGCTATATGCTGCTGTGTACTTTTTGTTGTGTAAATCACATTTATCAAATCATGCTGTGATTTTACAATGCTGAACTTCATCACTTTTGGGGTAACGTGAAATGTTTAGACGACAAATACCCAAGCTGAGAATTTTTTGTAAAGGAGAATTCTTAAATGTGATTATCAGTTCTAAAGACCTGAACTAACTTGTTTTTAGAATTTAGGTATAGCTTGTATAACTTGCCAGGAGTTTTGAATTTGGAATGAACTATTCCATAAGATTAACTGTATTTAAACTCTCTAATAGCTTTGTGCAATTTCAGGGGTCGGACTGGAAAAATCAGAGTGCAGTCCCTGAAGATTGGGCTGATGTCTCTTTCCAAGGGTCTTCTAGAAGAAAAGTACAGATGTAAGTAAGAATTTATTCTATAAAATGTGTGAATCTGTACTTTTTAAATTAAGACAGTCATGATTTAAACAAAAATCATAATCATCCTCTTGCCCAGGACAAGGAATATTTTTTGATGAGAGAATAGATCAACATTAGCTTTTTCACTGTCATGCAGGTAAAGTCTGGGCAAGTAGATTATGCTATGCCTGGTAAATTATGTAGATGCAAAGTATGGTAAGAGGGATTAAGTGGCTGTACATGCTTTCTGTGGAGAAGCCAGAAGAATGTCGTTTTACATATTTTTAGAATGATTCTTTGCCTGTTTAACAAAATAATGCAACATTCATACGTTTCATTGATGGAAAAATCAAACAAGTCAGCGTTGGTAGAAGCAGGTGCATAGGTTTGATAAACTAGTGCATGAAAATATACCGAAATACAGCAACTGCATTAAATGTGGCTGTTGATGAGGAAGGATGACTGCCACTTTTCAGATACTGATCCATCACCAGAACTTCCTGCCAAAACTTTGCCCGATGTTATACAGCAAAGGCATGACATTATATTGATGTAGATATTTTGAAATTTATGAGGATGTTGATAGTTTTGAAAACATTTAGCAAAAATACTTGCAGAAATGTAAGATATTCTATTGTACAGTATCAAATCCGTAATTCAGAGCAAAGGATTCATGCAATCCTATGAGATGATTAATACAGTATGGACTTATGGGACAGTTTTCATCAGAGTAGCAGCAGTCTGACATATTTCACAGAAACAGAAGTAAGTAAAAATATACAGAGACAATATTTGTCATACCTTTTACAAAAAATTGTGGAGCTCTCTGGGAATATACTCCTGCCTTTTTTTTAAAGATCACTTTCATGTAAACTAATTTGCAAAAATTTTGTGCCTTCGGGCCAATTTCAACATCAGGTTTTTTGTACAGTCATAGTCTCTTCCCCGCATGTTGTGCATTTTTTTTTTAATTCCCTAACACAGTTTAGTTCATATGAATTGGTCTTTGTTCTCATGAATGAGGGCGTTGGTTTGGTCCCTATAGAACTAATCAAAATTCAGAAGAGACAACAGAATGGGATTTGTGAAAAATGAAAAGCTGATTGCAGGACCTAGGGGTTAGGTGCCCTTGATAAAATGGCTCTTGATAAAGAGCCAACCCAAAAATTAGAAAAACTTCATAAAGATTGGGATTTTTATTTTTCAAAATTAAAATTGCTTTCAGCAATGTAAAATAGACCTTGCTGATTAAATATTCCTGTAGAGATTAAATGCAGACATTTAAGTTGAATAGTAAATTGGCTAGGTGAAGGTAAACTTCAGCAATTATTACTAATAATAAAACAAAAGTGGCAATTGACCACCAGTATATATTTGCATAATTGACCTGCAAGTTTACTGCACTCTTCAGAATCAAATTAAAGTGAAGATTTCTGGTAGTTTGGGGCACTAAAGGTTAACTGACTTGTCTGAGAAGATTTGGGTACTAAGACAATCACAAATTCAATTCTAAATCTTATCATATAAAAGAGACTTAGATTTCTAAATAACTTCCTGACCTGTTTCTTTAGGACATCAACAGTTACTGTCACTTAACACAAAGTATGCTTTTATATTTTAATTTCCATATCCAGTTCTTTTTCAGTGTGTCAGATTTTGACATCCTTAATTGCCAGTTTTAGTGCCGTCCTTCTAATGAACCTCCAGAACTTCTCACAATAAAAAATTTTTTTTAAAGGGGTGGGAGTGTTATCTTGTGGTTAGTGTCATCCATTGGGGTTTGAAATCAGAACTTCTTTTTTGAGTGCTGGTTCCTATGTGTATTCCAAATGTGAGTGCACATGCATGCCAAGCTCCTGAGCCAGAACTGTTTGTAGCAGTATTCGTTGACCCAGATGCGCGTCATGTGTCAGCCATGTGGTGCATCTGAGGTCATATGAGATTACACTGGTCGATGTCCCTGCAGTTACCTCTTACCGCTGCATGGCCAAAGTTGGAATTCTCTTCCTCTTTCTGTATTGCATAGCTCTTTTTGCATTATTGTATATGGTTTTACACAGTTAAACTTACTTTTTAGTTGTTAGAAGTTAGCAATTATTAGTTAGGAATTTAGTAGTAGCTGTTCCTTCACCCCATGCGGGGCGTCCCATCTGCCCAAAACTGTGCTTTGTGTCCACGTGCCTTCTCAGTGAGCGACAAACAACAGCGTTGCCTCTATTGTTTGGGTGAATCCCACATGGTTGCCCACTGCTCTCTCTTCCACTCCTTTCCACCGTATACCCATGTGGTGCGAGAGCTCCGATTCAGTGTGCCCATGTGTGCACTCGACTGTGACACCGGCGGCTCCACCAGAGAATTCAGCCTCACTGTTGGTAAGTGCTTTGCCAGCTCTATCCAAAGTGGCACCCTTGGCTCCGGCAACACCGTCAAAGCCCCACCATGCTCATAAGAAGCACACACATGGGCACAACGGTGGCTCCCCAAGAGGGGCTGCCTCAAAACGCAGTGTTGCCTCCCCAAGCCATGCCAGGTTGGGTGAGAAGTTGTGCAATGACCCGGTCACACCTCCACTCAAGAAGTCTGACAGTGCACAAATCTAAATACAATTGAGACCAGTTGGTGTCATCTTCGACTTCTGTTGCAGACCGACTGCCTCCATCCACACCTCCAGGACTGTTGGGAATGTCATGCCCAGTACTGTGCATGCCTGGCAGATGAGCCGCTCATACTGAGTCACTACACCGAGACTCCTGTTCCAACAGCACCGCTGTTTCCGGACCAACTTTCCGTATCCAAGTGGTCCTCAGAACAGGAGCCCACCTTTTCACTGGCATGCTCTTACAGGCCAGAACAGCAATGCCTGCCCTATGCACCAGCATAAGGACCTCCCACCTATCCATGGTTCCAGTACCCCCGAGGTCCACTAGCTCCAACTGATCCGTATGCTTGGACCTACTGGTACCATTGAGACCCATACTGTGGCCATGGGGCACCACTACCACCTCACCACCACCCTTCACTGGTCTATATGGCTCATCCCTTGGTTTATGAGGGACCCCGAGTTGCTGAACTTCCAGCACCACTGGAACTGATGGAATCCCTGATCCTCACAGGAGCCTCTTCCTCCCAGAATGAGGAATTCATTCCACCTTCTCTTCCCCGTCCCTCCCGCCCACCGATGACCACAGTCAGTACATGACCTGCTCCATTGCATGACAAGGGATATTAACCTAGCAGCAGAAGACATAAAGGACCCCAGGATGAGTTCCTGGACATTCTGCAACTGGTGGGACCCTTGCACTGTTCTTTCCATACACAGTACACTACTTCAACCAGCTCAGGCAATCTGTCATGGCTCAGCATCATGTGTACCTATGCCTAAGAGAGCTGAACGTAGATACTTTGTCCCTGCAAAAGATACGGACTTTCTGTTTACACATCCACTACCCAATTCTTTAGTGGTTCAGGCATCAAAAGAGCGTGTTAGACCATCACACTTCAAGACTGCCCCTCCAGATAGAGTGGCCAAGAAACTTGACCTCATTGGCCGTAAGGTCTATACTTTGGTGGGCCTGCAATTGCTTATTGCCGGTTACCAGGCTATACTGGCAAAATACGACTTCTGAACATACGCCAAGATGGTGGACTTTCCGACCTCTCTCCAGAAGGATAATCAGGCTGAGTTTCAATCTCTTGTTAAGGAAGGCAAGTTGGTGCCCAAAGTCACCCTCCAAGCCATGGTAGATACAGTGGACAGAGCATCCTGCTCCTTGGTCTTGGGTGTGGTACTATGCAGAAACTCATGGTTACAAATGTTGGGGTTCCCGAAGGAGGTCCAGACCACACTTGAGGATCTCTCCTTAAAAAAAACTTTTTAGCGATCCAGTCTCTATTCCCAGTATCTTTGACTACCTTCTCCACCTTTGACACTCTTCCATCAAGGTCCATCTAGTGGCAGTCAGTGCCTTCCTCCTGCTGATTGATTTCATCTCTGCTTTTAGCCTCCCAACCTTGACCCATTTCCTCCATGGTCTCCTCATCACCTTCCTGTTGGTCCGCAAAGCCCCCGTCCCCCTTGGAACTTAAACCTCATCCTCTCAACCCTCGCCAAGCCACACTTCAGACCACTGGCCACTTGCTCCGTCACCCATCTCTCCATGAAGGTAATCTTTTTGGTGGCAATCACATCTGCCTAACAGGTTAGCAAGCTGACGGTGATGATGGCTGACCTGCCTTTCACGGAATTCTATAAGGACAAGGTTTCCTTATGACTCCATCCAAAGTTACTCCCTAAGGTGGTCTCTCTGTTCCATCATAACCAATCCATTCACCTCCCAGCCTTCTATCCAAAAACCACATGCCTCAGACAGAGAGCAGACACTACACTCTGTCGATATGGCTTTCTTTCTACAATGCACATGTGAATTCTGGAATTGCCCAAGCTTTTTGTTGCTGAAACATTGCAGGGGCCATGCCCATTTCTCTCAGTGACTCTCCAGCTGGATCTCTCACTGCATTGAGGAGTGTTACTCTCTTTCGCAAGTCTCTCAACTACCTGGCATCACTTCTCACTCCACATAGGCGCAAGCAACTGTGTTGCCCTCCTCGCAGATGTTCCATGGCAGAACATTTGTAAAGCGGCCACATGGTCCTATGTCCACACTTTCACATCTCTGTACACCATAGCCCTGTTGGCAGCAGCAGATGCAGCAGTTAGCCACACAGTCCCGCAGGCTTCCACTT